>LR755289.1:27563-59883 GCA_902729485.2 Mus minutoides
ATCCTGACTACTACGGGACAGAGGAGAAGAGGGAGGCCCCAAGGGCAGGAAAGCATGATTTTCTTCCTCACAGTCACTTTTCCTAGGAGGGCCAGACTCTGTCAGCCCCATGTAGTAAGCTGGGGTGTCCCTGACCCCACTAACTCAGGACACTTTGCTTTGGTGATGGCTGGCTGTGGCTGCATCCTCCTCACTTGTGAATTCCCATTGTCTGGAACTCACTAGGTACTTGTGATGTTAAATTTAATCAATTACCTTACAATTATCTCATATGTAATTTGTCAGTCAATCATAGACCAGGTCCTGGGAGGATGGATACTGGTGATGTGTAAGGAGATTCTCATCTCCTCTAGGCAGGGAGTCTACCTTAGACTATTGCAGACTGAGAGGCAGAGAGAGAGAGAGAGAGAGAGAGAGAGAGAGAGAGAGAGAGAGAGAGAGAGAGAGAGAGAGAGAGAGAGAGAGAGAGAGAGAGAGAGAGAGAGAGAGAGAGAGAGAGAGAGAGAGAGAGAGAGAGAGAGAGAAAGAGAGAGAGAGAGAGAGAGAGAGAGAGAGAGAGAGAGAGAGAGAGAGAGAGAGAGAGAGAGAGAGAGAGAAAGGTAAAGAGAGAGAGAGAGAAAGAGAGAAAGTGAAAGAGAAAGAGAGAAAGAGAAAGAGAGAGAAATAAAGAGAGAGAGAGAGAAAGAGAGAGAGAGAACGAACATTGGCTTATAGAATAAGCCCTCTGAGATAAATGGCACAGGCCAGACCACTGGCATCTGTATTTTGGGGGGCAACTCTCAGCATCTGAACTGGTAGACAGTGGTGTGGGATGCTGTTAGGATTTGGTTAGGGGTGAGAAAACAGGCAAGGGAAGACAGAGTAATAGGAGCAGGGACAATAATCTGCTGGGAGTTACTGGGTTAAGAGGAGAAGGGAGTCACATTATAAGAACAGAATGGAGTACAACCAGGCAGGCATTTAGACACTTTAAGAAATGGGAGCCTTCTCCATGCAGGAATAACAACAGGGTGTGTCCTATGAACACTGACATGTCATGAGCAGAGATGTGAATCCTGGAAACAGGGAAGACGCTGGCAGGAGAGACAACTTCCCCACTGCCTTTCTCCATGTGTGTCTAACCTCTTCAAGTGCTTAGCCGCTTGCACTATGCCCATATGTGAGCCACAGGGACTTCTCTTATTGGCTCACTTCCCCATTCTCTTGCAACCAATTTGCTGGTACCTACTGTGTCCCAGTTAGTGGTAGGGCAAGAACTGTAGAGATCATGTGTGAAGCTGAATCAAAAGGATGGACCAACCAGTACGGCGGCTGCCAGGGATCCCTCCCATAATCAGCCACCAAAATAAACACTATAGCATATGCCAGCAAGATAATGCTGAAAGGGACCTGATATAGCTGTCTTGTGGGAGGCTATACCAGTGCCTGGTAAACACAGAAGTGGATGCTCACAGTTAGCTATTAGTTGGAACACAGGATTCCCAAGGTAGGAGCTAGAGAAAGNACCCTGAGGTGGACAAAGCCCATCTCAAGTCCCCGTTCTTCCCATTGATTCATTTCAATGCCCATCTCTGGCCCTGGAGTCTCAGTGCTACCACCAACAGGCTGTCCTCTTCTCACAGGATACCCGCTTTCCCTCCTGCCTCCTAGAATTCCCCTACACTGCTGGCCCTTTGTCAAGTGTGATGGTCTTCAACTTGACAGCATGTGGAATTAGCTACAACCGTAAGCAGCTGGTTACACCTGTGGAGCGTTTTTTCTTATTTAAATAATTTGAATAATTTAATCCAGATCTTCTGAGGTAAGGTCTAGTAATCTGGGTCATACCTTCTGGTGGCAGCCTATATAAAAGACATGGAAGAAGCAAGCTTTTGCTGTTTGCCTGCTTGCCCTTACTCTCACTGGCAACCATCCCTTCATTGGCATTAGAGCCTATTTCTTTGGGATTCTGGTGCATATGGAAGACAAGGTGAGATATCCAACCTTGTGGACTGAAAGACTACTGGTTTCTTGGACCTTCTGTTGGTAGACAACCTGTAAGCCACTCTGAAAATAAAATCACTATATGTATATATAGTGTGTATATATAGTATGTGTATATATAGTATGTGTATATATAGTGTGTATATATATATAGTGTATGTATATATTGTATGTGTGTATATAGTGTATATATATGTACACACACACACACACATACACACACACACAGTGACTAATACATCAAGTATCACAAATCCTGTTTCTCCATAAACTCAACTTAAATCCTGTTAGATATTATAGCTCAGACAAAGTGATCTCAGGAGTAGAGATGATTTGGCAGGGGGCAGTGGATAAGTGGACTGATGTAGTGTGAGTACTGGTCCCTGTGTAGCTACTCAGTAGCCTCATTTGTAACCACTTCTGTCTCGTGTTTCCATGTTATATCTGTCCCTTCTGCCCAACTTCGGAAGCTCTGGGTAACATTGGCTAGTTTTGAGTCTGTGATTACATGAGAACACCTTTTTGAAATTTTAAAGGGGTATCTGAATCCATGGTTTAAAATAAGCCAGAGAGTAGAGTGTATGTGCTCATGCCTACGGGTTGTTTTTGTCTCCATTAGCCCAGACAGGCAGTGGCACTCCCCAGTTAGAGTAGCTAGGCCAAGAATATCTAAGTTTGAACTGGGCTCTATCACTCAGTGGCTGTGTGATTATATGCAAGTTCTTATCCTCTCTGCAATCAATCGGTGAATTGGGGGAAACTCTAGTACCTAGTAGGGGGCTATTGTGAGGGCTGAATTTTTGGCAATGTCTTGATGACACACAGAGGTGTGTAGCCTTGGTTGCTCAGCTTACGAGGTATATTACTATGTCTTGTACTTCCACAGGATGGAGAATGTTCTGAGGTTTGCTAGTGGTGGTAAAATTTAAATCAAGATTCCCACTTGATTGGGTCACAGGGTGCTGGGACATTTGTTAAGCATATTGGAGGTGTGTCTGTGATATTATTTCCAGATGAAGTTAAGATTGAAATTGGTGCACTGAGTAAAGAGGATGGCCCTCCTCTGGAGGAACAGGGCTCACCTAATTGCTTAAGATAGGATCACTGCATATCTTTTGAGTAGGAAGCCATTGGGACGAAAGTCTTCTGTCTGCAGCCCAAGCTGGCACGTATATTGCCAGATCTCTTGGTCCTCTGGCTTGATGGTTCAGAAGAGACTAACACTATTAGCCCTCCTAGGTCTCAAGCTTGCCAAGTGTAAATCTTGGGGCTTCTCCATAACTCTGTGAGTTGATGATTTATAGTAAAAATACAGCTTATTACTCCATTTGTCTAGAGGACACTGGTGAATACAATAGCCAAAGCCACAAAGGCCGGTGGCAGAACTCCCTTTGATATCTGGCCACACATTTATTTTATCTTTCTATAAAAATGAAAGGAAAATCTGGATGGCTTTGTACAACCATTCATAATTACTGAGAGGGAGAAAAATAGACAGCTCATTTTGAGGATAGTGTGTTTGGGGGGGAAAATAATAATTATAAGCGAAATCTGAAGCCCATCCCAGAGCCAGCTGCAATTCCTTGCCAGCCAGCAGAGTTCAAAGAGGGAGACTCCAGCAAGGTCTTCAGGAGAATTACTTAATTTAGAGCATCGGAAACCCAACAATTATTTGCTTAAAAATAGAATTTGCTGAAACAACTCCAGCTTCTTATTCTTCTCACTGCATAATAAAGTAATTAGTAATTTGTGTCACTCTGATAATGTTTCTCCTTCCAACAATCACCAGCAGTGACGCTGCTGCCTTGCTGGGCTCCCACATGTGCACGTGAGCACAGGAACACACACACACACACACACACACACACACACACACACACACACACACTCACTCACTCACGGGCACGCATACCTGATCTCTAGAAGAAGATAGCTATCATAGTCTCTGTTGTAGCTGTTTAATTGTAAAGTTCTGTGACCTCTATTATTGATCCATTACTCTATGAATAAGATAATCTGTGTGAGGCTACAAGGAGTAGAAACTGGGCAGAGAAACAAGCTCTTCAGAGAATGGTGGTTATCTCTGTGTTGCCAACTATAAATCAAGACTTTATCTAGTAAAGGATTTGTCCCGAAGTGTGGTTTGTATTGCTATTTAATGTGATGGTTCTTCTTTATAAAGGTGGTATGACAGCTAATTGAGTTAGAATTACATAAGAGACAAAACTCTGGGCATATCTGTGAGGGTGCTTTCAGAGAGACTTTACTGAGCAGGGAAGGCCAACTTGAGGTGGATGGCATCAGTCTATGGCCTGGGGCCCTGAACGGAATAAAAAAGAGGAAGCAAGTTGAGCACCAGGATTTGTCTCTCTTCCATTCCTGACAGTGGTTGCAATGTGGACAGCTGCCTCATGCTCCTGCCGCTGTGATGAACTGTACCCTCAAACTGTGAGCTTAAAAGAGCTGTTTCTCCCTACCTACCTCCTTCCCTCCCTCCTTTACTCTGTTCTTCCCTTCCTCCTTTCCTCTCTCCCTCCATCCATCTTTTCCCTCCCTCTCTATTATCTTCTCTTCCTTCTTCCCTCCCTCCAGTTCTCCCTCCCTCCCTTCCTCTTTTCCTCCTCCCTTCCATTCTCCTTCCCTCCATCTCTTTTCTCTCCCTATTCCTTCCTTCCTTCCTTCCTTCCTTCCTTCCTTCCTTCCTTCCTTCCTTCCTCCTCCTCCGCTACTTCTTGTCATGTACTTTGTCACAACAGTGAGAGATGTAACTAGTACAAGAACAAAAAAGTAAATCAAAATTACACCCGTTAGACTATGAAGAATGAATCTACATAAAATGGCTGGTTTAAGAAAAATGAGAGCATGTTTATAAAGGGAATTTATATGAGCTTTAATACATACAATGTGTCAGATTTATGAGCATTAAGTACAAAACAAATGTTTAGATATTTGAAATAAAGCACTAACATTGGAAAAATGTATCCCAAATATCAAATGTTGTCCAAGCTTATTCAATAAGGCAATTTACTTTAACAGGTGAGAAAAGAAATCCAAATGATTGGTTGCACTAGGAAGAAATGGTGTTCTAACCAAGGATTTACTGAATATTGGCTCTGCATAGTGCTGTGCTGGGGACTGTGGCTTGGACTTTGCCCTTTAACTCTGTCAGTTAGGTTTTCGGTATTTTCTGTTTTAGATATGGCTGGGACTGGCTCTTATCTAGTTTCCATCCTTCCCCTTCAAAGCAGTAAATCTAGGTTAGTCTAAGGCACCATAGCATGTCGAGGAGGGTTATAGTCTCTAGTCACTTTTGAAGCCAAGGCTTGCCATCTGACTAACTTTTGGCTAAGGAGCTATAAGTGTGATGGCGGGCCATCAAGAGAAGCCTGCCCAAGTTCCCCTTGATCTGCGATATGCACCCTTCCTTGTTAGCTCTCTTGATTCCTTCTCCAGCAGATGCCAATTGACATGATGCTGTTACTAGCTGACATGGCAGTTCCATTTGGCTTTATTGATTATGAAGTAGATTTATAATTTTTAATGACTTATAAAGATCATAATGACATATTAAAGATATAGTGACATTATAAAGATTATAATGACTAGAAAAGAGAAACTATATTTTAAAATATCTTATTTCTAAAAGTAACAGAAATCAGAAATCAATTAAAAAAAAAAAAGCACAGCCCCAAGTTGTAGGTGAAGAAGGAAATGAATGAGGCGGGCCTAGGTTTTCTGGCTACTTTTCTTTTTAGAGAGTCAGCCAAGCTCAGAAGGTGGTGCTGAGGAGCTGGATGCTGACCACAACTTGGCAGAAGTGAACTGGGTACCTGTCAAGGATGGGGACCCAGAAACCACTCTATGATGTGGGCAAAAGCTACAGATGGCTACCTCATTGGAATACAGGCAAACCAGAGATTGTAGGGCTGACATAATGGGAGGTCTCCTGGTCCCTGGAAAGGGTTACAGCCCCACTTCAGATCACACCAAATCCTGAATTAGGTTATAGTGATGCCGAGTCATCGTGTCTCTTCCCCCCTCGACAAAACAAGTATTAAAAAGACAAGATTATCAGAAGCTCTGAGTCACCTCCCCCACTAAAATCTCAGCCAAACAAGGCGAATACGGCAGTTTCATCTTTAATAATTCAGTGTAATAAAATTTTTCCAATTTACACATAAAGTTTTATGGAGGGAAAGGGTTCATCATAAAGACATTTATAATATTGTCTCTGAAACTTTCAGAAACAAACGAGTTTGCCAAGTGAGGGAGACACATTGTATTGGAATACCTGGGCCATTACAGCTCTGAAGAAGAGCCTTGAGAACGCTGGAGCCATGCGGAATTTTCCATAGGTGTCTCAAAGGCAGTCCCAGCTGCAGTGTGGCTTCGCTGCTGTCTCTTAAGGAGCTGAGTTCATCCCTCCATCTTTTTGAAGCAAAAATTATGAACCAAATATAATTATTATCTTAAACCAGTGAGGTTTGATGTGATTTGTTCTGTACGAAAAGATAAATTGGAAGATATGTAAAGATGTTTTAGAAACACGTACCACAATTCTAACGTGTACAATGTTTAAAAACATGTACAATGGGTAGAGTATAATCTCAAAACACACACACACACACACACACACACACACACACACACACACACACACACCAAAGACAACAAGACTTGTGCCCAAATGTGACGCCGGTTGTGTTGACTGGCAGGCAGGAATATTGGCTTCTCATTTTCTTCTTGTAACTCGCCTAGTTTTCCAGACTCGTATAATGGCTATGGATTGTTTTACATTCAGAAAAAAAAATGAAATGAAAGCATATTTGGAAGACATGTTGAGGACAAATAGGTTCTCACAACATAACATCACCTGAGAAGACAGAGGTACAGGTTCTGTGAAGGGCTCCACCGTTTCTGAGACCTTATGTTTCTAAGGTTTCTGAGAACAGAATGTTGTTGGCAAGACAACCCATCAGTTTTTCCTTTTATTTCTTTCTCACTTACTGCTCTGCACAGGAGGAGGAATGGTTTTCTTGGCTGAGGAAATACTGTACTCAGAGGCTCAGAGCTCTCTGTCCCTCCTCTGGGATAGGTGGATCTGTATGCTAGGGCAAGACCCCTGGCTGGGAAGGGCTTTGCTGCCTGTCACCAGATCTAAGTCTGCCACAGAGGGCCAGACCTGCCTTCTGCTCTCTTCCTGCCTTGGGGATGAGAACAGACCCAGTAGCAAACACCCCACTTTCAGGAGGCTGCTGAAGTGTGAGAAGTCCATCGAGGATTGGAGTTGGCTTGAATGACAAGTGGAAAAAAAATATTATTTGGTGACTACCGCTGGCCACACTCCCCACGCCTTTCCCTGTGAGCACTAAGGCTGGAATTTCTAACCGTATCTGAAGTCTGTACTTACTTATCAATTGATCCAGACAGCTCAAAAATGGAGAACAAAAACCAACTAAACAGAAGGGTGAACAGTCATCCATAATGGTATTCCAAGTAGAGTGGAGGCTGCAGGCATGCATGTATAGCAGTGAAACTGGAGACAAGTGAGTTTTTGCTGTATATCATAAGAATTATGGCACAGTATATACCAAAACATTCACAGTGCTAGTCTATGTATGTTGGGATTATTTATGTATTTGTTGTTTTTGTACTACTGTACACAAACAGTGATTGCTTTTGTAATTAACAACAAAGTCATTATGATTTACTTAAACAATCATGAATTTTCTGTTCATAGATGAAATTATCTTCTCTGCACATGTTCTGAGGTCACAGATATCTATGTCCAGCTAGTGTCTGTTCTACTTCTAGGACCAGTACAAATCTGTTTCCTTCCCAGCATCCCAGCATTTCAGCATCCTTTTTCTCTTCTTTCTTTCTTTCTTTCTTTCTTTCTTTCTTTCTTTCTTTCTTTCTTTCTTTCTTTCTTTCTTTCTTTCTTCCTTCCTTCCTTCCTTCCTTCCTTTCTTTCTTTCTTTCTTTCTTTCTTTCTTTCTTTCTTTCTTTCTTTCTTTCTTTCTTTCTTTCGAATGAGACACCATGTTTTCAAACTAAAATTTCAGGAAAATCAGAAGTCTGGACTTATAGTTCTTGAAATGAGAATGTTCCCCCATGATATAAGCCCCCGGCATCATATTTATACTCCACTGTGTTGACTGGGTGTATCAGTCAGGGTCTGGGAAGGAGAACAGAAACACAGCTCACATAGAGAGTGCTGTAGGGTTTACTCACGTGCTGGGGAACTGAAAATCTGAGAGAGCTAGAAGCTCAAGGATGGAACTGACCTAAGCACTGCAGGCTGTCATTGCTAATGCCTGGGGTCAGGGAAGAAAGGGGAGACAGTGGAAATGCTCAAGGGGTCTCTGAACAGCCAGATAGCAGAGGCTTAGTAAAGGGTGCCATGAGTTTGACTCTTCACTCTCTCCTTTGTCTGCTTGGGTGGGGCTGGGGGCTGAGCCCAGAACCTCTTCAATACTAAACAAGTGTTTACCAATGAAAGTCATCCCAGATTTTTCACTGGCTACATTGTTTTTTAAAATGATAGTTTTAGAAGGCATTTAAAAAGAGAAGTGTCCTTGTCCCCAGCATCCAGCTTGACCCAATAATGACATCTGTATGTGATCAAAACCAGGAAATAGATGGAAGCAATCCAATTAATTTGATTGATTATAGACTTAGGTTTACCTGTTGTTGTTTTGTTGTTGTTGTTTTGTTTTGCTCATGCTCATTTTTAAATGTCATAATCCTATGACATACAGTCTCAATACAAATAAAAAATTGTCCCCTTACCACAGATGATCCTCTCCTTTATAGCCATGGCCTTTTTTTTTTTTTTTTTTTTTTTTGGCCCATGGCAGTCATTGTTTGCTATCCCCATCTCTCTAATTACTGAATATAATCTGTCTAGTCATAAGGGCTGTGGGATAAATCAAGTCCTTAAGAGAGAGATTAGAATCCTCGCTCCCAGTGCCTCAGCATATGACCTTCTTTGGAGATAGGGTCTCTAACAGGGAGTTAAAGTACAGTTATTAGGCTGGACTGTACTGAACTATATCAGGAATCCTGTAAAGAGAAAACATGCACACCAACAACACACACTAACACACATACACACACACATTCACACACACTCACACATACATACACATTCTCTCACACACAAACATACACATGCTCTCTCTCTCTCTCTCTCTCTCTCTCTCTCTCTCTCACACACACACACACACACACACACACACACAGCCATTGAAACACAAAGCAGAGATCAGGATGACGCTTCACAAACCACAACATCAAGGTGGCCAGCAAACTATCAGAAGCCAGAAGAAAGGCTTGAAACAGAAAGCTCAGTGAACACCTAGTCTTGGGCTCCGGACTCTGAACCAACCGCGAGGCAGTACATTTCAGATACTTCAGCACCTCCCTAGCTCACAGTATTCTGTAGTAGCAACTCTGACAGGCTATCAAGCTAGCACTTTTGTCTAAGTTAATTTTACATAAGTGCCAAAAATCAGCTCATACGTTTTCAGAATTTCTCTTGAGCTGATGTCAGTTTGTTCCAACCTGCTACTGAAAGTAAGGGCCATTCTGGAAGGATCTAGAAACGGGAACCATTCTCATGTGCAGAACAGAGCACTCTTGCTAGGGTGATAATGGCAGAAACAGGAAGTTCCTCCTCCAGGAACCAAGCCCAACTCTAGGACCCCCCTGTTCTCTGATGCAATCAGAACCTACCTGGTGGAGCAAAAGATGGGCTTTATAGTCTTGAGAACAGAAGGACGGGGGTGGGGCTGAGACAACTCAATGCTCAACCCCCTCACAGAGAGAGAGAGAGAGAGAGAGAGAGAGAGAGAGAGAGAGAACTTGTAGTTTCTTGTATCCAAGGCGGGTTTTGTGTGGCATCCTTTTGGTCCATAAAGCTCTTTAGCTAAGGATATATTTCTGGTCACAGATATTTTATAAACTGACTTTGAGTGACTTGTGCTTATACCTTATTCTCAGCTTTATCTTTTTTATTTTTTAAAGCACAATATTAAAAACCCATGTGCTCGATTTTGCTTGTGTTGTATTCCAGTGAGTGGGATGACTGCTCTCTCAGGAAGGTTTCTTTATCTGATAATAAAAAAGTATTGGAAAGTAGGATTTGGCATACAGAAATTTAATTTACTGAAAACAACTTTCCAGGCATATATATGTTCTTTAAATACAGTCAGTTTCTTTTGTGATAATCTGAAAAACCACCCTTCCTTTCAAAGAAAAAGCAACTTCTTAACTAGGCTTCCAGTGCCAGGGAGGGATTAATTCTCTCAATCATATGCTGGCTCCCTGTGTGGGTTAATTCTTTTGCCCAGTAGCTTGAGATGAATAGAAATACTCTCCCCACTCCCAGAACCAGTTCAGTCTCTCTCCTGCAACTTCTGTGCCCAGTGCAGTCCCCAGGCCACCACACCAGCCATCCCAGGTGCTACCACGTGACCCGTGCGTATGACGTTTGGAGCTGAGCAAAGCATGCCTGCTGAAGCCCACATCTTCGTACTGCAGCCTGACCACACTCCACTGCTGTCTTGGGACAGCTTAATTCTAGCTTTGTACTTAGAAACAAACATAAGTGGGCTTCTACCCTACCCTGATGATGAATGCAACACAATCTTATTGAAGAAAAATTTCAAAGCAGCAAAACTAAAATACAATTGGACATCACACAGCTTAAGCTTATCAGGTAAAAAAAAATGGTTAAATATATAATGTCCTCCACAGCTGGTGGTGCTCATTGGGGAGGTTGTGGACCTTTTAAGAGGCAATGTCTAGTGAAGGAAGGGTGGGTCACTGGAAGGAAGGCCTGAGGTCTATACCTCTACCATATTTCTTGGTGTTTTCCTTCTAGGTCTACTCTGAGGAGTCTCAGACACATACTCTTCAGCATTTTATACCAAAGTGTCCTGGCAGTAGTGGACTTTACCCTCTGAAACTGTGAGCCACAATAAAGCCTTCCCTCCTGATGCTATTTTAGCTAGATATTTTAACACAGCAGTGAGGAAAGTGACTAATGTACCAGAAAAAGGAATCAAATGTATATGTTTACGTAGACAACAATGTCTCCCTCTCTATTCTCTAGTGAAAATGTATATTGGGAGAAGTAACAACAATTTGATGTTCCCCTTTGTCTGGCTGCCCCAGTGGCACCCAGTGGGTCCTGATGAAGTAGGCCAGTGAAGCCTAATTCTTTTTCCCTATTTGTCCTCCGAGTCCTCTCCTTCACCAGTTCAGCTTTGACTTGTATCCTGTTGAGGGAAGGAAGGTCTGGATAACCATAACACCATTGTGAGACCGCTTAGAGGAAGCATAGCACTGAGAGGCACACTGGGCACCCATGGGATTTTAGCTGCTTCACAGCTGTAGCACATGTCCTACCCACGAGAGGGCATGCATAGTGTGATGAAATCTCCCCCTTACATATTCCATTTCCTTCCCCCCACCCCCTCACAGTGGTGGGGTGCTGGACCCCCACGCTGGACCCCAGCTGTCAGTGGGGGAGGAGGGCTCTGGTGGTCCCCTTTCCTCCGTCTTGCATTCCCACAGTGTGTGGCACATTAGCATTTTGGACAGGATTCTCTAGCCATTCCCCTGTCATTCATATGCAGATCTTTCCTTCAGCTGTCAAAGCTGGATTGAGACATCCCTTTTGAGGAAGCGGGCTCTGCCATCATTTCAAAGAAGAAAGGTGATGATAATTAATTGGAAATTTTTTTTTAATATACAAGTTGCTTCCATTCTGCTCAAGCAAGAAGTGATGGTGATACCACAGCTGTTGAAATGAATACTTTGTTATTGGTCCTGGGTCCCAGACTGAGCCCTGACAGTTACTTATGGTATGACCTTGGGTTATATAAGTTATAATGTCTCCATGCATCCATTCTGTTCTGGGTAAAATAGGAGTAGCATGGTGTCTGATACAGAGCATTCACTACTCAGGACATGGGTAGGACTCAGGAAGAACAGATGTAATGTTCATCACATCTGGACAGAAGCAGATCTTCAAGTGACCCAGGGCATTCTTTGAGAAGTTCAACTCTTTGTAAGGAATGGCGCGTCCTGAGTAGCTGGGGTCAGACATGCTAACTTGCATTTTCTGTCAGTTCCTCAACTCTCTTCCAAAGATACTATTACAGTTGGTGTCTGAAAAAAACCTCACAGGTTCACATGTTAAAACATTTGGGACCCAGCTAGTGGTGCTGTTTGTGGAAGACACCGAACCTTTAGTAAAACCCAGCCCTGTTTCCAGTCTGGTTTTGTTTCCTGCCTCCCACCATGTGAATAAGAACTTCACACTCGTGCTTCTACCAGGGATCTGCTCTGCCATGTTTCCTGGCCCAGACGGACTGTAGCTGTGAGTCAAAAGAAATCTTTCCTCTCTTAAGTTATGTCTACTAGGTAATTTTGTTACAGCGATGACCAAAGTAACACAGATCAAGGGTGAGATGTGGAATTTTCCAACCCTCACAGCCAAGCTTGAGCCATAGCAGTAAAGAGGCTTTACTAAGAAAGCCAGATATAGACCAATGCCAGAGGGGGTGCTAAAAATTAAAAGGTATATGGTATTATCTGAAGCAGCGGAACTACTGACCTTTTGAGGTCAGCAGCTTATCCAGCCCCAGGTAGGGTATCAGGAACATAGCTTGAGCCCTGTAATCCCTGACTGGTCCTAGGTGCAGGACCCCCAAGCTTCTCTCAACATTGGAACAGGGTGGTCATGACTATTAGAGCTGTGGTAAAGATGAGAGTGCTTAGAAATATAATTTGGAGAACAAAATCCCGATATAAGAAGTTAAAAGCGACCAGAGTGCGTAGTCTCTTTACAATGAATATGGATGCTTGGGCTTCTCCAAAAATATGCTGTTATCATCCCGGATGGTTCACACTGGCGTGTCTTCTGTGAGCGCATCAACTTTTAAGTAATTGGGAGGAGGCTTCAGAGAAGATTCAGGTCAGAGACCTGTGGGAAGGGGAGAGGGCAGGCTGTAATGGAGTAAATATTTTTGTCCAGTATAAAAATATTTGGATGGTGTCAAATACTTACTCTGCACTCAGTATGTGACAGATACTCAGTTTAGGAACAATTCAAAGGCATGAATTCAGTGTAGGCATGATAAACAGGGGCATGGCCACTGCTCTGGAGTTTAAACATCATTAAGTAAAAAGGTAATATTTAATGCACCTCTTTGTTCCATCTCTGTCAGCCTTTTTTTAACAAGCACAGTCTGGACATCAGCACCACCTGAACCTGCTCCTCTCTCTCAATAACTGGATTGTTTGTTTGTCCTCCTCCCTCTCCCTCCTCCCTCTTTCCCCTTCCTCCTTTCCTTCCTTCCTTCCTTCCTTCCTTCCTTCCTTCCTTCCTTCCTTCCTTCCTTCCTTCCTTCCTTCCTTCCTTCTGTTTTCTTTCTTTCTTTCTTTCTTTCTTTCTTTCTTTCTTTCTTTCTTTCTTTCTTTCTTTCTTTCTTTCTTTCTTTCTTTCTTTCTTTCTGTGGAGGAACAGAGACTGATCCACAGGGTTTCTCACTAAGCCCCTAAGGGTTGATCACTGACTGGTCAGGGATGCCCCAGGGTCTTCCTTTCTTTCCCCCTCAGAAGTAAGAATTTAGGAGTGTGATAGCATATCCAGCTTTTTATGTAGGTGCTGGGGATCCAAGCTTGGGCATCAAGCACTTCACCCATTTATCCTTCTTCCTAGTGCCTCAAGATTACAGTCAGAGCTCTTCCTTGTCAGCAACTCTTTCGCTATGGAAGCCCCACATGGCCCAATACCCACACTCTACTTCCTGCTCCGCTTGTTTTCTTACTTTTTGAATTCGTTGCTTTCCTGTGCTGTGGCAAGACACTCAACAGAAGTGACTTAAGGAAGGTGGGGTCTACTTTGGCTCCCAGTTTGAGGATGCAGCTGATCATGGAGGAGACAGTGTAAGGCAGGAGTGTGAGGTAGATGCATGGTCACATTTTATTTGCAGTCAGGAAGCAGAGTGAGATGAATGCTGGTACTCAGCTTGCTTTCTCCTTTTTACAGTCTGGGAATCAGTCCATAGAATAGTGCCACCCACGGTCTGGGAGGATCTTTCCCCACAGTTAACCCTGTCCGGAAACATCTTCAGTGACAGAGCCGGAAGTGTACCTCTAAGCTAACTCTCTATCCAACCAAACGGACAGTGAAGACTAACCATCACCCTCAGATGACCATCCCGAGTTTCTTGGTGTTGGCACTAGAAACGACTTTATGGCCACCTATGAATCCAGTGATGATGTCACCCCTAGGGGACAAGGACCCTCTTGTGTCTGTTGTCATGGCAACCGCCCCACACTCCCTGCGTGCACCTTGCCCTCATGCCTCACCCGCGCATGGTGGTGCACGTGATTACATCATGACCCGAATAAAAGGCAGAGACCCCAACCCCTCAGTCCTTCTTTTCCTCCTTCTCTTCCTCACTTCCCCCCTATAAACCTCTTCTTGTGGGGCTGTGCTGGCCTGGTGTGATCTGTCTGTATACTAGCCACCTTCTAACACAACACTCGGTACAAAGGAGTGGTGCCGAATGGGCTCACCTCCCATTGTAGCAGAGCAGACAGTGAAGGGAAGATTTGCAGCCTAGAGGCAATCCATTAATAACTGTCACTTAGCTTTTAGACATCTCTCCTCTTTTAAAGATGTGAACACTGCATGTCTCTAGCTTCCTTATTAGAACGGTCATCCCTTTGGATGTCATCCTGACTGGGTTAAGGACAAGCTAGAAAACTGATTAAGGAATAGTTCTTGATATGTGCCTGTGAGAATGTGTACAAAAGCAAGGGAGTATTGGGTGACAGACAGAGTAGGGAAGACCTGTCCTCCTCGTGCAGACATTCTCACTAACAGAGCACAGTGGTAGATGAAGGAAAATGGCGAGTCTGCTCTCCATACAGCCTTCCACTGCTCAGAGTCATTAGGATAGTAGGACCTCCAGCTCTGGACTCCAGGACTGCAGAAACTCCCTGGCCTCTCACGTCTTAAGCTTCTGGATTGACAGCTATACCATATGATTCCCTAGTTTTCTATCTTTGACCTTAGAGCGAGAAGCAGCATCCCAGAGTCTCCACTCACAAGGGTCCAGTTCCAGGTCCTTTCAGCCACCCTGGACAGCATCTCTAGCAAGTTCCCTCTCTAATATCCCATAGATCAACTTATCTAATCGGTTCTCTCTTTGGAGACCCATGGCTCACACACCTGCCGTCTTCATTCCCCCGTCACAGTGCCACAGATCTGATGCTCAGCTACTCTGTCCATCTCCCACCTGGGATTTAGCTTCCTTGAAGGCAGCATTTTCTGACTTTTCTCTTTACATATGACTTTTTCTATTTATATTTCCAGTATTTAGAACTAAGCATGATGTGGCAAGTGCTCGCTCAAAATTTGATGAGTGAACATGTGCCAATGGTGCATGTTCTGTCTCTCTTTCCTAGTTCCATTCACCTTCAATAGGTGTTCATTATCATTGAGGACACGATTTGTATATTCTTTCCTAATTAAACATCTTCTTTTGGATTATTTGTGTGCACGCATGTGTAAGCATGTGTGTAAGCATTGTCCTTATTACCTCATATCACATCTGTTATCACCATCATTGTCATCACCACCACCACCACCACCACCACCACCATCATCATCTCGTTCTCCTCCCTGTGGAAACAGGGTCTCTTTAAGTAGGTTTAGACTAGCTGGCCAGGGAACTTGAGGGATCCACTCACATCTTCATTTCCTTTTCTTGCCATGATAAAACATCACAGCCAAGTGCAACTTATAGAATAAAGAGTTAAGCTAGGTTTGTAATTCCAGAGGGTCCACGATACTAGAATGAAGCCATGGTGGCAGAAACAGCTGAGAGCTCATATCTCAAACTGTGAGCATGAACAGAGAAAACTGGCTCAAAATGACATGAGTCTTTTGAAACATCAAACCCCCCTCCAGTGACATAAGTCCTGCAACAAGGCCATATCTCCTAATCCCCCCCAAACAGCCCCCAACTGGGGACCAAGTATTTCAATGCCTGAGCCTTCTGAGGGGTCTTCTCATTTAAACAACTACAGCTGGTTTCTACCTTCCATGTTAGAATGACAAGCTTCCCTGCCATCTTGGCTTTTTATACATGGATTCTGGGATCAAACTCAGGTCCTAATGTTTGTAAGGCACAGATTTCAGTGGCCAAGCTCTCTCCCCAGTTCTTGCCTTTTTATTTTTTAGTTAGGATGTAAAGTAACAGGTTTCTTTATGACGTCTACATTCTTTGCTTTGGTTGACCTTCCACTTCCCCATCTCTCTTCCTGCCTGCTCTCTTCCACTCCCAGCATTCCCTGTTCCACATTCCTATCATGTGCTTTACCCACTCTCTTGCTCCTTAAAGCCTTTTCTTCTGTGATAGTTTTCTGGCCTAGACCCATATCCACTCCCACATAGATGCACATATTTAAAAATTGGATGAGAGGATCCACATATGTGAAAAAATATGCAGTATCATGTCTCCCTCAGCCTGAGTTACATCACCTGCTATTATATTTTCCAGCTCCGTCTATCTCCTGCAAATTTCATAATTGCGTTTTTTCTTTAATTAAGTTCCATGCGTCTGTTTTGAGACAAGTTCTCTGTATAGCCTAAGCTAGCCTAAAACTTTCTTCTTTCTGCCAGGATTGCAGTCATGTGACATTACACCTGGCTGCATCCTCTTCTTTTACTGGTTTGTCTGGTTTGGTTCCAAGTCTGTGAACTTTTATCATGTCCTAAGTTCCCTTGACCTTCTTCTTTCTTTTCATTATCTCAATTGGGAAAGAAAGCCCCTGCATGAACTCTTTTGTTCCTTTTAAAACTGCATTTGCAACATAGCATATTAATGGAGAAGGAGAAAGGTGAGCTGAATAGGGTAGGTGATGTCATTGTCAGCATTCACCCATCCTCAGAGGTGGACAGGAGGCCACACACACACACACACACACACACACACACACACTCTGAAATTCTCTTGTTATCTTGTTCTCATTCTCTGGGATGACCAATCCAACCATTCTATATTCTCCTTCGATCATGCCCTTCCCACTCAGCATCTGGTCTAGAAACTGTGCTGTTGAGTATGACAGTTAAGACGTGTGCCTGTTTGCATTCATACTCATTAAAACAAGAGAATATACCCAATTCGGTTCCTTACCACATTGGACACATTTTAAAGGTTTAACAGGTGCAGGTGGTGGAGGCTTCTTTGCTGGATGGTACAGATATGGACTATTTCCATCAGGGCATAAGTTCTACTGGACAGTATTGGTCTAGAATCATTCAAGACAATTCGAAGTATTGAAAGGAATGTGTTCAACTTCTTATCAGAAAGGAACTGGCTTCTGTGCCCTGCTATGTAAGAGATGATGTCTCTCATCCAGGGATCTGTGTCCTGCAATTTTTCTCCCCTGTGATGGTTTGTATATTCTTGGACCAGGGAGTGGCACCATTTGGAGATGTGGCCTTGTTGGAATAGGTGTGACCTGGTTGGAGTAGATGTGTCACTGTGGGTGTGTGCTTAAGACTCTCACCCCAGTTGCTTGGAAGTGAGTCTTCCACTAGCAGCCTTTGGATGAAGATGTAGAACTCTCAGCTCTGTCTGCGCCATGCCTGCCTGGATACTGCCATGCTCCCACCTTGATGATAATGGACTGAACCTCTGAACCTGTAAGCCAGCTCCAAGTAAATGTTGTTTTTTTTTTTTTTATAAGACTTGCCTTGGTCATGGTATCTGTTCACAGTAGTAAACCCTAAGTAAGACATCCCCCTTTTTTCCTATTCTTTTCTTAGGAACTGCCAGTATATGTGATAAATTTTTTTTTTCTGGCTGTTAAAATCTTGTTTTCATTAGGTCATATATTACAGCACTGGAGCAAACAAAACATGCAGTACAAAATCCAAAATCATCCAGCAGAAAATCATTGTGTTCCACCCAGCCCATCCCCCCCTAGCTCCCACCCCACCCCCAGCTCCCACCCCATCCCACAGCTCCCACCCTATCCCCACAGCTCCCACCCTACATTCCTGTTCTACCTTTGCAACAGGTTCTTTTCTCTTTCCTTTTAAAAAAATTTTAATTTACTTTTGTATATTTACTTTAAAAAGTTTATTTTTGTGTATATGTGTTTCACCTACATGTATGTCTATGTACCACATACATACCTAGTGCCTGCAAAGGTCAGAATCAGGTGTTGGATCTCCTGAAACTGAAGATACAGACAGTTGTGAGCTGCCATGTGGGTGCTTGGAATTGAGCTCAGGTCCTCTGCAAGAGTAGCCAGTGCTCTTAATCACTGCGTTGTTTCTTTGGGCCCAGCCACCAAGTTCTTCTAAAGCAATTATCTGTGTTTCTTATTTTGCTTCCCTGATTTCCTATCCTTCAAGCTATGCTGACCTACTGTCCCATACTTTTATTGACATTAAATGGCTTTCCCCAATGTAATCAATCAGCGGTCTGATAGAAGTTTTTCAGTTTTTGTCTTACTTGACTTCTTTGCCCCTGCTTTTAATTTGGACTGTGATAAGTGAATGCACACACTGAGCCTCTGTGTAGACATCTGTCTTTCCACAGGTGACAGACAGTGAAAGCAACATGAATGTAGCTGATACTGGCAGAGGCTGAGACTGCAGGTGTGGGTGGCGTGTGCAGTGTCTGCAGCAGGAGAAGAGAATTCTCCATACAGAAGCAGTACTAATTAGCAACAAGAGCGGCAAAGAAGTCTAGTAAGACAAAAACTTAAAAACTTCTATCAGACCGCTGTGTAAAGTGTTCCTGCACAAGTATGAGGAGCTGGGGTTCAGATCACCAGCACCACACAAAAGCCAGGTGTGGCACATGCATGTCATCTCAGGGCTGCAGGATGAAGATCCTGTGGACTCACTGGCCAACTAGTCTACCCAATGAGAACTCCAGTTACAGTGAGAGACCGTGTCTCAAAAAATTAAGTGGAGAGTTATTGAGGAAGACACCCAATATTGATTCTTGATCTACGCATTGCATGCGTGTGTGCAGGCATTTGCACACACACACACACACACACACACACACACACACACACACACACCTTCAACATGACTGAAAGAGTAAACTGACAATTCTCCTCTGGTAGACAGCCTTTTGCTGGCTCATATCTAATTTCCTGTGCTTCCACGGGTAGCACTACAATCCAATCAGTTTCCTGGTAAGAAAACATGGGGTCATCCTTGAGATCACTTCTCACCACACATGCTGAATCAATCACAAATTCCTGTTGACCTCATTTTAACTACTTTCCAAGCTACTTTCTGTCGTTACAGCTCCCCTCCAATGCAGCCCCAATCATCCCGCCAAACCGGTAGTGCCTACTTATTGGTCTCTTGGCTTGTTTTCTATACTCTGGGTTTGCTGGAGAGATGGCCCAGTGGGAAAGAGAGCACTGTTCTTAAGGAGGACCTTTGTTCAGGTCACAGTACTCAATGTAGTGTGACTCACAGTTGCCTGTAACTCTAGTTCCAGGTATATCCAAAGCCTTGTTCTGGTCTCTAGAGGCAAATGCATGCATGTGTACATCCCCATATACAGATACAAACCATTAAAAACAAATCACTTAAACCATGTGATTCCTGACTACACACCTATCTCTTATTTAAAACTCTTGAATACTTTCCTTTTCTTCCTAGGAGTAGAGGAAATAAACCAGGTTCATTGTCATGGTCTGGAGGCCTGGCATGGTGTTCAGAGCTCAGACCCTTACCCCATGGTGCCTGTACGATCTGGCTCACTCTCCACCCAACTGCTGACCTGGAACTTAGCTTTGTTCTGCTATCTATCCTTCCCTCACTCCCTGGTCTGGCTAGCCCGCACTAGTCCTCAGATGGCTGCTGAAGCATCATTTCTCAGCAGAGATAACCCCTCCCGGGCAAGCACTCACTCTTTAGTTGTGCTGTGAAGTAGGAACTCCATCATCCTTCTCCTGCCACTTTGTATCATGCACCCATGCTAGTGATCTCTTTAAAAATTAATGTGTATTTTCTCTATTTCACTAAAAGCTCCCACAGAGTGTGGATGA
The DNA here is from genome assembly GCA_902729485.2 of Mus minutoides. Classification (NCBI taxonomy): domain Eukaryota; kingdom Metazoa; phylum Chordata; class Mammalia; order Rodentia; family Muridae; genus Mus; species Mus minutoides. Next base: position 47,664 of record LR755289.1, read on the forward strand.
TATGAGATTCCGTTCTCAGTTGTATCCCCTGGGTTTTGCGTATTCTCTGACACTAAGAAAGTATAAACCATATTTGAACACATCCTAATACATGCTACAGAGCAAATGCCTAGTGTATAGACATAGAAAAGATAGATAATTAGGGTGGTCAGGAAAGCTACCCGGAGGAGGAAACGCTGAATCCTGGGGAGCCACAGTAGACATGTCCATTTGGCACAGGGCTTACTACAGGCAGGGGCTACGAAGCAGAAAGAGCTGATTCTAAGGAGAGAAGGAGCTGAGCAGGCTGCAGGACAGTGGGTTGGCAATAGTCCTGATTTGGGGAATCAGGCAAGGACCAGGTCATTTAGGATTTACTCACCCTGGGAATGTAGTTTTATTTTATTTGTGGTACAAAGAGAAGTCACTACAGATGCTTTGTGTGTATGTGTGTATGTGGGCATACACATGTGTGGACAAATGCATAGAAGCTCAAGGTTGCTATCTGGTGTCTTCCTTGATTGCTCTGTACCTTAGTGAGGCTCAGGCTATAGATGTCACTTTTATTTCCTCAGATGAAGGGATGAGAGGGGATGTACTTAAGCTGTATGAAACATGCCCTGGACTGAACCCAAACTATCCTCAGACCTAGGCCTGGAAGCCTCTAGCCTCCGTACAGTCTAATCTTCCAAGCTGACTGAATTCAATCTGACTTTTTTCGGCTTCTGACTGAATTGCTCTGCCTGGCCTCATACTAATCACTCTGGCACTCTGTTCTAATCTTCTGGCTCCTTCTCATTCTCTGGCTCATTCTGCCTTCACCTGTGTCTAGCTTGTTCTCTCTGCCCCCTGTCTCTGCAAAAATGCCACACCCAGCCATCCTCTCCCACACCAACCCTTTTGCTCATTTCATTCCCTGCTTTTAAGTAGCTCTCTTCCTCTGCTGTTCTCATGTGAGTTGGATGTAGCCTATGTCTAACTCATTCTGTCACATCTTTCTCTGATTTGTCACTTAATCTGCTCCTCAATTAAATATCACTTTAGAACATGGTTGCCTGCTCACCTGGATGTAGACCTCTCAGCTATCTCTCGAGAATCATGTCTGCCTGTGCACCTCCATGCTTCCTGCCATAATGATGATAGACTAAAGCTCTAAATGTAAGTAAGCTCCAGTTAAATGTTTTCTTTTGTAAGAGCTGAGGAGGTCATGGTATCCCTTACAGCAAGAGAAACCCTAACTAAGAGAAAGTCAAGCTGTAAAATGGAGTCAACTTAGACGATCTCTTCTGCATCCTGTAGATTGTAACACAAAAGAGCAATTTTATTAATACAATTTTTAAATAAAAGTAAAATAGCAATTTGTATGTTCAACATCATTAACCACCAAGGAAATACTAATCACATTCACATATACACATATACATGCATAACATGTACAAACATGCATATGCATAAACTCATGAACACACTTTGCTTATCCATTTACTAATTAATAGACAAATGGGTTATTTTTATCATTTGACTATTATATATGATGCTTTTATTTAACACACATGAACTAATACCTGCCCAGATTTTTGCTTGCAATCCTTTTGAGGCATATGCCCATGAGTGGAATTTGCAGTCATACAGTAATTCTTTGTTTAATTTTGTGAGGCTCTGCCACTCCTAACAGGTGCACCATTTAATCTCCCCACCACCAGCACACAGCATCCAATCTCCCTAGGTCTATGCCAGCCCTTAATTTTCTGTCTCGTCTATACCAGCTGTCTTAGTCAGGGTTTCTATTCCTGGACAAAACATGACCAAGAAGCAGTTGGGGACGAAAGGGTTTGTTCAGCTTACATTTCAACACTGCTGTTATCACCAAAGAAAGTCAGGACTGGAACTCAAGCAGGTCAGGAAGCAGGAGATGATGCAGAAGCCATGGAGAGATGTTCTTTACTGGCTTGCTTCCCCTGGCTTGCTCAGCCTGCTCTCTTATAGAACCCAAGACTACCAGCCCAGAGATGGTCCCACCCACAAGGGGCCTTTTCCCCTTGATCACAATTGAGAAAATACCCCACAGCTGGATCTCATGGAGGTACTTCCCCAACTGAAGCTCCTTTCTCTGTGATAACCCCAGCCTGTGTCAAGTTGACACATAAAACCAGCCAGTACACCAGCCACCCTACTGAGTATCTGCAGGAATCTATGTTTCCTCATACAGTCTCAGCTGCATAGTTTATAAGTATCAGAGATCCTTGAAATGTCCTTGGTTTTAGAACCTGCAGATTTGACTTCTACAACACACACTTGGTATTCCTGACGTCAGTGTACAGTGGAGCTGGGGCATGAGGCTAAAACCAGCTAAGGCAGATCAGGTAGATGGTGTGAGACGCCAGAGGAGGTAAAAAGGATAGCAACTGCACACAGATCAGTGTTTGAGTCTTCCTGGTCAAGGTCTGTCCCATAAGAGATGGGATATGGGGAGAAACTCATGGGTACTTTTCCCCAAAGGATCCACAAAGTCAGGGGCCCATCTGGTCCTGTATGATCACAGTACTCAGACTACAATTATGGCTTGGAGGACTGAGTCCTCAGGGGCATGGGTCTTGATGCATCCATTCTAGAAACACTGAAGGGCCTTTGCCATGTCTCCAGCTTCTGGGGAAGCTCTAGCCAGTGCCTTTCGAAGTGTTGCTCTTATCATGCCTCCAACATTCAGATGCAAAACTCTTACAGGTCACATCGTGATCGGCAATGGTGGCTTTAGACAAGCATAACCTCAAGGTCTAAGTGCCTGGGAGGAGCTCTGAAATCCTTTCCTGGCTCCTTTCCACAGAGTTAGAGCAGTAACCCAGGGAAGCAGGTCGGGTGCCCAAAAGCAGCAGAAAGCAAGGAACAGACAGGTCAGTGTTTCCCCCATCTGCAGCAGACATTCAGAAACCACTTGGACCATCCAGGGAGCTCAAGACAGTTGTTATTTCTGCTTGTGTGAACTGTACAGGTGTTTTCCAATCCCAAGTCCCCATACCCTCCAGCAAAAGGAATCTCACGAGAGGGATTCTTTGGCTTGCACAGAGCAGGCAGAGTCTGTTCTTATGAGTCACGTGCTCTTCTTCCACTGATGCCCAGACAGCTCATCCTTATCGTCTGGATTAAAAAAAAAAAGAAGAAGAAGAAGCTTGGAATATTTTCAGTATTGTTTACCATTGGTGGAAACACAAACCAGAAGCACAATGAGGCCGTCAGAGGCCGATGGATCTCTGAGTTTGAGGACAGCTTGATCTACAGACAGAGTTCTAGGCCTGCCTGGGCAACACGGAGAAACCTGTCTCAAAACAAAACAAATAAACAACTACCTACTTCCCAAACAAAACAAAAAACAAATAAAACAAAGCAACAAGCAGAATGAGATGCCCGCTTTATACCTCTCAGGTTGGCTATGAACTAAGGATGGAACCTCAGAAAGTAGTCATTGTGGGCAAGGATGTGGTGAAACTGGAGCCTTCCTTGATCACGGGAACAGACAGTGAGGCAGCTGCTCTGATAAAGAGCCTGGAAGTTCCTCTCCTAGGATGGGGGCAGGAGCTTCAACACACATCTGCACAACAGTGGTCATACAGCATTTTTCACAATCCAGGTGTCTACTGAAAACCAAATGAATAAGCAAACTGTACTGTGTATGTACAGTGGAATATTATTCTCCCATAAAAGGGATAGGTAACGTTGATATAAGCTACGACATGTAGATTTTGAAAACGTCAGGTGTAATAGACACAAAAGGGAATGAATCTGTTTATAATTCTTTGGGGTATATTTCCTAGGATAGGAAAAGTCACAGACAGAAAAACCAGAATGGGACTGGAGAGCTAATTGAATAGTAATTATCGAATTTTTGTTGAAAATGATGAAAGCATTTAAGTATAAATAGTGGTGATAAATTCTGAATTTGTTTAATGTTACTAAATTCTATAGCTCTAAATGATTAAAATGAGAACAACAAACTGTTGGGGAATAGAAAATGGCTCTGTGAGAAAAGGCTTTTGTTCCCCATCCTGGACACTGGAGTTTGGTGCCTGGAAGGTGTACGAAAGGAGAGAGCCAACTTCCACAGATTGTCTTCTGACCTGCACATGAGTACCATGGCACGTGAACACACACGTATTAATAAAGAAAATATAATAAAAATTAAAAATATTAGTCATATTACCACAAACAAAATACTAGAATAAAGAACTCCTCTGGGATGTTAGGACATAAGTATGGGGAGAGATATCTGTCTTAGTTAGGGTTTTACCACTGTGAACAGACACCATGACCAAGACAACTCTTATAAGGACAGCATTTAATTGGGACTGACTTATAGATTTAGAGGTTCAGTCTGTTATCATCAAGGTGGGAACATGGCAGTGTCTGGGCAGGCATGGTGCAGGAGTTGCTGAGAGTTCTACATCTTCATCTGAAAGCTGCTAGCAGAAGGCTGGCTTCCAGGCAGCTAGGATGAGGGCCTTAAAACCCACACCAACAGTGACACACCTACTCCAACAAGGCCACACCTTCTAATAGTGCCACTCCCTGGGCTGAGCATAGACAAACCATCACAGTGTCAAGAATGGGTGGATCCTGCTGTCCGCACCATGTACCGCCCATCAGCTGTTGTACCCTGGTTGGAATGGTACAACCAGGAAGAGTAGGAATTAGAATAATGAGCTTCTTGGTGGCCTTAGCTGGTGGCTATAAGGTGACATGATATCATGTAGAAATTAGTATCATGATAGGATTTCAATCTCTAAACCAGCTCTACATACAAGGCCGGAGGGTACAGCTTACAACTGGCCACACTGGCTGTAGATGACTTACAGTCTGATTTTACAAGAGAAAGCCTCAATGTAGAGGGAGATAAGTTCCAGCATCCATGCCTCCTGACCTGCTCACAAAGACTGGCCTTCTTGATTGCTTTTCTTTCAGAAACCACCCTCAGAGCTACAAAACTCAAGTCATTTAAAGGTTAGCAGCATTTGCACGGTGTTAAGTTTGTGTACTGATGGGGGTTGGAAAAATAAACGGGAGATAGACAGCCCCCTAATTAAAACAACTGTAGAGACCAAAATCTAATTACAGCTTTGTTTCCTGAAACCTGGAGAGGACTCTGACACGTGTCAGAGATGGTAGCTTCCAATGCATCTTGGGACAGTTACCCTACTATATCAAGCTGTTTCCTCTGAGATCAAACAGTCACTCCTCAAGGGAGGTGGAAAGCTAACAAAACCTGCAAGTGCTGGGAATCTTATAAAGTTACAAGATTCACAGGTTCCCTGCTTAAGGCTATAGAGACTATGAACCATGGCTGGCTGGGTAGAGGAGACTCTTCAATAGAGGTGCCTGCAATTTGTGAAAGAAACTTCTGGAGGTTCAGTAGTCACGCTTGTAGGGCCGAGTTCCGCCTTGCCAATGGGCATGGTGTTTGGGGGGGTGGGGGTAAAAAGCAAGGAGCTTGAGTGCTCTTATCCCAAGCTGGTGAGAAAACGCAGTCTGAGGTCTCTCTCTGTGTGTGTGTGTGTGTGTGTATGTAGGTATAGTTCCCTGACTTCTAGGCCTCCAGTTACCACTGGAGAACAGCACAAAGAAGTCAGGAATGGTGTCTGAGGTCCATGGGCTTGCAATGAGGCCAGGACCTGGCACTCAGTTAAAATCCTGAACATTCAGGGTCTTTTGAGCTGCTAGGAGCTGAGATAAGAGTGGGTCATGGGCTAAAGATGGCAACTAGCCCAGGGCTGGGCCTAGGTCAGGGGCAGGGTAAGCTGGGAGCTCTGGCTTAGCTCATCATGAAAGTAGCAGCAGTTGTCTGGGGGCGCAAATGGGCCTTTTACATGAGATATATTTAGGCAGTGGCTTTGTAGTCCTTCTCCATTCTCCCCATTGGTGGTTCTCTATGAAAGAGACAGCCCTTGGTTCGAAACTCTGTATTGGTTGTTCATCATGGAAAATGGATGTGTACCAACTTCTCAGGGTGAACCAGAGATTAAATACCTTTTGTGGGAAGCAATGTCTGGGAAGGGAAGCTTACTGACTGTCTCAGTCAGGGTTTCTATTCCTGCACAAATATCATGACCAAGAAGCAGTTGGGGAGAAAAGGGTTTATTCAGCTTACACTTCCACATTGCTGTTCATCACTGAAAGAAGTCAGGACTGGAACTCAAGTAGGTCAGGGAGCAGGAGCTGATGCAGAAGCCATGGAGGGATGTTCTTTACTGGCTTGCTTCCCCTGGCTTGCTCAGCCTGCTCTCTTATAGAACCCAAGACTGTCAGCCCAGAGATGGTCCCACCCACAAGGGGCCTTTCCTCCTTGACCACTAATTGAGAAAATGCCTTATAGTTGGATCTCATGGAGGCATTTTTCCAACTGAAGCTCCTTTCTCTGTGATAACTCCAGCTGTGTCAAGTTGACACAAAACTAGCCAGTACACTGACAAAACCGTTAGGGCAGCTAGGTACCTCATTAGCATGGAGAGCTCTGTTTTGGGCTACATCCAACCTGGGGAGTGTGGCACCTGTTCCAGGTCAGGAATCTGACCAGGAGAAGGGAAGCATCTAACATCTCAGGTGTGAGTTTCTCGATCTCATACCTGTTCTACCTTACCAAGTTTTCTGGCATGGTCCACTGTCCCACAACACTTGCTGGGGTGATCTATTTCAGTGGTTCCGCTGTCTTTGACTAATGCTTCTGTAAGCACCCCAGTGAACTCATTGGTCCACCAAAGTAAGCTCAGTAGAATTCATTCTTTGGTGTGCCCTCAGTACCTAACCAGCCCAATGTGAATATATCCAGGTTGCTCTAGGAAAAAAAATCACAGAACACAGCCACCGGGTCACATATGCTATAAAGATATGCTCAGTGGCCCTACCTAGTATTAAGTATGTTATGTTCACCTTGTTTCCTCTCTCCTTTAGCTCCTTGTGGCTTCATCTCTCCAACATGCCCTTCTGTTTGTGTTTTGTATTATTACTATGTCACCAGGACCAACCGCTGATTCAGGATACACAAGCTCCTGTTACTGTTACCTGGTACGTCCTCAACAGATTATTCTCCACAGACATCCAACTTATTCCACTTAATGAAAACTCCAGTGGACATGAGAAAGACAAACCTGCCTGCTTGTTAAAAGAGAAAGTGACAGATATTCTTAGTTGTTGACTTGGCATATCTGGGAAAAGGGAATCTATGAAGATGTGCCTCTGTAGGAGTGTACTGCGGCCTTGTTCTAGGGCCTTTCTTGATGACCAGTTGCTGTAGGAAGGCCCAGCCCACTGTGGGTGATACCATCCCTAGGCAGGTGGCCTGTGATATAAAAGAAAGGCAGGGGTATATGATATTGAGAATAATCCCGTAATCCACCATCTCTGCTTCAGTACCTGCCTCCAGCTTTCTGTTTGAGTTCTTGCCCTGATACCTCTCCAAGATGCATTGTGACCTGGAAGTGCACCTTTCCTCTTCCAAGTCATGGTGTTTCTCATAGCAACAGAGAGCAAATTAGGACAAGGAACTGAATTCATACTTGCATGCAAATAACTATTTTCACAACTCTGCTATGTGGATATTTTATATTTGTTCATTGTAGCTTGGTAATTCACATGGGTGTATAGTATTTGTCATCTGTCTGTCCAACTATCCATTTATCATGATTATCTACCCCCCTCCATCTATCTAATTTTACAAATATTTTAAATGTTGCTTCTTTGGATAAGACACTGTAATAACTGCAGCCATTCTAAATGCACCTTCAAAGAGTATCACGGTCAGTGCTGGGCTATAGGCATGGCATGAGGTGATGCAATTTGCTTCAGTAGATAGCTATGGGCAGCTAACTGTGTACATTCATCCACATCTGTTAGATGAAATGAACTCTGGACTTTGGATGACCCTGTCATCCTCCCCTGTTAAGATAGACTCTGCAGGAGAGCAGAGACCTGATGTGTTCTCTTGTGGACCCCGAATGCCCAGAACAGTACCAAACATAAGGAGAGAACACAGTAAAAGCCAGTGGAGTGGAGAAAGAAGGGTACCGTTTGAGCAGAGCGATGTGGAAGCTCTTTCATGTGCATGACAGCAGATTCTAGAATTGCATGAGAAACGAGGACTCTGCACTGTCTTTTTATGGGTATTCTAGATCCTTCCAGGTATCCCTCCTCTGACACATCCCAGCTCTCTCAGCAGTCTCCCACTCCTTCCCCTGACAGATGTTCTGTTTTCTTTGTTCCTCCTTCCAGCCAGTATCCATGACAGCATTATCAGACTTATGATCTCTCATTTCCCCATACTATCTGAAATTCAATTGCATCCTCTCTCACCTGGCCTTACCTCTAGACCTGTCTCTACAGTAGCCAACAATGACCTGGGCAGTGCTGAATGCAGTGACCGTGCCTGTCCCTCATTCCCTCCCACACAGTGCTGCTCTCCCTCCTCCCTATGCTTCCCCACCTGTATGGCTCAGTAGAAGGCCACGACATCCCCAGCTGACCTCCTGCCCTGAACTCTGGACTTATTTTACCTGCTTCTGTGAGCCCTCAGCTTAGTCTCTCCTGTGGATATTGCTCTTTTTCTTTGCTTTCTTTCATTTGGAAAAGATTTATTTTATTTTTAAATTAGGTATACACATGCAAGTCTGTGCCGTGTGTGTGTGTGTGTGTGTGTGTGTGTGTGTGTGTGTGTGTGTGTGCATATGACATGCAGAGGTATCCACGGAGACATTGGATCCCTCTGGAGCTGGAGGTATGGGATCGTTGTGAGTCACTGGACACGGATGCTGGGCACTGAACTTAGGTCCTCTGCAGGAGCAGCCTTCTCTACTGCTGAGCTGCAGGCCCTTTTCTGGCTTTTTTTTTCAAGCTGGACTGTGCAGGACTCAGTCCTTGGTTCTCTGCTCCATGCACTTTCTGGGGGACAGAAATCCTCGGAAATAGAAATCCACCTGCATACCACCCACTGCCATATTGCTAGGTCCAGCCAGACTCTTCTAGAATCCAGGTTCATATCCAGGGGTCACTTAGATTACCAGCTCTTTCTTTTCAGACACTAGTTACCTTGTTGGTACAAAAGCAAACGTTGTAGTTTTACTTTTCAGTTGCTGGCCTCCAAAACCACTATTCCATCCTATTCTCCCATCCCCTGTCGCCAGCTCCCATACCCTGCCCATTAGAATGTCCCGTTGGCTCTATGCCCAAAGCATAGACAAAACAGATCATTTCTTATCACCGGCACACAGACCTTTATTGCTTTGATCTAAGCACTGTTCTTTCCTGAGCCACAGCAATGGCCTCCCAAGAGGCAGAGCAGAGAGCCATCTTGGCAAGACTTGAGTCATCGTACAGTGGTTCTTCACTGTAGGGGGTTTTAACCCAGCAACTTAAAAGGTTACCACCAGCTGCTTGCCCACCCCACCTAGCCTGTTTCCACTGCATCCTCCCCTTGGTTCATGGCTTGGTTCACTGCAGCCACATCCAAGTCTTGGCTGTTTATTCCCAAATGGAGGACTTTTAATCCATGCTTCTTATGTCAAGCACCAGGTCGTGGCTTTGTGGTTACTGCCTCTGTAACTGCTCATCACCTCTGACATTGCAGTGTGAAACAGAGAGAATATCTATGAATAAGCAGGAATATATATATATATATATATATATATATATATATATATATATGCATATACATTATTTATATATATATGCAACCTTTTTCAGATTTTTTTTGTCTCTCAAAAATAGAATAAAAGGTCTAAGCTGGTAGTCACTGTATTAATCAGCTTCCTGGTACTGTAACAAAATAACTAATACAATCATATATATATGCATATACATATAATTTATATATATGCAACCTTTTTCAGATTTTTTTCTCTCAAAAATAGAACAAAAGGTCTAAGCTGGTAGTCACTGTATTAATCAGCTTCCCAGTACTGTAACAAAATAACTAATACAATCATATATATATGCATATATATATATAACCTTTTTCAGATTTTTTTTGTCTCTCAAAAATAGAACAAAAGGTCTAAGCTGGTAGTCTCTGTATTAGTCAGCATCCCAGTACTGTAACAAAATAACTAATACAATCAACTTATAAAGTGAGGATTTCTGCTCTGGCTCACATTTTTGAAGGTTCCAGTCTATAGTTGGTTGGCTTTGTTACTGTTAGGCTCAGATGATGATGGACATATGTGATACAGCAAAATGACTCATGTCATGTTGGGGAAGCAAAGGGGAGAAAGAGAAAGGCTCCAGGGGCCCTCTGCTCACTTGGTTCATGCCTCCAGTGAACTAGGGGTTCCCTTCAAAGCTTCACTACTTCTTAAGTGTTTCTTTACCTTTCATTACTGCCATGCTGGAGGTCTGACAGCTTGTGAGACCAGGGACTTTGTGGGCCATTCACAATCTAAACTTCAACAGTCCTGATCTGGCTTCTGGACTACCATGTGCTGTCACCTGCTCTTTTCCATAAGGGAATCCCCCTGCAGATACTGTGATTGCTACCTTACTTTCCATCTGGTTGGCTCTCATATCTTGGTGCATCCCATTCTGACCTCCTTAGAGAAACTTGTCTGGCTTTCTCCCTCTCCTCCCTCATTACCCCCAGCTTTTTGACTCCCACTCCTTTTTAGCTTTGTTACACATATCTTCACTTTTGTGTATAGATGAATTCTCCTTTCTTTGTCTCCCATAGAATAGAGGCTCCTCAGGGCAGGGCTGTTGTGTCCTTGACTCCTTACTCAGAGTGAGCCTTGTGACATATAGGTTCTCATCACTTTCCCACTGGCTGGTTACTATGAGAGCCTTTCATTAGTGGTGGTTCTAAGATGATAGGATTTTCCTTTAGTATGCATACTACAGATTTAGGGGCACTCAGGAGTGAGTATTAGGAAAATGAGGATGCCCTGATCTACCTAGAGCTTCAATGGAAAGGGAACATATGAGTTGGAAAGTATTCCTGGAATAGAGAAGGGGTACACAGAAGGTGGTCCAGGCAGAAAGAAGATCCTGTGTATGCTGGTTTGGGTTTTGAAGAAGGTGGGAGGCCTGAGATCTGGATAGTGTGTCTGGGAGGGAACTGATATGGTAGGTGTGGAGAAGTCAGAATCATAAGGGTGGTTTGCTATGAGTAGCATGCTGAGTCAACATGCCTGTGGATTTGGGGGGCAGTCTTCTTGCACACAAAGGCTGTACCTGCTCCTGCTATATTGTGACTTCCCAGGAGCTGTGAGAACTGCAACTCGGCATCATCCTTCAGTGCTTTCCTCAAAGTTGTCTACCATAAAACCCATGAGCAAGTACCAGAATCTGGAGCCAGGCAGTGGTGGCACACGCCTTTAATCCCAGCACTTGGTTAGGTAGAGGCAGGCGAATTTCTGAGTTCAAGGCCAGCCTGGTCTACAGAGTGAGTTCTAGGACAGCCAGGGCTATACAGAGAAACTCTGTCTCAAAAAACCAAAAAAAAAAAAAAAAAAAAAAAAGTACCAGGATCTATGTGTGACCAACATACCCTGGTCAGCACAGTACCCAGAGAACTCTGGTGATATCCAGTTGCTCCATGTGCTCCTTGATCATTAGATCCCTCATATGGACAACATATGCAGGATTGGGTCTGCAGAATGCCTTTCAAGCAGAAGCCTGAAAAGATCTTCTTCTCTCCTGCCCAGGTGGATGACAGAGACCCAAGGAGCTCAGAAAGGCTCTCTCTGCCCTTCTTGGGCAAGGCATTATACAGGTGGCACTATCAGGTGATAGCATGCTTCAGACCCAGGGAAGAAAGGCAGAGAGAGGCATAGAAAGCTCCTTGAGCAGCAGCAAGTTGGGGAATTTCCCTCCTGGAGAAACAAGACTCTGGAGGGGAGTGAGGCCAATTATGATAAGGATGGCTGGGAAGACTTCCTGGACATGGTGGCATGTTGCGCCTCTTGCAGTAATGCCAGCAGATGGGAGGCAACCCCACACCAGGAACCTGTGGACACTTGTGCAAATAGCTTGCAGATTTAGCATCAACTCCGGCACTCTGCTAATTACATCAATAATGATCACTCCACAGCCAGCCAAAAAACTCGGGCCCTAGCAGATGTTGTCAGATGTAGCCATTTTGTCCCATAATCTTTAAATAATCTTTTCATGAAGTCCCATCTGAAGGAGAGACCTAATCCATCCTCCCCCGTAGGAAGGGAATTATCTTTCTGATGGTATAAAATAATCCTTTTAGGTGACATGAAACCAGCTC
>LR755290.1:0-55757 GCA_902729485.2 Mus minutoides
CTTTAAATTTCTGTCAATGGGACAGATCATTTCATTAGCACAGTATCCTCTCAAAGTCAATCAGTAACTCATGTCTGTCTTACTATGCATGTAGAACAATGTGGGCTTTATAAAGGATTGTAATCAGTGTGCATATATGTGTACAATATAGTGACTTTGTACGAACAAGCAGTCTTGATCTCAGATTCCAAACCTCAATTTGTTGTCTAAATCATGTAGGTGGATCAGCTGAGCACATGGGAATCAGAGACTAAAAGAATTGCATTGGTTATTTTGTACTTGCTAAATCAGTGAGATACTTAAGATGCTTTAAAATGGTATAGATAAGGCTGGAGGGGTGGCTCTGCAGTTAAGAGTGAATTCTGCTCTTCCAGAGGTCCTGGGTTTAATTCTCAGCACCCACTTTAGGTGGCTCACCGTTGTTTCTAACTTCAACTCAGGGAACCTAATACCCCTGGACTCCCTAGGCACTGGTACTCATGTGCACATACTTAACCCACGCACATAATTAAAAATAATAACATAAAATAAAAATATAACACTGACAGTGATGGCTAAGATGAACATGGGAAAGGAAAGAAAATAGGACAAAAAAAGGAAGAAGCGGTTGAATCCCCAGTCTTGACCTCTCTGATAAAAAAAAAACAAACCTCACTGTCACTATGCTTAGTGACAGAATGCTTGCTCCAAGGCCCTGCGTTTGATCTCCTGAGCTGAAGAAAAAAACGTTTACAATCTGGATTTCCAGTTTATATACTATCCTGCATTTTTCTTCAGCTTTCCCCCCTTTATTGACTTCCTGTTTCAGCCATCTGTTTACCTAACAGGGAGGCTGAAGGTAATGGCGGGGGCTTTATGTGCTCCGCGTGCTCCTTCCCTTTTGAATGAGTGCTTGTCTACAGAAGTGCATTCTCACAGCAACTCTGTAGGAAAGTCTGTGATTACCAAGAAGGAAGTCAGGCTGGAGAGATGGCTCAGGGGAGAAGAATACCGACGGGTTCTTTCAGAGGACCTTGGTTCAATCCCCAGTGCCCATCTTGCAGCTCACAATTGTAACTCTAGTTACATGGGATCTGAGGTCTTCGTCTGGCCTCTGTGAACAACAGTTAGGTCCATCGTGCACAGCCATACATGCAGGGAAAGCACCCATACATATCAAATAAAAATAAAAAAAATTTAAAAATGGAAGTCAAGACTTAGCAATAGGCCTGACGTCACAGTGCTGGAAGTGTCTGGAAGAAGGGGATTGTATAAGTTTAAAGACCAGCAGGTCTATAACGTGAATAGCAGGTCAGCGGGACTACAGAGCAAGACCCTGCCAAAACCAAACCCAACCCCCTAAATTAAAACAAGGAATACTTGCTGCATGTTGGAGACACAAATGTCTCTGCACCCACAGATCACGAGGGAAACCAGGAATGTTAAATTCTCGGGCTTATCTCCTCAATGAAGGAGATAAAACACTTTTCTCATCTAGAAAGCTGGGAGTGGGTGTTGTTAACAGCCTTGAAGTGGAAATTTCTGGTTTCTTTGGAGACTTAGTTGTGTTACGTAATGTTTTTCTGGAAACTGTCTTTGGGGAGGATGTTTTTGCTGAGAACAGAGACGTGGTGTTTTCTGGAACACTCTGGTGAAAGGTCATGTGATGTTTTGCTGGCGCAGACGCTTGAAAGGACACAGGATGTCTGGGCGGAGTATGAGTATCACCAAGCAGACCATGGACAGCGCTCTTGCACTGGGTCACCTTGCAGTTCTTTGCCAGTCTTTGCCGATGACTCTCTGGCATTGGTTCACCTTGCTTTCTTCCCTGATTTTTCACGTGTCATGACTTTGTAGCGGAAACACATCAAAGAGCTTCTGGCGTGTTCTGGCCGCTTCTTGCTGCTGCTCCATCAGATTCCTGCTGATCTGTGGGGCCTTAGGGATTCTTCTGGTTTGAGCCGCTGCTGCTAATTCCAGCGGACTAGACTGAGGACAACAAAGATGGGAATCGCCCCAAAGAACTACTTCTAACTAGGTCCATGTTCCCCTTGTCCTATTAACTATCTTCCTTCCCTACCTTTGGTCTGTGGGGTATAAGGGAGATTGAGGTGTTTAAGAACTCTTTTCAAAGTAGGTTTTAAAAAATATAAGCCTACAGGAACCTGGTGACCTTTTGTTCTCTGTAGAGGCAGACCTCACCCAAATCCAGACCCTCCCTGCCTAGACTGTTGTCTTTATCTCCCATTTAAAGAACCTATCCTTAGGGGAGATGTCACATGTATTTTATAGCCTATTCACCTCTCTGCTGTTTGGATCAGAGGTCACACCAGATGCAAGGCCCTTAAGCTATAGACCCATCTTCAATACTACATGTACTTTGTAAAAAAATTTCTATATAGTCACACCTTAAGCTTTATTGTATACCTAGATTTGCCTTTTTCCCAATTTCATTGTGTTTAAATATGCCCATAACATTACCTGGCATCAGATTCCCTGAAGTTTGATCTAGGTTGATGAAGTCAATCTGAACTGAATTTTTTTATAAGATTTATTTATTATATAAAGGTACACTGTAGCTGTCTTCAGACACACCAGAAGAGGGTACGAGGTCCCATTACAAATGGCTGTGAGCCACCATGTGGTTGTGGGGATTTGAACTCAGGACCTCTGGAAGAGCAGTCAGTGCTCTTAACTGCTGAGCCATCTCTCCAGCTCTGAACTGAGTTTTCATTCTCCCATACCTACCCTGACATCTGCAGGATCCCCCCTCAGCTTTTCAGCGTGAGGCCGCTTGTTCAGAATCCAGCATCCGTGTAGAAAGCTGGCTGTGGCTGCCCTCACGTCTGTAGTCCTGTATGTTGGGTGCAAGTAGAGACAGAGGGATGGCTGGGATTTGCTCTGCTTTCAAGGAGAGACCCTGCCTTGAGGGAATAAGATGGAGAGTGATTACCAGGATGCCTGATGTTCTGCTCTGGCCTGTGCATGGGAACACACACCTGTATATACAAGTGCATGAACAACACACACACACACACACACACACACACACACACACACACACACACACACAAAGATACACACACACACACACAAAACCAAAAGCAAAACAAAAACCAAACCAAGCTAAATCACCAATAAAAGTAGGGACATAGCTAGGTAAGCATGAGGCCCTAGGTTCAATTCCCAGTACTACTATCCAAAAAGGAAGGAAAAGAAAAACCAGCAAAGGAAGAAAGAAAGAAAGAAAGAAAGAAAGAAAGAAAGAAAGAAAGAAAGACATAAACATTTTCATTTTTATTCTATTGTTTAAAACAAAAATACCCACAGTTGGTTCTACTGGGGGAAAGGAAGTAAGGCCCCGGCTCTGAGAGAAGGGGCGGTAAATATCTGAGGACATAAAACAATCTCCAGAACATTCTTGTTTCTTAATTTACATTGATGATTTTGGTAAACTCACCTTTCAAACCATCCTGAAGAAGGATGGGTACGCGTGAGTTAAATTACTTCTGAGACCTTGCATGGATGGCTAAGCATGGTTTGTGTTTGTGGGCACAGGATTTTGAGAGGTACTTATTTTCCCAGAGCCTGCAGATGTTTCCTCACAGAGCAGCTCTTGAGAAGCCAGAAACTTAAAGCTTGTTCCTAATATTCTTTTCACTCTGGAAAAGAAAGTGTTGTGTCTGTTCCCAGGGCTCAAAGATTTTTCCAGTCTTGTCCGGGTGGGGGTAGGGGGTAGATTTGTTTCTGTCTGTTGGGAAGGACACTTGTCAGGCTCCATAAATTTGAAAATTCATGTCGTTCATTTTGGGCCCTTTTCATGAATTATGCCCTTGATAATTTCTCACAGACTATTTTCTTTCTGCTTCTACTCAGTTTTATTCACCATTTTCCTTACTTTATTTCTGTTATGTCCTTTTCCCCTCTTCAGACAGAGTCTCTGCTAGGCCAGACTGTCCTTGACTTGATTATCGTCCTGTCTCACCTTCCCAAAATGATGAGATTATAGTTGGGTACTATCATACCAAGTAAATACTCACTAATAAATTATTCTCTTTTTTTCCTGGGGATCAGACACAGGGCCTATCCTGTTACCCAGGATTCTCTGGCAGAACTGAGAGGATGAATATCTATCAAAGAGGGATTTATTAGATTGGCTTATGTGATGTGATTTGGATAGTCTGTCAATTGCTCTCCTCACAGGGCAAAGATTGAGAACCTGGCAGCTGTTCAGTCCAAGAGGCTGTGCGCCTCAGCTGTGCAGCATACGTCTGAAGGCCTGGAGGACACCTTTCGCTGGTGTCACTGAGGCAGCAGCAGTGGTGGCTGCAGCGTGGAGGAACCTGTGAGCCAGCTTGATGAGGTCAAGAGCAAGATGTCAACAAGGTAACAGATAGAGCTTGCTATTGCGGCCAGGAAGGCATCTCGGCAAAAAGCAAGGCTTCCTGCCCCGAACTTCCTTTTTCTTGGCCACCACTGGAAGATGGCTGCCCACTTTTAGGGAGTTCTCCACGTCAAACAACTTGGTCAAGACCCCCTTGTTCATATATCCAGTTGCTTTATCTCATAGTTAATTCCAGATCTGGTCAAACTGATAACTAAGAATAACCATTATACTAGATACTAGGTAAGGACTCAACCATTCCCCAACACTCAGATTTATTGCTTGGAAATCTTTTTCTGGATTTAGTGCCTGTTCCCTTTTGTTTTTGTCTTTATACATTTTAAATTTTAATTTTAATTTTAATTTTTTTTTGAGACAGAGACCTACGTGCCTCATAACCCTGACTGTCTTCTTCGAACTTACAGCAACCCATCTGCCTCTGGCTCCCAAGTGCCAGGATTATAAGCGTGTGCCACCACACCCAACTCAGTCTGTATTATATTTTAAATGTATTTCTCTTTTTAAAATTTTAATTGACATAGTAATTATACACATTTATGGGGCACAATATAACATTTAATTACAGAGCTGAGTAACTGGTAGAGTTGTAACCTCAGACATTTTGCATTTTGTGTAGAGAACATTAATCATCCTTAGAGGTAGTTCTTTTTAAAATTAAAAAATTAACAATTTTATACCATATGCAAACGTATTTTGATCATGTCCACCCCCAGCTCCTCCCCTCACTTTGCTCAGACCTCTCTAGATTGTGTTTTTCCCACCTCATACCTTCATTCCTCCTCCTCCTCCTCCTCTTCCTCCTCTTCCTCCTCTTCCTCCTCTTCCTCCTCTTCCTCCTCCTCCTCCTCCTCCTCCTCCTCCTCCTCCCCCCTCCGCTCCGTTTCCTAGAACCCACTGAGTCCAATTAGCACTGCCTGAAAGGAGTATGGGCGACTTCCCACCAGCCACACCCCTGAAGAAAAATGACTCCCCTTTCCCCAGTAGCCATTAATTGCTAATAGTGTCTCAGCTGGAAGTGGGACCCATGAACCCCCTCCCCCATCCATGCTGGACTTATTTTTTTTTTATTTTATTATTTTTTTTTGCAGTTTTTGTGAGTTTATTTAAACACAAAACATGCACACAAGCCATCTACTCATTTTCTTCACTGTGTAGCCTGGCGTTGGGATTGGTGACTCTGATGGCCAGCTGTGCTGCTCTTTCTACAATGGCCTTGCGGTTCTTAGAAGACACGTTGTGAGCAATCTCAGCACAGTAAGATTTGTTGCACATCAGCAGCACCTCCAGCTCCTTGACATTGTGGACCAGGAACTTGCAGAAGCCGCTGGGCAGCATGTGCTTGGTTTTCTTGTTGCTCCCGTAACCGATGTTGGGCATCAGGATCTGGCCCTTGAACCTTCTCCGCACCCTGTTGTCGATGCCTCTGGGCTTCCGCCAGTTTCGCGTAATTTTCACATACCGGTCTGACTGGTGTCTGATGAACTTCTTGGTCCTCTTTTTGACGATCTTGGGCTTCACCAGAGGCCGGAGGGCAGCCATGGTGCCGCAAAACAGATGGCAGCCACCTCGTAGGCAGCGCCGAGGAAGAAGGACATGCTGGACTTATTGACTGGCTCGGTCTCCTGCAGGACTAGTTCAGGTAACCATGACTGTGAGGTCATATGTGTAATAGCCATGCCGTGTCCAGTAGACATCCTGAGTGCAGGATCACTGGTGTGTACCTGCACACCAAGGTCCAGTGTATGTTTGCTGGGTTTCTTTCTTTTTTTTTTTTTTTTCTTCGAGATAGGGTTTCTCTGTGTAGCCCTGGCTGTCCTGAAACTCACTCTGTAGACCAGGCTGGCCTCAAACTCAGAAATCCGCCTGCCTCTGCCTCCCAAGTGCTGGGATTAAAGGCGTGTGCCACCACCGCCCAGCTGTTAGCTGGCTTTCTTTTCCAGTCTCATTGGGCTTTAAGACCACCAGGATTCTAAAAACCATCTGGCTGAATGGAGCATGGTGGTGATCACCGTTTGAGTCTAACTTGGCCATAGTGAGTCCCAAGCCAACAGGACATAAAAATTACACAATCTCATGAGGGTACCATATGACTTTTTTTCATGAGTGTGTTCATATATGTTTGGGCACACATGTGTGGGGATGGTCTTTGTGTGAAGTCTTGGAGTCCTGGGGTTCATGTTAGGTGTCTTCCTCAACTGCTCTCCTTTTTACTTATTTTTAAAAAGGGTTGTAGATTTTTAAAAAAAAAATTTTTTATGTGTATTGATGTTTTGCCTCCATGTATGGGCTCCACATATGTTCCTAGAGCCTGCAGATGACAGAAGATGAGATGATTATGGATAGTTGTAAGACACCATGTGGCTGTGGAAACAAAACCTACATACATCCTTTGTAAAAGCAGAACGTGGTCTCTAACCACTGAGCCATCTCTCCAGCCCAAATCCATTTTATTTTTTTGAAGTAGGGTCTCTCATTGAGCTTGGAGCCCACCAGTTGCAGCTAGACTAGGCAGACAAGTTACCCCAGGGATGCCCTGTCTCTGCCTCTTAAGTGCTAGGGTTATAGGCAGCTGCCACACCCATCCACCTTTTTATGTACTTTCTAGGGATCTGAACTCCAGACTCTATGCTTGTGAAACAAGTGCTATATCCAGGGAGCCATCTTCCCAGCCCTCTTTCCCCAACATGATGTTTTGGTACACGTATATGTAATATAACATTTAAGTCAGCTCAAATGTATCTAGCTCCTCAGATAGCATTTCTTTAATACTTATTTTTATTTCATTTTATAGGTGTTTTACCTGCATGTACATCTGTGCACCAGATGTGCCTTGTGCCTATACAGGTAAAACAAGGGTGCCATATCTCCTGGGACTAGAGCTGCCTGGGTCCTCTAGAAGAGCGACCAGTGCTCTTAATCCCAGAGTTACCTCTCTAACCCCATATTTAGCACATTTATTTTTTCTTTTCTTTTCTTTTTTTGTTTTGTTTTGTTTTGTTTTTGTTTTTCTAGACAGAGTTTCTCGGTGTAGCCCTGGCTGTCCTGGAACTCACTTTGTAGACCAGGCTGGCCTTGAACTCAGAAATCCGCCTGCCTCAGCCTCCCAAGGGCTGGGATTAAAGGCAGGCGTGTGCCACCACACCCGGCTCTTTTTCTTTTTCTTTTCTTTTCTTCTCCTCTCCTCTCCTCTCCTCTCCTCTCCTCTCCTTTCTTCCCCTCCTCCTCCTCTTCCTTTGTCTCTCTGCCTCTGTCTCTCTGTCTCTCTCTCTGTGTCTCTCTCTCTCCAGGGTCTCTCTTTACAACCCAGGCTCTCCTGGAATTCACTATGTAGACCAGGCTGGTCTTAAATTTAGAGATCTTCCTGCCTCTGCTTCCTGAGTGCTGGGAGGAAAAGCATGCACCACAACACCCAGCAAGTGGTTTGTTTATTTTTATGTGTACATATATGTACCTGTATGAGTTTATATGTGATATATGCATGCAGGTACTCATGGAGGCCAGAGGGCAGCTTTTAGATCCCTTGGAAATGGAGTTGCAGGTAGTTTAAAATCGCCTGATGTGGGTGTTGGGGAGAGAACAGGGGTGGGGGTGGGGGTAGTCTGCAACAGCAGTGAATGCTCTTAACTGCTAAGCCATCTCTCTAGCCTAGAATTTTTTTTAGTTTTGGTTGTGAGCCTGGCCTTTAACAGCTGAGCCATCTCTCCAGCCCCAGCCTAGAATTTCTTGAGGAAGGCAATCAAACTCTTCTCTTCACTTTTTGAAATGCTACTTTTCCTCCTCCTCCCCCTCTTCCTCCTCCTCCTCTTCCTCTTCTTCATCTTTCTTCTCTTCCTCCTCCTTCTTCTCCTCTTCCTCTTCTCCCTATTCCTTCTCTTCCTCCTCCTCCTTCTCCTCTTCCTCTTCTTCTCCTCCTCCTTCTCTACCTCTTACCTTCTTCTGCACACTTTTCTCTCTGTCCTCTTCACTTGTAGTCACCCTAGTGTGCAATTGCACACTAGAACTTCTTGCTCCGATGGAATTACCATTTACTGCCTATGGATCAACCATTCTGTCCCTCCTTACCCATAACCTCCCTCAGCCTCTGGAAACACCATTTTATTCTCAACATCTAGGATATTAGCTCTAAACTATTCATGTGGGTGAGACATTCTAGCACTTGTTCTGTGCCGTATTCATTTCACTTACCATAGTGATCTCCATTCCTACCCATGCTACTACAGGTCACAGGGCTCTGTTCTGTTTATGGCAATAATTGAGTCTACGCTCCACATTTCCTTTATCCATCCATTTATGGATGTCCACTTAAGTTATGTCCATTTCAACAACCTTTGTGTATAGTGCTGCAGGGAACACAGCTGTCTTTGTAACATCAATCTCACACCCTTTGTGAGCATACACAGTGCATGCAGCACACACAGTACATGCATTGCTGGATTATTGGTTTTTTGGGATTTTTGTTTTGTTTTGTTTTTCGAGACAGGGTTTCTCTGCATAGCCCTGGCTGTCCTGGTTCTCACTCTCTAGACCAGGCTGGTCTCGAACTCTGAAATCCGCCTGTCTCTGTCTCCTGAGTTCTGGGATTAAAGGCGTGTGCCACCACTCCCGGCTTTCATATTTGTTTTACTTTTGATTTTTCAGTGTCCATACAATTGTCTGTACTTGTTGTGCTAATTTACACCCCAAACAACAATGTACAAGAGCTTCCTTTTCTCTACATCCCCACCAACATTATTGTTTGTTGATTTGATAACGGTCACCTTTACTAGTATGAGATTCATTGTAGTTTTGATATTTCTCTGATGATTAGTGATATGGGACATTTTTCACATTTCTGTTGACCGTTTGTTTATTTTTTTATGCAAAAAGCAAGAGAATTTATTATTCCAACATATTGGGGTCAGCCTGCACATGGAGAGAGAGAACAACCTGTTTGTTTATCTTTATTAGTAAAAGTCTATTTAAATCTGGTGCTATCTATCTATGTATAATCTATCTGTCTGTATGTCTGTCTACTTGATCATTATCTGTCAGTGCTATGGATCAAATCCACACACTTGCACATGCTGGGCAGGTGTTACTTTTCTGTTTCTTCAGCCCTAGTCTCATTTTTTTCCAATGGAGTTATTTGTTTTCCTGTTATTAATCTCTTATCTATTTTAGATATTAACACTTGTCAAATATTCAGAAATAGTTCACAAATATTTTCTCCTATTCTGTAGGTTGACTTCCACTCCGATGAATCGTGCCTTTGCCATGCAGAAGGCTTTTAGGTGAAAGCTTTTTAGTTTAATGAAAACTCATTTGCTAACATTTTTCTTTCCTCCCTTTTCAGGACTTAAAAAGAAGGGGGTGAGTGGGCTGGTGAGATGGCTCAGTGGGTAAGAGCACTGACTGCTCTTCCGAAGGTTCTGAGTTCAAATTCCAGCAACCACATGGTGACTCACAACCACCCATAATGAGATCTGACTCCCTCTTCTGGTGCATCTGAAGACAACTACAGTGTACTTATTTATAATAATAAATAAATCTTTGGGCCAGAGCATGCAGGGCCGGAGCAAGTGGGACTGACTGGAGCGAGCAGAGGTCCTAAATTCAATTCTCAACAACCACATGAAGGCTCACAACCATCTGTACAGCTACAGTGTACTCATATACATAAAATAAAAAAATAAATCTTTAAAGAAAATTTGCTCATTATAATCACTTGAAGAATTTATATATTTTTTCTTCCAGTGAATTTATATTTTCAGGTCTTCTATTTTTTTTTAACCCATTTTAAGTTGATTTCTGTAATTCCTGTATATTAGCCATTTCTGAACAAACTACTTAGCAAAGAATTCCCACCTCTCTGAACATGGATGAAAAACCGAGCAATGGTGTAACAATAGAAACTTGGCACTAAGCACTGAACGAATCCATTTGAATGTAAGTGACTGGGAACAACAAATGGAGACATTGTTGCTGAAAGCTGCAACTACCGGAAGCCCCAGCGAAACTACCGGAAGCCCCAGCGAAAGGGAAATTGAGTGCTGCACAGGAATTGGGAGTGGGATGGAGGAGAGAGTGAGGGTGCTTAGGTGAGCAGGTAGCCTCTTGATGGTATGAATCAGGAAACACTGCTCCAATTTCCTTCATTTTCATGGACTCTCTTTACCCATATTCATTCTCACCTCTCTGCTGTCTTCTGCGTTTATCCTTTTTTTAAAACCACGAATGCTGAATACCCCTCTACATTAACAGAACACTTACTAAATGTTATTGAAGCAATTTTGCGGACTGCCTGGGATGACAAATTCTCTGAGAAGTAGGGATGATTATTAATCTTTGCAATCTCTCAGCACCTCTCAAATACACTTGAACACAGTCCACCATCAATATCATTTTATTTTTTATTTTCTTGAGTCAAGGTCTCACTATGCAGCCCAGGTTGGCCTTAAACTTGTGATCCTCCAACCTTAGCCTCCAGAGCATTGAACTTATGGGCATTGATCACCACACCTACATCGGCAGATCTTTTAAATAAGTGACTTATGTTTGTTGCTAGAATAATAGCTAAGGACTAGCTAGAAAAAATAAGAAGAATGCGTCACCATTTGAGAACAAGCAAAGGCTTACACACAGACTGGAGAGCTACTGCAGGTACTTCCGGAGCCTCATTAAAGACATTGTATTGTTCTTACAATTCATTTTTCCAACAAAATAATTTTTTTTATATTCTAATTTAATTATTTACACTGCCCTAAAAATAGCCACTAACAAATATAGACCCAGTACCATTACTTCTTTGCCAAAATAGCCTTTAAGTCTTTAATCCTGTCAAGTTGATTGCCTATTCAGTCATAGCTGGGAGTCCTTTCTGATCTAGCCTCACTAAGTCTGCCTCTAAATATCCTCCACACTCCCCACACTGTCAGGGTTGCTTGTGGTTTGGAAACATGGCACACACATTTGTACTTTTATATCTTTGCCCATGATGTCACACTTGCCAGGTGCGGTGTCAAACACCTGTAGTTCCAGCTGCGCAGAGTCTGAGGAAAGACTGTCTAAGCCAGGGTTTTGGAGATCAGCCTGGGAAACATAAAGAGACTCCTCACCTTGCAAGACAGAGTAACAAAGATCTGCCGCTCCCCCTTATCCTTCTCTTGTTTTCTGCAACCATCAAGACCCTCTGTCCCTAAGGGTCCAACTCAAATGCTTTGCCTACAAACCATTCTATCTCTCAAGTTTAAATCACGGTGTGACTTTCTTTTTTTTTTTTTTTTTTACATTAAAAAAATGGCATCATTTTATTTTCGCCAGCAGGCGTGGGATACATGTTGTGTTAGGTGTGCTGGGCTCAGTGCAGGTATGGATGGGGCCTGGGAGGTGATGACTTGGTCCGGGAGGTGATGACTTGGTCCGGGAGGTGATGACTTGATCCAGGAGGTGATGACTTGGTGGTTGGAAGGGAACAGAGAGGATTACATTCGCTTCTGGGAAGTTCCAAGGAAAGAATCATGGCACGCTATAGCTAAGCTGCCAATAAGGTTGAGAAACTCTTGGAAATCTAGCTGCCCATCACAGTTGAGGTCCAGCTTCTTCATCATGCGGTCAAGGACACTGGGGTCCTTCTGGTTCTTTGTGAAGGCAGCCAGCTCTGTGTTCATGAAGGAAAGGAATTCAGCTTTGGAGAGTTGAGAGTTGTTTCCATCCTTCCCGCTGTACTTTTGGAAGACAGCAATCAGGGATTCGATGCATCTCTCAGTCTCTGTAGGCATTTTTGCCAAGTTGAGGAGCGAGGTCCGGCTGCGACTGCGGCTGACGGTGGCTGGGACGGGAGTGGCCACGGTGTGACTTTCTTTCCCTCCTGAGATAGGATTTTCTCTGGAACGTGATGCTTCCATTCTCCATATATTGTGCATATATGGCAAATCAACAAATCTCATCTCAGAGCTAACTGTGTTATGAGCAGTTGTGTTTTAGCTAGGTGTATATACATCTAACGTTCTCTACTTCTTTGAGAACTTCCTGATTTATGTTTCCTTTTCTCATATTTGAACTATGTCTTATATACTCAAAAAATGTTATCACAGTGTCTGACATTAAATGTTCAGCAAATATACTCTTGAATAAAAAACACATCTTCACGTAAAGGAAGAAATTCTTAGTATAAGAGAGGCTAGATGGAACCTGCGAACCATAAGGGCCTAGAAAAGTGGAAAGTCTGTTTCTTAAACTGTAGGTGGGATTCTGTCCTGACAACAGAGAATACTTACTCGGGGGAAAATCATATCAATTGCTTAATGACACATATTAAAGTGATTCTCAATCTAACACACTCAGGAAACGTGAAGCAGCCATTATTCTGAGCGCGGATGCGTCAGCTAGAAGAAGGATGCTTTACTTGAGTGGGCCGATCTCTGTGTGGAGTAGGAGCCCTGTGCCTGTAGACAGAATGGGAAGAGAGGATGCACAAGAACTTGCTTCTTTCTTCTTGGTAGGTTTAGAGGATAGAGAGATGCGAATGTCCCTGTTTGAGCACTCGTTCTTAGGAAAGCAGAAGCTGAGATGTAAGAGGGATGAGAAATTGAAGATAAATGTGCTCTTTATTGTCTGCTGGGGAAATGATTATACCAAGGGACCGGGTTGGCTTTGACGAAGTTCTTCCTGAACCAACGCAGTCTTTGTAAGAAATTAAGAAATGTTCTTAAACTGTATGTTTGTGTGTGGATACATGTGTGTGCGCATGTGTGGATGTCAGGGGACAACCATCAGCTCACAGAGACTGAACTGATAATCAGGGAGTCCGCATGGGTATGAGCTAGGCCCTCTGCATATATGTTATATAATTGTATAGCTTGGTTGTCTTGCAGGACTCTTAACAGTAGGTACGGGGACTGTCTATGACACTTTTGCCTACTTATGGGACCCGTTTCCTCCTACTGGGTTGCCTTATCCAGCCTTAATATGAGGGAAGGTGCTTAATCTTATTGTGACTTGACATGCCATGCATGGCTGATAGCCTGGGGAGGCCTGGCCTTTTCTGAAGGGAAATAGAGGAGGGGTGGAAGGGGTTGGGGGAATGACTGGGAAAACAGGATGGAGGGAAACTGTGGTTGGATATAATGTATGAGAGAGTAATAAACAAAGTAAAAAAAAAGAAAAACAAATGCAATGGTCTCATTGACTCTGAGGTCAAGGTCACCCCTTGGGCATGGAGATTATATTCTAGTTCAATTGCTCTCAGAAGAGATAGTATCTGGGACAGAAAAATGAGACCTTAGAAGTGCACTGTAACCTAAGAGTTGTTGGACTAGGATGTCCTAACCATGGTCAGGGAATTTTTGCTGAGGACAGAAAGCTGTCCAGTCTGAGAACTTGGGCACTTACACTTATAGTCCATAAAGCCTTTCAGGAGAGCCCTGTCATACTTTTCAAAATATTGTTAAAAATGACAGCCCATTTTTTTTCTTTTGTATTATTCTGGGGCTCGGGACAGAACCCACAGTCTCACATGTGCTAGAACACTACTAATGAGCCACATCTCCAACCCCCAAAATCAGAGCTTAGTCTGAGCTGTTGTTGGAGTTCGTCAAAAGACCCTCACTCACAAAGACCACAGAGACCGCCACTGCTGCAAACCGCATGAGTATTTTTATTGATCTAATATGTTGGGGACCCTCCTCTCAGCAAGCAGGCCAGAGGAGAGACCCAGAACAAAATAAGAACACACTTTTTATACCTTGTAAGGGGCAGATTTGGG
Organism: Mus minutoides; assembly: GCA_902729485.2. Taxonomy (NCBI): domain Eukaryota; kingdom Metazoa; phylum Chordata; class Mammalia; order Rodentia; family Muridae; genus Mus; species Mus minutoides. The sequence goes on from LR755290.1 coordinate 14,127, forward strand.
CAACAGGGTAGCTGGCTTATTCTAATTGGTGTAGCAAGTAACCTTTTCAGGCATTGGTTGGTTTGCATTGTGACTACCTCTGGCCTAGTGACTCACTTTGTTTGCCCCCATGGTGGGTTGTTATGATTTGGTCAGCAAAGTAATAGTGCATTTTGAACTTATGGGTCAGCTATTAACGTCACAGCTATTGACAAGGTCAGGGCAGTTTGTGGTTTTTCTCAGAATTCAGTGTTGGGCGGGGATAGGAGAATTCTTCTGAGAACTGTTATTTTTGTTATGGTTATTTCTCAGAGGACAGCTAATATTATTTTGGCAGCTTCAGGCTTAATCATTTTGACCACTTAAACTATGTTTTTACATTTGTTTAGTCAGCCAACTTCCTTATTTGGCTCTGCACTTGGCCTGCTAGTACAGTTTGGAAAGTCCTTTTTGAAGGGGGAAGGTAACTGGGTGGTCTTGAATTCATTTTGTATATTACACTGTGTGCTAAGGAGAGACTTTGATGAGAAGGACTGGAATTAGTGATGTTCTGGTAAAGAAAAGGCAACACTATGAGTGTGGTGTCGTGTGCCTTTAATCTCAGAATTTGGGAGCAGAAAACAAATAGATCTCTGTAAGTTCAAGGCCTGTTTGACAAGACTTATGTAGTAAGTTCCAGGACAATCAGGACTATGTAGAGAGACTCTGTAGCAAAAAGCAAAAAGTCAAATAAAAGAAAAACAAAAACAGGTGATACTCCTTCCTGCCAAAACCTAGCACAATTCAGTCCTGGTTGGAGAGACCAGCAGAGCGTGGGTGGGGTAGGGGCGGGGCATCTGGAGTAAAGTCATCAGGACATTTCAGGCACATCTGGGAGCTGGTACCTCCCTGACATGATTGTCAGTTTTAAATGTCAATTTGATACAATCTAGAGTTACTGGAGAAGTCTCAGTGAGGACCTGTCTATATCTGATTGTGAGCATATCTGTACGGGGGTTGTCTTCATTAGGTGAGTAGAAGTGGGAAGACCTGCACATCTGTGGGAGGTACAAAGTAAACTCCTTGGGTTCGGGTCTTGGAGTGTATAAAAGAGAAGGTGAGTTGAGTACCAACGTGCAAGCACTCATTCTTTCTGCTTGGAGAGACTGTGCGTATGAGTGGCTGCATCAAGTTCCTGATGCTCTCTCTGCTCGGACTGTGGGTATGAGTGGCTGCTTCAAGTTCTCGATGCTCTGGCTCCCTCACAATGATGGACTGTAACCTGGAATGAAAATGAAAATAAACTTTCCCCTTACATTGCTTTTGTCAGGAAACCAGAAATGAAACGGGGATACCTGGGGGCCCCTTCACAATAGAGAAGGGAGCTAGCATCCTGATAACTTGGAAGGTGGGGTTCTCAACCATTGTAATTTGCAATTTTGTTTTAAATATAGCTTCCTTATACTTAAAAACATGAAAGCACACCACTGTGGCCCTCAAAGGCACAAGAAGCCTTGTGTTTTTGTTTTCTTGAGACAGGTTCTTAGCATAAGCTGGCCTGGACTCCACTTTGTAGCAGAAGGGTGACCTTGAACTTTGATTCTTTTGCCTCTACATCCTGAGTGCTGCAATCATAGCTGTACACCAACACACCCTATTCAATGTGGTTGTGGAATAGGAGTCAGAGTTTTATGTAAGTTGAGCAGACCCTCGACCAGCTGAACTCCATCTCCAGCCTCATATGGAGCCTTTTGATGAACAATCCTTTCTCTTCTTTGTTTCTATGCACAATGATGGGTGAATCTTGACCGGGGGACATTTTCTTCGACTAAGCTGGGATGCCATCTTGCCCTTCTTGACTGAGTCTACCATCTTACTTTGGAGACAGTGTTCGGTGCATTCAGTTTCTCCTGGCTGGCTGGCTGGATTCATGGTGCTTTGCCTTTTTATCCTAACAGCTGCTTATTTGCATAACCTGTTAGAGATACATCCCTATCAGCACACTAATGGGTTTCCTCTAGCTTCTTGGATATTTTTCCTTCCTCTTTTAGATTTTATAACAAATAGTAACTTTGCCTTCAACAAAAGTGCTTCCTGCTTGAAAATTTCCATCTCTCCCAGTTACACAACAGGGCTGGACTTAATTGACACAGTGACGCTTATGCTCCCCTATGAGACCTTCCTGAAGCTCCTAGTTTCTTCATGGATCTTTCTGGAGTTGTAGATTGAATAGCATACCGATCATTCCATTTATCAGTTCATCATTTATAGAATGCCTGCTCTGTATTCCAGGTCCCAGCTACTGTCCAGGTTGTGAAACAGACAGAACATTTGACTGTTTGGTTTTAGCCTCATAACTATTTCAGGAGTGCATTGAAAAGAGGAACATCTTCCATGGCTACTAAACGCAGCAAGGGAGCAGTCCGCAATACTAAGGTGATATTGGGTGGTGGTGGTATCGGAATTCAAAGATATTAGTGAAATACACTGTTAAGGTCAAACACCTCTAGTTCTTCAAACACTGAAGAACTTGAAGGGGATCCATTTTGAGGTTATCTGAGCTACATAATGAAACTCTGTCTCAAAAATGCAAAAGTTTGGGATATAGCTCAATATTAGAGCTACTACCAATCCTTAACTAGCAAATGCAAAGTCTTGGATTTGATTCAGGCAAACATGTAGACAAAATCATTTTAAAATTAAAGTAGGGCCAGACATAGGGGTGCATGACTTTAACCCCAGCACTTAGTGAGGGTGGGATGGTGGCAGAGGCAAGTGGATCACTGTGAGTTGGAGGCCAGCCTGCTCTACATAGTGAGTTTGAGTACAGCCAGAGCTACAGAGTAAGCTCCTGTCTTGAAACCCACCCCTGCACCCCCCAAAAAACCAGAATTTTTTTCTAGTCTACTATAAGGGGTTTTAATAGTTATGTGTTATGCTGATATAGTTAAGAGCATACGTGTAATGAGAAATTAATAATTCATTATTTTAAGCGAATGTATTTCTCACAGTACTGTTTTGGATTGACATTGTTTCAATGGTAGATCTTGTCACCTGCTAGGAAAGGGCTCTACCACTGGGTTACCCCCCTATTCCAACCTAATTCCTATTTAACATTTCCTTGAAATCTTTGAAGGTGGAGCCAGCGAGAGAAGGTGCTTGTCAGGCAAGTCTGGTCACCCGTTTAATCACTGAAACCACCTAAAGGTGGGAGGGGAGAACTGATTCCACAAAGTTGTCCTCTGACCTTCACACTCGTGCGTGGTACCTGAATGTTCATATTCCATGCACGGGCACACAATGATATTTTAATAAGAAAATCTTTGAAGGTGGCTGTCTGTTAGTGAAGTTCTGGAAAGGAACTTTTATGTCTGCCGATGGGGAGGACACAAAGGAAAGGGAGGCATTTCACCCCCCGCGGTTCTTTGTGCAATACAGCCTCTGACCATTGTGCTTTGTTGCAGAAGTCTGAAGATGTAATAATTCTTTCTAAAAGTACAAGGAAAGGTCCACCAGTTCCTGTTCCCTGTCCAGCTAAGGAGCACACCTCAGCCTTCTTTTGTCTTCTGAAAATAAAAGAAGGGTTAGCGCGTAGGGTTTTCTAAGCGCTAAACGCGGGCGCTTACAAGCTTCTGTGGTTGCACCAGAGTAAATAGCTATTGTAAAACAGATGTTCACCAAAATAAGGATGCTCGAGGCACAGGGACCCATGGAGCTGACTTAGGGCAGCGCACAGGTGGGGACAGCCGCCAGGTCGGGAATCGTGGGTGACTGTTTTCTGCAGGTGCCGCCTCCTCGCTTTGGCTTCCAAGAGGGCAGGAACCGGGTGTTGCAGGGTGCAAGACTTGACTCCTGAAACAGCTCAAATGTTGTTCCAGGTTGTAGACACCGATCTCGTGAAGTGTCCACACATGGCTCGGCCCAGGACAAACAGCATCCATACCAACCACCGCCCGCGAAGGGAGCGAGCCAGGGCTTGGGGCGCTAGGGGGCTGGCCCGACTGGGCTCAGTACTGCTGTTTTGCGATGATTGCTTCCTCCGCCCGCTCATCATCCCCATTCCTCATCCTGATTGGCTCTTCCTCCTGCTAATCGGTTCCGCCGCGCTGACCTCCATTGGCCCCCTACCTAGGCCCCGCCCCATGAGCTGGGCACGGGCAGTGGGGCGCCCGGGAGAGAACCCAGCTTGCTTGGGGTTTGGGGGAGGCGGTGGTGGCTCTGTAGAAGGAAGAAGAGTGGGGCGGGAGGAGGCAGCGGTGGCGATCCGGCCAGGGTGATGATGCAGGTGCTAAGGGCCGGCGCGGAGCTGCCGCGCTGAGGGGCGACGGGTCCCGAGTCCGCAGCGCCGCCGCGTCGCTCCCGAGGACGGGCGAGCGGGCGGGAAGATGCTGAGCAGGTTGATGAGCGGCAGCAGCAGGAGTCTGGAGCGCGAGTACAGCTGCACCGTGCGGCTGCTGGACGACAGCGAGTACACCTGCACCATCCAGGTCAGCGCCGCGCCGCCCGCCCGCCCGCCCGCCCGCTCGCTCGCGGGATCCCGCTCCCCAGACTCGGCCAAGTTGGCGGGGTCCGCCGCCCGGGGTCGCTCCAGCTCTAACCCCGGCGCGGCGCTTTGTCCGCCCCGCAGCCGCACCGCCCGGCGCGCGGCATCCCAGCCCGAGCTCAGCCGGGCACTGGTACCACGAGCCGCGCGCCTCTGCGGGGTGAGTCGCGTCCCGCACCTGCAACTCCGGCTCTGCGCCCTCTCGGGCGGGGGACCCCGGGTCTCGGCTTCTCCAGCCAGCCGATAGGCAGTACCTTGGGCGGGCAGCCTGAGCTAGGCGTGTAGGGCGGGAGACGCCTGCCCGGGCCGCCCCGTCGAGGGGTGCGGGCTGATGCTCCTCGGGCCCCGCCAGGCCCGCCCGCCAGCCTTTATCTCCCTGGTTGGAAGGATAAAGGTTTATGTCATAATTTCTCCCGAGCGTTTGTGAGTCAGACGGAACGCGCAGCCCATGCAGAGTGGCCTACTGAAGGCGCCCAGCCCTCTGTGCTTTGAGGCTCTAGCTCCCTTCCTTGTCTTTTGATCCCCAAATCTCAGCGTGTTGGTTATTTCTGGGGGTGGGGGGCGTGAGGCAAAGATTTAGCAACAAGTCACAGCGATTTGGAGGTTAGCAGTGGCTGGAAAGAGTCGGGGACTTAGGGAAAAGCCAACAATGCAATAATGCCGCACAGCATTTCTTTCAGAACCTGGTTTTTACAACCCCTTGCTTGTGTTCCTTCACTACTGCTGTGTGGCGCGTCAGGAGTCTAATATGGTTTTCCCCGGGAATGCAGTCTGTCCTTTATAAAGTCAGGGGTTGAAAACATCAACAATGCTCTCAGATTTAGTTCTTCAACCAGAGGACCCTGCGCTCACCGCCAAAAACTGCTCTTTGTGGAGAAGAAAATTTGAGTTGGACCCAGAAGGGTCTCACCTGATCCCTTTCCTTTCCTGCAAGAACCTGGAGGAGGAGGCTTCTAAGCACAGATGTGAGGGGAAGAAAGCCTGCCTAGATTTTACCCTCAGGGTGCCCCCATCTATCTTCTGTCTGTCTGTCTGTCTATCTATCATCTATCATCTTGCTGACAGAGCACAATACCATTAAAAAAAGAGAGAGAGAGAGACATGTGAGAAAGACCCTGGGTAGAGAGTAGATGCTTAATGCTGACTGTGCTCAGTTCAACCTCTTCCCCAGGAACCTGCCTCCCCCCGCCCCCGCCCCCCCCCAAGCCCAGGGCTTAAGTGCTGATTACTGCCAAAGATCCAGGAGAGTAGAGATTCAGCACAGACTCTTTTTGAAGTCTACTTAATATAGATTAAATGCCCATAAAAATGCGAGACATGAAATGAAAGGGGTTTTGTAGTTAACGGTGATGGAGAGATGGTATTATTTCCCAACTCCATAGTGGCTTGCTACTTTTTGTTTCTATGGTGTCATTGTTTCTATGTACACCCCCCCCCCCCGTTTTGTTTTAATGGAGGAGGAGAAAGCATGGAATTGACACCTTCTCAGTTTGAGTACATTGTCAAGAGATTTAAAAGTCTTGGTTAAAAAAAAATGGCATGAAAATTTAACAAATGTGTAAAATAGCCTGCCGAGGGCAGTGTGAGGTTTAGGTTTCATAAATCTTAAGAATACGTTTGTGGTATATAGTGACATAAAATTTCTTAGTAGATCATTAACTTTTGCCAAGGTATAGAGTACAAATGAAACACCACTCCTCTAAAAATGTTTGATAACCTTGTGGTTTTAGGTCTCGGGGAAAAGCAACTTTTTATTCTTCCTTGAGCAGGTGAGGTTGATTAACACTGTAATTGGTTCTTATTGTCATCGAGACAAAACAGAATGCTTTAAAGTTAAGTTGGACTTAACGGAGTAATTCTATATTCTATTGTGTTTGTGTTTATTTTTTGTTGCTTTTATAATTTAATGTTATAAGAGTCATGGCTCCCATGCACAGTCTAGATGTCTTAACCATTGTACATGATGGTTTTGGTGTAGTCTCTAAAACAGAGGAATTGTAGCACATTTGCCTTTTTTTTTTACATTACTATTTAAATGTTGCTTTGCTTTTGTTTTTACTCAGATGAGAAAAGGTTCGAAAAAAGACAGTATATGATTCTAATATTTTTATATGCAGTTTTTTAAACAAAGCATTTAGAGATTGAGCTTTTCTTAGCAACTTTTCCTTTTTATATTTCTACTGTGTGTTGTGTGTGTGCCCATATGTGTGTGCCCACATGTGCTTGCTTGTTAAACACTTGGTACAGTTTTTAATATGGAAGGGAAGCGTGGGCTCTCTATTTAGCTAAACATTATTCTTAATACTTTGAGAATGGCAATACTGTATATTAAATCTTTTGGTGATGATTTGCATGCCTTTTATCTTAAAATGTTATACTTTCATTTAGATATGGTGTCAATTTTAGAAACATTTTTATGGCTTTTGAAATACCCAGAGACCATGTAGGGCAATACAGAATTAGAAATGTATCATCGGTTGGTGTCATGAAAGCCATGTTTGGTAAATTTCAGTCATGAGGCAGTTCTGTCAAGGTATTGGTTTAGCGGCATTTCATAATGCAGTTATAGTGAGCTGGCCTTTAGGATGTAATTATTAAGGTAACCAGAATGCCTTCTATCTTTGCAAAGAAGGTTCTCTCAGTCACCAGCCTACTCGTTTATCCTTTCTGATATGGAAATGAATTCGTAGATCAGGAGAAATGAAAGTATACATAGGAGGACTGTAGTGTAACTGTCCCCTTGTGGAGAACAGTGCTAATAGCCAGTTTTGAAGGTCATTGCTTTAGACATTCAGATCTGATCCATATTTCTCACTCTTCTGTTTTTATCTATGCAAATCTATATTCATTTACCACATTTACTACCTGACTTTTTATTTGGGAGAAAATAGAAAAAGTGAAAAATGAAAAGACTAACTCGTATCTTTGAAGTCAACCTTAATGGGATAATACAAATGTCTAGACATGCTTATGCATTATGTCTATGTATTATGTATTAATAGTTTATGTATTATTAAGAATACATTGCAGACATTATAGTAGCAATATCTTTTGGACAAATAAGTATTTTCAAAAGAGGTATTATAATATTTTGGAGGTGATAACTGAATTATAAAGCCATCGTAGAAATGAGTTAGATTTTGTTTGAGGCATATTTAAATCACAGATTAAGCAGTCAGGTTAAGCCGACGGTTCCGTTAGTGTTATAAATAAGCCTTGTGTACAGAGGCAGTTCTACCTAGGGGCCAGGGTTTGCATTTGATTGTGGCTCAGCCAGTCATTCTGAGACCAGGAGTGAGGGAGCAAGGGAACAAATGAGCAGAGTCCTGGACTTGTCAGGGACCTCTGCCTTCACCGGCTGTACCTCATTTCCCTCACAATGGCATTATGGATTGATTATATAGCCATTGTACCAAATGAAGAAAATGGCATGGTGGATTGGTGGGTGGGCCCTGTGCTGAATGGCTAATTATGCACCAAGCATTCTGTTAGACACTGCATGTGCCTCACAGGAAAGAGGTGGGTAGTATGGCTTCTGTTTTATAGATGAAAAGACGGGTCCCAGAGGTCAAAGGGGTTTACTTACTGTTAGTAGGTGGCTTTACTGTATTTAAACCAATCTATTCTCATTCTTACTCTTGTTTACTCCCTATTCTGGCTCCCTAAGTTGCTTCATACCTTTCTACCTTACTTTCCTCATCTATATAATGAAAATATAATGCTTATTTCATAACAAAAGAAAAATGAGTTGGAAAAAATTTTTTTAAATGAGGGACATCTAAACACAAAGTAGAATTGGGAAAAGCTTTGTTTGTTTGTTTGTTTGTTTTAAAGGAAAATAAGTCCGATTAAATAATAAGTTGTCTTACATGACTTCTAATTAGTCTCAATGAAGTTGTAAAATTCCATCCTGGGGTAGTTTGACTTTTTATTAGAGCCTTTCTTTAAACGGTAAGAACTTGGGCTGGTAAGATGGCTCAGCAGGCAAAGGTGCTTGCTGCCAAGGCTGATGACCTGAGTTAGATTCTAGGTGTCTACACTGTAAAAGGAGAAAACCTACACCTACAGGCTGTCCTCTGACACCCCTGGCCCCATTAATAAAATAAAGTCTCTTCCTCTGTCTTCTCTGGGTCTTTGGTTTTAGGAAGAGGTCTATTCCTGGACTATGATTTGCCTTTTCTAAGAATTTCTGCTTCCTATTTTGTAAGTCGGTCCTTTGGTTTCATTAATGCAGAAGGAATGTTCGTAGAAAATTAGGATAATTTTATTCACAGAGAAAACACAAAGCTGTTGTATTTTCATGAATATTGATTTTTTTTCTAAAAAAAATTAGTGAACAGGTAATTATGCTGTCTCAGGATCTCTGTTACAATAAAAGCCAGCTAGTCTCTAGCTCTTGAAATTAAGATAACTACAAAATTAGTCTCCCAGAATCCTAAAAGCACTTGTATTGCTCCTTGACTTCAGTATTAAATATTGTATAAAACTAATTAGATATTTTATAAAATATATCTTCTTGGCACAGAAAGTAAATTCTGGATACGTGATTGTCTCCTCAGTCTTCTTTCTGTCTGTGGGGTGTCAGCAGCACTTGGGGGCCAAAAACATTCACCCCCAACAGATTTTACTTACGGGTATTTGTACGAATTTGCATTCTATTAACGCTTGACTTGAATGTGCTAGATGAGGCAGTTCAGCAAACCATGTAACAAGAGAACATGAAATGTTGAGCTTACTTCATTACCAAGAGACTGGTTTATCATAGCATCAGACGTTAAAAATAAGCTTTTGTTTGTTTGTTTGTTTTTGAATAGACTATTATATAGCTTTGACTGCTCTGGAACTCATTATGTAGACCAGGCTGACCTTGAATTCCCAGAGAGCCACCTGCCTCTGCCTCCCAAGTGCTGGGATTACAGGTGAGCGGCTGCTACGCCAGGCAAACAGACATTTTTGTTACAGATTTACAGTGGTTTATGCACAGGTTTGACATATGTAATGCCATACCAGAAGCAAGACATTCAGTTGCTGTACTGAAATAATAAAAAAGATTTTGATGGCAAATCATACCTGAGAACTTATGAAGAATGGAGTGAGAGCAAGCTGTAAGTCATGAGCCCAAAATTTACAGCACCTAGCTTAAGGACTATAAAGTAAATAAATGTCATGTACCTGAAAACAATAAACATCTTGTAAGTATATAACTCTTTTCATCTTAATCCATCTCTCCCAAACTAATTTTCTCTGAAGGACTCCTCCCAGATGAGAAGGAGAAGCATGTAAATGTGATACTTATGTGATCTTTGATATCTCTGATAACTCTTCCATTGTCCTGTGTTGAATTCACCGAGCCCTGTAAGCTCCTTTTTTACTCTTATCTTTCAGTTTTTGTTTTTGCCATTTTTTTTCATCTAATATATAAATTATGAAGAGTACATGCCAAATGAATACTGTACCATAAGTACATGGAACTTTGGTGGCCTGCCAACATTAGTATTTTGAATGTAGCATCCGTCATAGCTGCATAAAGCTCTTGGACTATGATCCCTCACATCACTACTACCCAGAATAGGATATAGACCTCCAAGTGAACCGTGCTGTCCAGCTGTCTCTAGTAAGGGTTATTTCAAGGTGAATTCATCTTTGACAGATAGCCTAGTGTATAACATGCTGTCTGAACTAGCTAACCCTGCTTCATGGAGCAGCTGCCGGTGGGCTACTCTTCTCTGGCCTTGCCAGGGCTCATGTAACACAGGGGAACTTGAAGAGGATTGGCAACACCTTGCAACTTGCTCATTTGTGTGGTGCTCAGAGAGCAGTAGTGATGACCAGTCTGGTGACCTGGAACAGTCATTGTCCCTCTGGTTTTCTGGTTTTTTTCTTTCTTTTTTTTTTTTTTTTTTTTTTTTTTTTTTTTGGTTTTTCGAGACAGGGTTTCTCTGTATAGCCCTGGCTGTCCTGGAACTCACTTTGTAGACCAGGCTGGCCTCGAACTCAGAAATCCACCTGCTTCTGCCTCCCAAGTGCTAGGATTAAAGGCGTGCGCCACCATGCCCGGCTGGTTTTCTGGTTTTGAACCATCATGTTCAGTCATCTTTGTGATCTTTTTTTTTGTTTTGACTTTTATGCAGCTGAACAAATTGAGCGGTTCTAAGCCATTTCACCCCCATGTTGCTGGGTTAGTATATCCCTGAATGTAAAAATACCTAGTCATATGCCCATTCTGGCACTGAAACGGGTCTTCTAGTCCATTTAAACTCTGGACATTGGTGACCAATACAAGTACCTTAAATATTGGGAGAGTTAAAGATGGACTAAGGAAAATAGAATCCCACCCACCCTACCCTTGCTCCGTCCACTATGTGCGTACCCTTGTATATGCACGCTCGAGTGCGTAGATTGAACCTAGAATGCTTAATTGTTCCATTTTGTTTCTTGACATAGGATCACCCTTTAAACCTGGAGCTCACCGATTTATCTAGACTGATTGGCCAGTGAGCTCTGCCTCTCCAGGATCATGCTGCCGTGCCCAGCTTTTCATGTGGGTGCTAGGGATTCAAACTCAGGTCCTGGTGCTTGCATGGCAAGCGTTTGCTTGCTGAGCTATTGAACTCCAGTTTTTCTGAGGCTGATCCCCTGATGTGAATCATGGACTTCTTCCCTTCGCCTGACCCTCATTGCTGTCAGTATCTGACCAGTACTGGTGCAATTGTCTTTTACCAGCTGAAATGGCTTTTTATTTCTATAGATGATGTTTAAATCTTTCTAACTTATGTTCTAGGTTTTAAAGACAGGAACTTGGTGAAGCCTCTTAGGTTGAAAATCTCTAGGCTTTTGCCCATGGATACAAGACAAAACACAAACGTGTGAATCGAGTTCTCTAAGGAGAGCCTTCCGTGCCATGCTCATACAGGCGAAATAATTGGGACACATGCTTGGCGCCCATTGAGTTTTGTACAATAGTTCCATTCTCTCATCTACAGAAAACACCCCTTTGACAGTGATTGTTGCTGGGGCCCCCCCCCCCGCCCCCCGCCGACTTGCATGACCATGACCTCATCTGCTGGTTAGTATTGAGAGTGCTCTGGACCACTCCAGAAGTGCTGTAAGACTCACTCGAGTATTAGTGATCATTTCAAAGCCTCAGAAAACGATTGCCTGCTAAGGGAACTCATTCAAGAGCAGAACAGATTTAGCTGTTTCATGCATCATTCAAAGCGCCTTCCTATGTTATAACCCATAGTCCCATTCCTTTTGTAGAAGTTGTGAATTCTTGTCAAAAGCATGGGAGATGAAGCAAAGAGTGTATAAAAGCAGTGGTCTCCTCTTTCCCTCCCTCCCTCCCTCCCTCCCTCCCTCCCTCCCTCCCTCCCTTCATTCCTTTTTTTCTTTTTGCTTGTTTTTGTTTTTCAAGACAGGGTTTCTCTGAGTAGTTCTGGCTGTCCTGGAACTTGCTCTGTAGATCAGGCTGGCCTCAAACTTACAGAGATCTGCCTGTTTCTGCCTCCCGAATGCTGGGATTAAAGGTGTGCACCACCACTGCCCAGCAAAACAGTGGTTGCTGGATAACAGAATTACCATGTACCCAATTGGGTACTCACTAGAAATGTAAATTCTTGTCCACACCCCAGGCCTAGTGAACCAGAAACTGGAGAGCAAGTTCAGAAACCATATGCATATAATGTATGTATGTGTGTGTGCTCATATGAACCATGTAATGTATCTATGTGTGTGTGCTCATATGTATTGGTGTGCATACATTTGTGCACAGGCATGTAGAACCTCTGATGTTGTTCTTTACCTTTTTTGAGACACAGTCTCTCACTGGCCTGGAACACACCAAGTAAACCAAGCCAGGGATCTCTGCCTAGCTCTTCCACAGAGGTGACAAGTGTGTGCCACTGTGCCAGGATCTGTTGATGTTATTGTTGTTGTGAGGGGTTCTACAGATCAAGCTCTGGTCTTTGTGCTTGGAAAGTAAGCACTTGACCAACTGAGCCATCTATCCACCTCCAGAGCCCTTGAGAACAAGATTTCCAGGTGCTGCGTAGGTTTGAGAGTCCCTGCCTGATTATAGAGGCCTTAGAAGGAAGATTAGCAAGTTTTCTTTGTTGGATATAGAAAGTAAGAGAGAAGAAGCAAAGATTGACTCTCACAGTTCTGGTTTGTATTTTTGGAATGATCGTACCCTCTTGCTTTGTTTACACATGCAGAAACATCTTCAGGATGGCAGGATTGTAAGAATTCTGTTCATTGTACCCTTCTGATGTTATTATATTTATCAGTTTCATGGTTTTCATCTTCTTGCTTAAAAAACAGTTCGATCAGCTGAAGGAGTTTGCAGTCCTATAGGTGAAACAATATGAACTAGCCAGTACCCACAGAGTTCCCTGGTACTAAACCACCAAACAAAGAAAACACATGGTGAGACTCGTGGCTCTAGCTGCTTATGTAGCAGAGGATGGCATAGTTGGTCATCAGTGGGAGGAGAGGCCCTTGGTCCTGTGAAGGTTCTATGTCCCAGTATAGGGGAATGCCAGGACCAGGAAGAGGGAGTGGGTGGGTTGGGGAGCAGGGGTAGGGGATAGGTGATTTTTGGAGGGGCAACTAGGAAAGGGGATAACATTTGAGATGTAAATAAAGAAAAAAATCTAATAAAATGTTATTTTGCCATTAAAAAAGCCAATTCAATCATTCCATATTTATTTTTACTTTATATGGGTGTGTATGTTCGCCATATGTATGCAGTGCTCATGGAGGCCAGAAGAGGGTATCAGATTCCTGTATAACTGGAGTTACAGACAGTTGTGAGCCATGGTATAGATGCTAGAAATCAAACCCAGGTCTTTTGGAAGAGCAGGCAGTGCTCTTAACCACTGGGCCATCTCTCCAGCCCCTGATCATTGCATATGTATGCATTGTTTTCCAAACACATATCCTCCATAACTTAGGGCACGGGTGGGGGCAGGAATAGTAAGTGTCCTTGTCATTTTAAGAATAAGCTATACCAGCACTCGGGAGGCAGAGGCAGGCGGATTTCTGAGTTCGAGGCCAGCCTGGTCTACAAAGTGAGTTCCAGGACAACCAGGGCTACAAAGAGAAACCCTGTCTCGAAAAACCAAAAAAAAAAAAAAAAAAAGAAAAAAAAAAAGAATAAGCTATAAACACTGTGACTTGGGGGTTAAGTCAGCTGATACACTTTGACAGTGCAAATAAGAGGCAGGGGCTGGGAGATGGGGTGGGGGTGGGGGAATCTAAGTTAATAAATAGTTGTCAATGGAGGTGGAATCTGATCTAGGTTATGAAAGATAGGCAAAGCCAAAACAGGACTTGGGGCTGGATAGAGGGCATTTCAGGCTGAGTTAAGAAGCTGTTTCCGATAGACAAGCTGAGCATGTGAAGTCTTTAGTTTTTCATTTAGTGTGTTTATCTCACTTTCTCTGGTATAGTTGAGTAAAACAACAGAAATATACTTGCTGAGGGAGAATTACTGTCAGCAGAATTTCAATCATATTTGACAGGCTGAGAGGAATCAGTCAAAACTAAAAATAAATGCATGAAGCTCGTGGTAAATGAAGCCTAATTCTTAGACTAATTCTAACACACGTTAAGAATCCTCACAAAATGATGCTAGCCTGTTTCAATCTTAATCCTGTCGCTGTAGCAAGCAACTACTTATGAATTTTATCCCCCAGAATCCTCTTCTCTTGGGCATCAGTGTCAGTGGTCAAATTCCAATTTTCAGTTGATATTTAAAAAATCTCCTCACAGACTCAGCTCAGACTTGGTTGTTCAGTAGTGGTTAGGAAATGTGACCCAGGAGGCCCTAAAAGGCATATTTGGGCATTTCTGTCCCTAAACCTGTGCCCACCAAAATTAGCTTCCAGATCACCAGGACCTGCTTCCCTAGGCTCCCTCTGAGCCCCTGCCTGCCAGCCCTGAGGTTGCCAGCCCTACCCAGGGTGCACTTTTAGCCCTGAGCACTCTGCCAGGCCATAGCTTTGGAGCGATTGGAACCTCCAAGAAAGGAGCGCCTGGCATTTGGGGAATCGGTGTCCGGCAGATTGCCAATGCTAATAGGTTATTTTGCTCTGGAAAAAGAAGGGCTCACCTAAAGTCTGATGGATGGGGGACAGCCTACAGTAAGAAAACTCCTTTGTTGGAAAGATTAAGGGAGTTTCCTGTGAAGTGGTAGTATAGGAGCCAAAAAATTTAGCTAAGGCCCTTAGGCCCAAGACATAAAAAAAAATAATAGAGGTCCATCAAAACAGCATGCCCCAGGGCACACGCAAATGTCTGGCTACCTCCATTGAACTTGTGGAGTAAGTCAATACACTCAGAACGCGCACAGTCTGGCACTTTATAGTCAATAGAATCGTCTGTTGCCACTAGGTTGGTGTAGAGCCGCCTTCTTCTTCTTCTTCTTTTTTTTTTCTCTGCGCTTGTTTTAACTTACAAGCCTCTAATCTGGGACCCAACTCATCTTGGGGATCCCTAAGTGAAGGAGCTGTCTTCAGCAATCCCTGAGGGTTTCCAGTGCTCTAGGCAGGTACCACTGAGACTCATATTTTGTTAAACATGCGCTAAGCAGATAAGAACATTGATCAGAATATAAGAGCAGAATTAATTCTCTGAAGGATGTCATGTATTCCCAGGGATAAGTTAGCAGGTGGAAGCACTTACCCAGGCTGCCTCCTTTCAGATTTTGCCTCTAGAAATATCCAACCCCTGAAGTTAATATGGATTGGAGTTCTGTAGGTCAGAAGGACTCCATAGGCTGGCAAAGATGCTTAGAGTGTTTTATGGAACAGTGATCCTGCAGTTTTACGGCACACAATCTATGCAACAGGGTAGCCCACCAGCTCTTTGGGATGCTATTCAGAAGTTATTCTGTGAAAGGAGCTTGATTGCTGAGCGATAACTTCAAACTTTGCTCAGCTTCAGATTCCAGTGTATGTGAACTATGTTGGAAAAAAAAATAGTTTGCTCCGTTTAACTGCAGAACCATAGTGGATCCACAGAACTACAGCCAGATTTTATAAGCAGTGGAGATGACCTGAAAAGTCAACCCTCTTTGTTTACCTTTTTTAAATAAAAGATTTTTAAAAATTATGAATACAGGTGTTTTGTCTGGATCTATGTGTGTGCACTGCATCTGTGCCTGGTGCCTGCATCCAGAAGAGGGCACTGCATCCCCTGGAATTGGAGTTATTAATGGTTATGCACTGCCATGTGGGTGCTGGGAACTGAACAAAGAGCCTCTTAACTCCAGCCCCTGCTTACTTTTTGATGCATATGGAGTGATTTAAACAAGCTTGTTTAAACAAATATCCACATTATAGAAATCACACCTAAGGACTGTTTTCTAATAACTTTTATGGTAAAGAAGACATTACTCATACTCTAATTTTAATATTGCCTACACTTGACAGTCTGATTATTTCTAAGACACAGATATAATGATATACTATCTTGCTGCAAATTAGATCTCCCAGCATGTCATTATAAAATATTATGGTCTGTTTTTTATTAATAATATATCTCATATTATATATCTTTACTTTCTGGTTGAAAGAAAATGGCAAGAGAATTAGGAAAGATATATTCTCCCCCCCCACCCCCTGCCCCTTGTGTTGAAGTCTAGCCAAGGGTTTTGTGCGAGCTAGGTCAACAACTCCACCTCTCCGCTGTACCTGCAGACACCACAATTCTATTTTGTATGTTTTGCTTTGCTTATCTCTTACCATTCCCAGTGCTTTATGCTAATTTTCACATCCAGCCACTCATTTAATATAACCTTTCTTATTTCTTTGTTCTCATGGCTTTTATTTATTTATTTACTATTTATTTATTTATTTATTTATTTATTTATTTATTTATTTTTCCTCGTTCTGGTCAACCCTGCTCGCTTTGGTCTGCCCTGCTCGCTCCAGTTGGTCCCACTTGCTCAGTCCCTGCTCTCTCTGGTCCAAGGATTCATTTATTATTATTCATAAGTACACTATAGCTGACTTCAGACGCTAATGATCAGGTCTCATTACGGGGTGGTTGTAAGCCACCATGTGGTCTCTGGGATTTGAACTCAGCACCTTTGGAAGAGCAGTTGGGCGCTCTTACCCGCTGAGCCATCTCACCAGCCCCTCTCATGGCTTTCTGACGAAGTAGCAGAAGTTTAATAGTTCAGCCTAAAAACTCGAGACCTGTGTTAAATGTGTGACTCTTGGGTGATGCTGGGCAGGCAGCTGGACCTTTGAGATGTAACGTAACTCTCAGCTGCAAAAGGAAGGCTCAAATGGAAGATCCCTCTAGTGTCTCTAGTCTCTTAGTGCCAGAACCCTCTGTCGTTCACAAGAGACTTGTTCATAGCTCACAAAGTGTTTTTCTCATGTTTTTCCTAGGTGAAGGTTGTTCTGTATAGCTGTAGAGGTGTGTGTGTGTGTGTGTGTGTGTGTGTGTGTGTGTGTGTAGACAGGATTCGCTGTGTAGCCCTGGCTATCCTGGAACTCACTCTGTAGACCAGGATGGCCTTGAACTCAGATCCATTCACCTCAGCCTCCTGAGTGCTGGGACCAAAGGTGTGCACCACCACAGCCTAGCTAGCTGTAGTTATTCTTAAAGAATGGGGTGTCAGGAAGACTGGTGGCTCCCCTGTCTGTGATCTGATTTGAGTTTTGCAGAACATAAAGTATAATTTTACATGCTGTCCAAAACAGATTACATTTTGAGGGGTTGATTTATGTTGGTCAAAAATCCTAAATGCTCTCTTAAAAATTACTGTAGACTCTGCATTGGTTATCTCTGGATGAGTGGCTACTAGCTTCTGCTGTTGTATGTAGGCAATGGTTTTAGGGTCAACAAATTAAAAAGTTGTTTTAGGAAAAAAATAAAAGGAAATCAAATGGTTTTGAGGGATAGGCTTCCAGGTTGTTTAAATTTCTTGTTACTAAACCTTCCATAGCGGTGGATTAGTAACTATGTAAGTATGAGGCTAAAGACCTTTCTCCATAGCGGTGGATTAGTAACTATGTAAGTATGAGGCTAAAGACCTTTCTCCCTTGAACAGTATTTTAG
The DNA here is from genome assembly GCA_902729485.2 of Mus minutoides. NCBI lineage: Eukaryota > Metazoa > Chordata > Mammalia > Rodentia > Muridae > Mus > Mus minutoides. The sequence goes on from LR755290.1 coordinate 31,699, forward strand.
TGAACACTGATGAGTCTGTAGTGCTTTCCTTTCCACTTTGTAATAAAAATTCTTATTCAAACAGATTAATTGGATATGAGGTATGTTTATCACTTTTCTCCAAATAGGTTAAATTTTCTGATTCTTTTTCTTAAGAGAAAGAAAAGGAAAGAAAAGAAAAGAAAAGAAAAGGAATGAAAAGAAAAGATCTAGACAGGATGGTGTGATGATTCAGTGGATGCTTCAAAGACCAGAGGACTTGAGTTCAATCCTCGTAAAGGTGGAACCAGTATAAAGGTGGAAGCAGAGAAAGCTGCCATCTGGTTTCCATACAGATGCCATGGCATATCATATACATTACCACCACCCACCACACACCCACCACACACATGCACACAAAGAGTAATAATCAATAAATAAAATAGAACAGAGGTCTAGACAGAGAATAGGATTTGTTTAGTTTAACTAGGTTACTAGGTTTGGGAATTTCTTAGGACTTACTTTGTCAATACAGTTTGCCTCTTAAGTTAATAAGACTTCACTAGATAACTGATAACTTAAATTTTATGTTGACTTTCACTAGTTTATATTTTACAGGGAAATTGTTTTCTAACTTTGATTTTAAGTCCCAAGGGAGGGGACTTACAGTTATGACTATATTATACAGTGTCATAGGCAATATTCTCCCCTCCCTCCCTTCCTTCATTGGAAGGTTCTTGTCCTAGTCCAGGGTACCTTGGAATTCACTAGGTAGCCATATTAGCCTTGACCTCATATGCTCCTCCTGCCTTAGCCTTCTTAGTCCTGGGATTGCCAACATGAGCCTTCCCATCTGGCTGCCACAAGCAAGATTACAGTCTCCCCATTCCTGTGATTTCTTGGTTGGTTGGTTTTGCAGTACTGGGGATTGGAGCTAGGGCACTCTACCTGTCGGGCCAATGCTCTACCACCGAGGACAGCCTGGTTGGCTCCTCATGTTGATGCTATACATGGGAGACATTCCACAGATGCTGTAAAACTCGGTGAGGATGAATCCTGGACTGCTTTAAAGGTGCTCATTCTTTTGCTCTTAGCTTCCAAATATTGTTGTGTTTTCCCCTCACTTCTACAGTATAAATAAAACGCCTGCATTTTAGCCCGGTATGGACAGCAACTTAGGAAGCAGAGGCAGGAGGATGCTTGAGCCAAGCTATCCTGGCTAACACATGAAACCTTGTCTGGAAAAAAAAGAAGTTAGTTTTAGCCGGGCATGGTGGCGCATGCCTTTAATCCCAGCACTCGGGAGGCAGAGGCAGGCGGTTTCTGAATTCAAGGCCAGCCTGGTCTACAAAGTGAGTTCCAGGACAGCCAGGGCTACACAGAAAAACCCTGTCTCGAAAAACAAAAAAACAAAAACAAAAAAAGGTTAGTTTTTTTTTTTTTTTTTGGAAGATATACATTTACTTATCGTAAAGTGTGTGTCCTTTCCAGGTATGTACTTGTTAGAATGCTGACATGGGAACACATGGAACAGGCACCATATGTAGCGAATGTGTGGTTTCCTGGGCTCTGGTGAGGTCTAACTCTTGCTCCTTCTCCAGCATCTGGCAACTATGTATCGGATGTGTTCCCTTACAGTTTTACCTTTCCCCTCAGTGTCACAATTGTGGTTATGCAGTGTGAGGCTCTTTTTTGCATTTAGCATATTTTTTTTTGAAATACTTTGTATCCTATAAAGTTATTGTTTAAGGCAAGTGGTTTAACAGTTCTTAGTGTAGGACAGCTGTACCAGCATCAGGATAAGCCAGCTTTGGACCGTCGATGGAATACCCTTACTGGTTACGTCTCAGCCCCGCCCCTTCCTTGAACTCTGTCCTAGGCGCATGCTAATGTACTTCCTGTTCCCATAGATTTGCTTTTTCAGGATATATTTTTATAATGGCATGGTTTTCATAATTTCCTTCATTTGCCATGTCTGCATGTGTTTGTGTGTGTACATTTGTATGTGTGCATGTTTCCCTTGTTATCAGAGATTGGTTGAGGCCAGGGTCTGTGCAAGCATGTTACTTTTGAGGTTTATTCTCGTAGACTTTTGTTGTTGTTGTTGTTGTTTGTTTGTTTGTTTGTTTGAGGTTGGCTCTAGTGATGTGTCCCAGGCTGGCCTCAAACCTTTAATCTCCTAACTTCAGCCTCTTTCAGTGCTAGCAGGATGACCATGTACCACCATGCTTGACCATACATCACCATCCTTGGCTTAGTACTTTATTCTTTTCTATTGTCTAATAGTTTCTCACTGTATGAACATACCACATTTGATTGATCCATTCATCAGTTGTTAGACTTTGGAAATATTTCTACATTTTTTTGGTATATGCCACAAACATTTATTTTCTAGTTTTTATGTGGAAATAGGTTTTTACATCCCTTGGAGTCCATACTTAGGTATTGCTAGGAAAATTTCTGTTTAACTTTATTTTTCTTACAGAATTGTTTTTCATTGATTGATGGATAGTGTGTGTGTGTGTGTGTGTGTGTGTGTGTGTGTGTGTGTGCGCGCGCGCTCGCGCGCGCGCACACACACACACACACACACACACGTGCGGTGCCATGCTCACTTGTGCACATGTATGGAGGTCTGTTCTCTTCTTCTGTCTATGGTTTCTAGGAATGAAACTCAGGCTGTCAGATTTGCTTGCACTTGCCTTTACCCAGGGAGCCACCTCACCAGTCCTGTCCCCTGTCCTCCTCCCCGCCCTTTGAGATCATACTGCCATTTAGTCCAGGCTGACCTCAGTCTGTATGCGGTACAGGTTGCGTGAACTTCCGGGATTCTGCTTTACTTTCCAGAGTGCTGGGATTACAGGTGTGCGTTCCCAGGCCTGCCGTGTGCTTAGTATTCTGAGGAACAGTGAAGTGGCTTTCCACAGTGTGCATGAGGGTGCGGGACCCTCCCTCCTGGCTTACTTTTGATTAAGGCATTCTCATGTATGATGTGCCATCTTACTGTGATTTTGATTTGCATTTTCTTGAAGGCTAAATGTTCAGAATATTTTTTTTTCCCTTTGTGCTTATTCTGGGAGAACTATATATTAAATTTGTTTGCTTCCTTATGTGTATATATTAGATGTGTGTGTGTGTGTGTGTGTGTGGTGTGTGTGTGTGTGTGTGTGTGTGTGTGTGTGTGTGTGTATAATTTTCTTTTTTGTAGTACTGGGAATTGAACCCAGTACCATGCTTATGCATGCTAAGCAAGTGTTCCACCTCTTGCTTAGCTCTTTTTTACTGTTTATTTAGAGACAAGGTCTTAACAAGTTGCCCAGGCTAGCCTTGAACTTACTTTGTATCTCATGTAGGTCTTGAATTTGGGACCCTCCTGCCTCAGTCTCCTAACAGCTGGAATTACAGGTTCATCCCATCAAGTCTGCCACGTACATTTTAAATTGGATTATTGTCTTCCTGTTGAGTCAGAATTCACTGTGTGTTTTGGATCTAATATCTTTATATGATAGGTTAAAGTATTCTCTTTTGTTCTTCAGATTATCTTTTTCATCTTTCAAAGATTTAATTTTTGTTTATGTATATGAGTGTCTTCTGTGTGGGGGTATGTGCACACAAGTGTAGTTACATGTAGAGGCCAGAAGATGGCATCAAATCTCCTTGAGGAGGCGTTAAAGGTGATTGTGAGTTATTAATGTGGATGTTGGAAATCATGATAGTGGTCTAGATAACTTTACATGAGGACATATGGAAAGCTCAAACTATGAGTTGGGTTTTTTTTTTTTTATGTTCTTTTCCTCGTTGAATTGTCTTGGTTCATTTTTTGAAGACCAACTGATCATAAGTATATGGGCTGACTTAGTGTTAATCCATTCATCTTTCTCCCTTCATTCTAGTGCCATATCCCTTGATTAATTTAGCTTTTCAGGAGGTTTTGAAATCAGGAAATATGAATTCTGGGAACCAAACTCAGGTCCTTTGCCAGAGCAGAATGCTCTCCTAACCATTGGGCCATCTCCCTGACTTCCTAACTTTGTTCTTTAAAAAAAAAAGTATTCTTATTTATGTTGTCTGTGTGAGTAAATGCCCTACGTGTGAAGGTACTTGTGGATGTGAAAAGATGGTGTCTGATATCTTGGAGCTGGAGTTACAGGCGGCTGTGATTTGCCTGATGTGGGTGCTGGGAACTGGATTTAGATCCTTTGGAAGCGCAGCGAGTGCTCTTAGCCACCGGGCCATCTTTGCAGCTCCTAACTCTGTTCATTTTCAAGATCCTTTTGGGTTATTTTTGCTCTGTGGCATTTCCAAATGAATTTGGGGGGCTCAGATGCAGCTAGGTGGTATGTGCTTACTTCGTATGCATCAAGCCCTGGTTTGATCCCTAGCGTCAGAGAGAGAAGGGGAAGCTAGGGAGGGAGAGGAGACATGGCGGGCCCGCAGCCCTGGCGTCTAGAATTGACTCATAATGCTCCGTGCTCCGGGTGTGGTGTTGTGTGGTCACACTTAGCTTTATTTAGTTGATTGAGGAGATTGAAAAGCCCACTGGTTGTTATAATTATAAATATTAAGCATTTTCTCGATGGCAAAAGGTAGCAATAGAAACTAAGCCATCTTTCATGCTCTCCTGAGGAGACCGATTTCTAATCCGAAGCCTTCCGAGATGACTGTGCTGGGTTTTAAGTACTGAGTAGACAGCGGCACAGCTGTCACTGGTTATAAATGAGGACGCGTTAGGGGAGCAGGTGAGAGAACAAGCAGGCATTTGCTGTGGGGACACACACACATATTTTGTGATCAGGTCTGACAAACACCAGCAGTGACCTGACAGTGTGGAAAGGGCAAAATTAAATTCATTAGCTGTCATCTTAATGGTTAAAATAAGATTTTTGCGTGGTGGCGCATGCCTTTAATCCCAGCACTCGGGAGGCAGAGGCAGGCGGATTTCTGAGTTCGAGGCCAGCCTGGTCTACAAAGTGAGTTCCAGGACAGCCAGGGCTATACAGAGAAACCCTGTCTCAAAAAACCAAAAAAAAAAAAAAAAAAAAAAAAAAAAAAAAAAAAGATTTTTGTTTCTCTTTCTTTCTTTCTTTCTTTCTTTCTTTCTTTCTTTCTTTCTTTCTTTCTTTCTTTCTTTCTCCCTTTCTCTCTTTCTCTCTTTCTTTCTTGTGAGGAGGAGGTGGTTTTGAAGTCCTTCTTCTCCTGTGGTTTGTCTGCACTGATGCGTGAGGCTGGCTGGAGGACTGATACCTGAGGCTGGCTGGAGGACTGATGCGTGAGGGTGTATGCTCAGACTGAGGGGAGGGGCTTTGTTGGCTGCCTGTGGTGGGCTTTAGTGGGTTCATGTTAACAATAACACAGTAAGAAGCCCATCACGTTTGCAATCAGAAAACTTGAACTCAGGCCTTGGGTTTGTGTCATACCACCGGGGGCACTCTGAATGAGTGCCAGAATTTAGGTGCCTTTTCTGTATGTGTTTTCTCCAAAGTAAGAAAAGATAATAGGTATATCTACCTACCTTCTTTGTAGAGTTGGATGAATATAAGGGCAGAGAGAGACAGAGTTAGACAGAGACAGATAGAGACAAGAGATGGGGGGAGATGGGTAGCGTTTTTTGCAGTTTTTCTTTTAAATTTAAAATAACACTTTTAAGTGTTATCAGTAATGATTTTATTCTTTTAAACTATTGTTCTCTTAAATGTTTTTATTTCTTCTCTGATAATTTCATATAAACGGGTGATAGACGCCCTTGCTAGCTTTCACCCCCATTCCCCTCGCACTTCCCCTTCCCAGTGTTCTTCCCGGCAAGCCCACCACCTACTTTCATCTTAAAATAAGATTTACCTATCATTATTAGCGTGTGTACAGGTGTCTGAATGAGTGCAGGAACCCGATGAGAGCAGCCTGGAGGCACCGGTTTCCTGGAGCTGGAGTTGTGGGTGGTTGTGAGCCACAGGAAGTAGGTGCTGGGAACCGACTCTGGGTCATCAATAACTCAACCACTGAGCCATCTCTCTGTCCACACCTATGTGCACGTGACCCACTGGGTTTAATTAGGGTTCTTGTGTCATCATGGATTTGGGGTTGTTATCTCCTAAAGCATAGGCAACTTACCAGTGGCTACACCGCTCAAGGAAAGTGCCCCTCCTCTCTACCAGCAGCAGCCGTTAACCTCAATGGCTCTTCAGGCAGGGGTGGACCTCATGAGGCCCTCTTCTTATTGTTATATTCGTAACAATAATTTTTAATAATATTCTTAACAATAATTTTTGAATTGTGATGTGTCCTCTTTTTCTTAATGAGTTTTTCTCCTGAAAATTTCCTAGTTTAATCTCTGCTCTGACAGAAAACAATGTAGGGGAGACGGCAGCAGAGTGGGGGCTCTTTTGCCTTCTAACACCAGGATATTGCGGCAGCAGAGCAGTCACAGTGACAGGGTCACAGTGACAGGACGCTGGAGTAGCCAGTCACATCACATCCACAGTCAAGAGCAGAGAGGAAATAAATGCGAGCATGACTGCTTGCTTGGTTCCATTCTCGTACAGTGGAGGACACCTGGTATATAGTGCATGACGTCTTCCACTGTGGTCTGGACACGCCCACATCAATCAACACTCAGCACCGCCCATAGGTCCAGCCAAGATAGAGGCCAGTTCTCTGTTATGACTAACATCCCCCCACCCCCCACCCTACCCCGGCCCCGCTGATCGAGGTTGTGTTGAGTTGCCAGGTCAGCGTCACCACCACACTCGTTCTTGGCTGTAGTTTCCTTGGAATCTTTCGGTATCTGTCTCACATTTCTACTTGGGAACACTTTACTCTGACCCAGGTTTTCTTCCTCTTCGTCAGATAACTGACCCTTTTGTTATTTTTGCCCCCCCCCCCAAATGATAGGAGTATTTGAGATTTCTCCTACGGAAAAGATAACTTGGTTTAGTGTAATTGCATAGATGTTTAGTTTAACGGGCGTGGCTGAAGTACTAACCCGTCAGCAGCACAGGGATGTCCTTTCTCAGCCTTTGCATTTCCCTTTTTCGTTGTTTTCCCACTGCCTCTTCTCCTTGCTCCTTGCTCCTTTTAGATGTGTTTGAACTCTTGTGCCTCGTCCAGACTCACTCGTTGGTCTGGAATAGATTTCACGTTACCTTACCACAGCGTGCTTTGTGGATAGGAGTGGATGGTCATGTGTTTCAATTCCCCTAATCCTGACAAGAAGAGATTTCATTGGCGATCCAGCTCCTGGGTCCTACATGGAGTAGAGCCGTCAGTCCTTAGAAATTGCAACCCCAGAGACAGCTTCCTCATCCTTGGTGAGATGGAAGTAGCTTTTGTAGTTCTGATGCTTGGGGCTGATGCAGTTGCCACCTGTAGTGTAGCTTCCTCTTCTTGCTTGTTGAGGAGAAAATGTGTTTTACTTGAGTGTTTTCAAAGGCTTATCTGACCAATTTCTCTTTCTGTCTCTCCCTTGCTTTTGGCTTTTCTGTTTTTCCTTGTTTGTTTGTTTGCTTGTTGTTTTTTTGGAAAAGGATCTGGAACTTGTTTTGTAGACTAGACTAGACTCACAGAGATTCACCTGTCTCTGAGGTGAAAGGCATGTTCCACTATGCCCAGCCCACCCAGCCTTTTCAACTTCTTTTAAGTTTTTGTATGTATGTATATATGTGTATATGTATGTATGTATGTATGTATGTATGTATATGTGTGTCTGTGTGTCTGTATACACATGTGTGAGTGGGTATGTGTACTTGTACATATGCAGATGACACATGAGTGTGTCTAGTGTCCTCTACTGTCACCTCCCACCTGCTCATTTGAGCCTGGCTCCTCCCTGAGCCCAGGGCTTATGTCTCAGCCAACCTGGGATCCAGCAAGACCCAGTCATCACCCTGTTTCTGCCCCACTAGGAACTGGAGTTACCGACTTTGGCTTGGTGTGGGGTCTGAACTCCAGTCTTCATGATTGTAGGGCTAATGCTCTTAACTACTGAACCCTCTCTCCAGCCTTTCTACTTCTTTTTATTCAGATTTATTTAAAAACAGAAGTGATATATTTTGAGTAGAACTGAAATGAATGTGTGTTTTGGAGACTATCTAGCATAAAAAAAAATCGTTGCATCATTACACTATTTATTTAGCTTCTTGTTGTCAGACCTGATTTCATTGTTTGGAGTAATATTTGAAAAACAGAATGTCCTTTTTTTTTAAAAAAAATTACAGGCTTATTTTTTAAAAAGTCATTGAATTTAATTCCAAATTAAAATAAAGCAAATAGAATACTGGTTCTTTGAAATTTAGTTATAATCAATTTCGAGATTACACCTTGTTTTAGAAACAGTTGGTGTAGTTAAATAAAGATGATGCCCAGTGATTCCGTGTTAAAAGTTTGAGGGTGACCTGAAATGTTTTCTCTCCAGTAAGGACACAGCAGCTCTCTCCTGGCACTTGAAACATTTCAAGAGATTTTATTTTATTTGTGATTATACAGAGGGAGGGCCTGCCATGCTGCTTGTAGGGTTGCCACTGGACAACACTCTAGCCGTGCGGAGCTGATCCTCTCCTTCCCTTGGCCTCTGGGGAGTGGCTCTGGGCCTTTAGGCCTGCCCAGCCACCGCTTTGTGGTCACTGAGCCCCGGGATTCAGATCTTTGCATACATAGACTTTAATCATTCACATCCAAGAGAAAAAAAATCATGTCTTTGCTTAAGAAAGAAAGAAGCATCTGTGTTGTAAAGACGCTCTAGGGAAAGCATTCTCTGTGTGCATTATTGCATGCTTCACATTAGACGGAAGCTAAAACCCAAAGTTCCAAGTTCTAAGTACAGCCTTGAAATAGTAAGCCAAAGCCCATAGTATATTTGAATACTCAGAAGACCAGAGAGAGTCATTACCAGTGAGCTGGGCAATGTGATAAGTTTGATGGATGATTTGACTGGAAATAGAATGGCTTCCCTAAAATATCACCAATTATAATTTGTGTCTCAGTGTTCAGATCTCCTGGAGCTCGAGTTGCAGATGGCTGGGGGTCATTCTCTGGGTGCTGGGAATTAAGCCCAGTCCTCCAGAAGAGCAGTCAGCATTGTTATTCACTGAGCCATCTATCTCTTTAGCCTCCACTAAAAGAGTGTGTGTGTGTGTGTGTGTGTGTGTGTGTGTGTGTGTGTGGTTTGTGTATAACCAACCAGGTACTTAGCAACAACAACAAAACAGCAAACAAACAAAACCAAAATAGGTGGAAGGGGAAGGGGCACTAAGCAAATGTAGATTAGAAACCTTCAAATACTGTGCTGAAGATACAGGTGTGGTGGCACACTACTGGGATCCCAGTCGTCTGAAGGCTATGCTTTAAGGCTAGCTTGGGCTACACATTGAGTTTGAAGTAAGCCTGGGCTATATCTTAAGCAACAAACAACGCGTCACATTTAAGAATTCCATCAGATGGGTGGAATAGGCTGGTGCCTGCCTGTAATCCCAGATTCTCAAGAGGCTGAGGCTGGAAAATTGAAAGTTCAGCACCCGCCTGGGTTGTTGAGTTCAAGACCTCCTGGCAGTTCAATGAAGGCTGCAAATGTGGCTCAGTTGTAGTAAAACCAGCATCTTAGCGCACTGGAAAAAAAAATCCCCTAAACAATTTACGTACTGATATCATCTCATTTCTAGGAACAAAAAGGCTTAAAGCTCAGTACACAAGACAGTATTCAAAGGCTGAATATTATATTCTACCTCTGAATAGATTTTTAAAAATTGAAAAAAAATGAAGTTGACAATAATTGTCTTTGTCTAGATATGTTTAAATAAGGTGAATACTTTTATGATATTGAAAGGAGTCTTAGTAATACAGTATTCAAACATGGAAGTTATAATTTTATCACAATTTAAAAATTATTTTCAGATAGCTTAACAGCATTTGAGATTCTCAGAAGTTACATAAATATAGGTACCATATTTGAAGCTAAAATCTGTGTTTTGTCTGTGTCATATTGAAGCTCCTGTTTGCAAATGAGTTGGTGAAACTAGGGTCCCCAGAAGTCTACACTGTTCAGTAAATATGAAACCTGACTCCACAGGCTTCATCAACTGCTGGCATTTCCAGGGAAGAGAAGCATGCCTGAATATTTCCAAAGTACTCCATGCTCTCTGCTTCTCTGTCTTCCCCACCCGCCTCCCCCTACTCTGAATTTCACCTTTCTCCAGGTTTCCTCTCTCCTGGTTTCACTCATAATTTTGTGAAATTATGTAACTCCAACCTCCAACCTTGGGATTTTTTTCCTCCTCCTCCTCCTCCTCCTCCTCCTCCTCCTCCTCCTCCTCCTCCTTCTTTCTTCTTTCTTCTTTCTTCTTCTTCTTTTTTTTAAAAGCTTGTTCCTAAAGCATGTTTTGAAATACTAGTTCCAAAGGTCTTATTTAGCTGAGGCTAACCCTCTGTTAAGGTCAGGAGTCTACCTTTATGGGGTCTACTTTATATTTTCCTGATGGAAGACAAAGGGTAGGGGGGGGCGGGCCCTTGGGGTTATGTGTTAAGGGAGAGGTGATTAACCTCTTTGAGGAAGCAGGGGTAGATGGGGGAGGGGAAGAGGACAAACCCAAGTGTGGTGCCCAAGCCAGAAACCCGTGATTTGTTACATTATTACATTTACCACATTCTACAGAGCAACATTGACAGTGGTTCAGCCAGGATCTGTGAATTCTCACTGAGTTCTCTGTGGTCAATGCTTGCCCTGAGCACAGGAGGGCACAAAGAGCCGGATTTGAAGTAGAAAGGGACTGGGAGCAGTGGCCTAGGTGACGCCGAGATGCCATTGATCAAGAACAACTGGAAGAGGAGAAATGTTTGAAGAGGAGGCCAGGAGCTTTCAGACAGCCTTAGGGTGGGGGAGTGATTGAATCAGTTCAGCAGGTTTCCTAAATCCTCTGGCAAACTCAATCTTAGGATATTACTCCAAGGTAGTCATTTTTACAGGAACTCATTCATTAAAATATTTTTTAAAAAATTAAACATCTATGAATAGAATGGCTAAGTAGTTATGGTGCAATCAAATGACAGAATATACAAGAGGATACATTTACAAGTGGATACCTTATACAAGATACTTTTTGGAGCTGCAGAGATGGTGTAGTTGTTAGGAGTGCTGGCTGTTCTTTCAGGAGATCCATGTTCAATTCTCAGCACCCACATGGCAGCTTATAACCATCTGTAACTCCAGTGCCAGGGGATCTAATGCCCTCTTCTGGCCTTTGCAGGCACTAGGCACAGGCATAAATGCAGGGAGAATACTCACATAAATAATATAAATAAATAAATACTCTCCCCCCCAAAAACCCAGAAACCCCTAAAGTACTTTAAGGTTACAAAATAAACTATATGTTAAAAGATTATGTACACGTGGGAGGAACTGAACTAGTAAATTGTCATATCACAAGGTCACATGAGAAAGACCTAGTTGACATCTGCTGGTGTGTGGTAAGTTGTAAGTGGGATGTTCGAGGAAACTGAGCTGTTAGAATGGGGCACAGATTCTGTTTGGATGTGAGTGAAAGCAAAGGTAGGAGCGACAGCCAGAGTTGCCAGGAACATGACTTTCCAGTAGCCTGTGGGCAGCTTGGCTCTGCCACTTGACCTGCCTTCTTGAGAACCTTCGGAGAAGCTTGAAAACGCAGTAACCCGGAGCTTAACTTTGTAAGACTTCTCTTGCTGGATGATTAACAGTACTTCTCTTACTGGATGATTAGCGTCTACCACTATTTAATCTGGTTCCCAGCACGAGTGGAGGCTCCGTCCTAGGTAGACGCCTCCAGGGCGCTCAGCAGCAGCAGCGCATGCGCCCAGGCGATGGGAGGCATGGTCTAGTAAAAAGTCCATGAGAGGGGCACAGATCCCGTTGGGAGTTTTTCTCCGGCCTGCCTCTCTCTCTCTCTTTTCTTTTATATATGATGAAGAATGTGGGCTCGGATATTTTGCTTCCTGTGGGCTTAGTTAGTAGTCTAACAAGTGATAGGGTGCCTAGATCTTCAGCTCAGCTTTGATTCTGATAGTATCCTAAGGATGCTGACTAAATTGTTAGATCCCAGAGCTATTATATCAACTTGATATCAATGGAAGGGAAATTTGATATGAAGTAATCAAAGCAAACTAATGAATGTGTTAGATTCCTTATTTCTTCAGTGTCTGAGTTTTGTTGGAGTGCCTGACCACTTTGCTTCAGGGTACACAGAGAAGGCACATGAACTTGGGTCCTGCCCTTGAGTGTTTATGGTCTGTCAGAGAGGCAATTGAGAAATTGAGCTTGTTCACCAGTTTCTTAAAATTCTGAGAGTCGATCCTAATATAAAAAAGCTTTTGAGGATGGTGAGTTGGGGAAGGGCAGAGGTATCTTAAGACAGAGAGATAATTAACTTCTAAGCCTGAAGGTAGGAAAAAGCTTAACTCTAGAGGAAATAACAAATCCAAAATTGGCACTCTAATAAAAAGGAAGCTAGCTGAGAGAAATCAAGTGTTAGGCAGAGCAAATTTTAAGAAAGGAGGAGGAGAAGGGTGTCTATGATGTGGATACTGATTTCATGTTAGGAGTATAGTTAAGAGACCTATGTGGGTTGCACAGCAGGGTGAGTACAATAATGAGAATGGACTGTACTTGTAAAAAAAAGAATTTTGTATCTTTTTTGTTCGTTTTTTGTTTTTTGGTTTTTTTTTGTTTTTTTTTTTTTTTTTTTTTTTTTTTTTTTTTTTTTTGAGACAGGGTTTCTCTTTCTCTGGCTGTCCTGGAACTCACTTTGTAGACCAGGCTGGCCTCAAACTCAGAAATCCGCCTGCCTCTGCCTCCCGAGTGCTGGGATTAAAGGCGTGCGCCACCACGCCCGGCATTTTGTATCTTTTTTACCATCAAGAAATTGTAAATGTTCAGTAGATTTGCTTAACTTGTTTTTAAATATCATACAGCCACACATTTATCAAAGTATTATGTGTACTCCATAATTTTCATGTCAATCAAAAATAAATTTAATTTTGGGCTTATCTAACTAACAAGTGTAGGGCCCCAGCACTGGACAAAAAATTAAGTGAAAAGAAAGGGGGCTCCAGAGGATGAGTTTGGGTCTCAGAACCTTTGTTAGGTGGCCCACAGCTGCCCCAACTCCAGACCCAGGAGATCAGATGCCCTCTCCTGGTCTCTATGGATACGTGCACTCTCTCTGTGCTCTCTCTCTCTCTCTCTCTCTCTCTCTCTCTCTCACACACACACACACACACATACACACACACTGAATCTTTAAAAAGGTATAAAAAAGAAATAGTTTAAAAAGGAATAGTTAAATAGAACAAAGAATGTAAAATGTTAGGAAAAAGAGATGTTTTGATAGAGGTTCTCATTATCTATCTCTTGCTCGCCTGAAATTTACTATGTAGACTAGGCTTGTCTCAAATTCACAGAGATCCATCTGTCTCTACCTCTTAACTGCTGAGAGATTAAAAGTGTGTACCACTACCTTGGTGTGTGTGTGTGTGTGTGTGTGTGTGTGTGTGTGATATTTATGCCAACTGAGCCATCTTCCTTTTCTTTCTTTCTTTCTTTATTTATTTTTTTTTTTTGTGGGCATTAGAAGAAGGAAGGAAAGAGGTAAGTCTGAGGTTTATAATCCTTTAAGAAATATCTCTCCCTAAAACCTCTTGGGAGGAATGCAGAACAGAAGGCTCACAAAGGTGACAGACAGTTCACATAAAAGTGGGGAAAGAAGTCGTTCAGCTGAATCCATTTCCTGTGGAAATAATTTTATCAGGGAGTTCTTGGTAGGAGCAAAAGGTTATGGTGCAGTAAGAGGCTGTTTGGAACTTGGAATTTTAGAAAAATGGAGATGAGGCCAGTCTTATTACTGATGGAAGGAGAAGATGGTTACCATACGCCACCCCCTGGGTTCCCAGGAATTACCAGAGTAGCAGTGCATTCAAATCAGTTATTAATTATGTATCACTCATCACATTAGTGATTACAGTGGCACTGTGGGGGCACGGAAGATTAAATGCATCTGCTAAAAGTGAGCCATGTGTTCTCTTTCAACAGGAGCAAGTATGCTGTATTGTAGCTATGGATGCTCACTGGTCTCTTCTTGATTAGATGTAGACAAAGAAACCTGTGCCCGTCTCATGTGCTTCTTCCCACCCAGAATGTCCCTTACCCCTCTCCCTCAGTTTTGCTCAGCCCCTCCTTCTTGTCATTCAGGAAGGCCTACTTGTCACTTCCTCAAGAAGCCTTCTGAACTGTAGTCCTCCTGAGTCAGGCATTCCTAGCGTGTTCGGGTTGTGCCTTCGAGTAGAGCGCACTGTTAATAGAAATGGTAACTTGATATTTACCCAGCCTGTGCAAAAGCCTGTGCATGAGCACAGGTGTGGGCTTCTTCCCCTGTATCTGTTACCAATTCTACAGAAGAGAACGAGCATGCATGGGTATAACATAGTACAATCATCCTGTTGGCCAGAGCGTGCAGTTCATTCCTAGGGATGCACCCAACCCTTTGTGCTACTGCAGTGCTATTTGTTGAATCACCTGCCTCTTCTGTCTTGCTATATGGCACGCGTGGCTTGATGAAATTAACATATCATCAACAAATAAGTATGTATTTTCTTCTTATAAAATCGGGGCCGCCGGGCGGTGGTGGCGCACGCCTTTAATCCCAGATGCCACCATGACAGTGTGGTTATTTTCTGATGATGGACTTAATGCTTAACATTAGCTTGAAGCTGGGCATAGTGGTGTGTGTTTGTAATCCCACGACTTGGGAAGTGGAGGAAGGAAGGATCCAAGTGTGAGATGAGGCCAGGCTACACTGCACAATCCTGCCTCAGGAAGAAAAGACTACTGCATTGGTGGTGTGAGTCCCAGGAACTCAGTGGGGTGGTGGATGGCAACCATTCTACTTGGCTCCATTTTTATCTGAATGTTCCAACTTCCCAAACTGCCTGCCTGAGGTCTATCAAGTGTTTATGGAAGAACTAAGAGCAATACTCCTCACACTGTTTCACACTACAGAAAGGGAAGGAACACCATTAAAACCAGTATTAGCCCGATACCAAAAACGGAAAACATGACAAAAACACATTTCTCTCATGATAGATGTAGAAACTCTCAACAAAATAGTTGTAAACTGAGTCCAAGAACACATGATATACCAAATCAAGTTGCTTTCCATCCCAGGGATGCAAAATGCATTTAATATGCCCAGATCAATAAATGCAGTACAGCGTATGTATGAGCAGTCTTACGGACAGAAATGACACGATCATCTTAAAAGATGCAGAAAAAGCACTTGACAAAATTCAATAGATCCTTGCTGGAGAAGCTATATCCAGTCTACCGAAGCCCCTCATTTGCATAGTGACATGTAAGTTCTAGTTTTGTTTAAAGATGGGAACCATGTCTTTCTCCTTGGATCAGTGCTCTTCTTTGTCTTGGGGCCTTCAGGTAGCACAGAGTCAACACATCTACTCAAGAAATCACCCGTTAGCTCCTGATCTTGGTCCTCTATCTACAAGGACTCAAAGTTGGCAGATCAAAGCAGAAGCCATGTATTTCTGGTGCATCTGATGCTTCTGATGTCAGGGTGTGATACTCTCATTGTCCTGGTGTACCAGCTGGCTTTGTGTCAACTTGACACAAGCGGGAGTTATCACAGAGAAAGGATCTTCAGTTGAGGTAATGCCTCCATGAGATCCAGCTGTAAGGCATTTTCTCAATGAGTGATCAAGTAGGAAGGGCCCCTTGTAGGTGGTGCCATCCCTAGGCTGGTAGTCTTGGGTTCTATAAGAGAGCAGGCTGAGCGAGCCAGGGGAAGTAAGCCAGTAAAGAACATCCCTTTGCCGGGCGTGGTGGCACACGCCTTTAATCCCAGCACTCGGGAGGCAGAGGCAGGTAGATTTCTGAGTTTGAGGCCAGCCTGGTCTACAAAGTGAGTTCCAGGACAGCCAGGGCTACAGAGAAACCCTGTCTCAAAAAAACAAAAAACAAAAAAACCCAACAAAACAAAACAAAAGAACATCTCTCCATGGCCTCTGCATCAGCTCCTGCTTCCTGACCTGCTTGAGCTCCAGTCCTGACTTCCCTTGGTGATGAACAGCAGTATGGAAGTGTAAGCTGAATAAACCCTTTCCTCCCCAACTTGCTTCTTGGTCATGATGTTTGTGCAGGAATAGAAACCCTGACTAAGACACCTGGTCTCCAGAACCACCTGAGAGGCATCTCGGGCTCTTCTCATCCTTTATAGTCAAACTCTATTCTAGTTTGGTTTCTGTTACTACAACAAACACCACAACCAGCAGCACGCTGGCAGAGAAATGGTTTATTTTAGAGAACTGGTTACAGCTCATCACCAAGGGGAGACAATCCAGTAACTCAGATGTGGAGGCAGGAGCTGATGCAGAGACCATGGAGGAGCAATGCCCATTGGCTAGCTCAGCTAGTTTTCTTACACAGCTCAGGACCACCTGCCTAGAGATGGCACTGCCCACAGTAGGCTGGGCCTGCCTACATCAATTAGCAAATAAGAAAATACCTCACAGACATGGCCACTGGCCAGTCTGATCAAAGCAATGGCTTTGGTTGAGGTCCCTCTTCCTAGGTTTGTTGTTAGGTTGACAGCGGAAGCTAATTGTGACCAACTCCTCTGTTCTTTCTTGTTGTCTTAGAACTCTGCCTATTCTTTTCATTTGCACTCTCTCTCAGAATTCAGGATGTCATCTCTCATCTGGAGAAGATTAATGCTTGGCTAATCACTCCTGCCCCTTCCAGACTTCCTTCCCTGTTATTTAGCCTCCACAGACCCGATCACGGAATGTAGATCCCTTTATTGTCTAGCTTGAGGCATCTCAGTCCCTCATCTTGCTATCAAGGCTTTCCCCTGGATACCCTAATAAGGCTTTTAGTCTAACAGACCTCTCTCCCCCTCCTCTCCCCCTCCCTCCTTCCCCTCTCCCCCAACCTTCATCCCTCCCCTCCTCCCTCCCTCCCTTTCTCTCTCTCTCTCTCTCTCTCTCTCTCTCTCTGTGTGTGTTAAAATATATGTAGCATCAAGCTTACCAATTTAATTGCATAATTTAGTGCTATTAAGTAAAAGCTAAGCAACACTGCTTTGTTCCAGGACATTCTGAGGCTCACGGGCAGGATGTCCATGTCTTTGACATGCTGCCTCCTCTGTGTGGAATGCTGTCTCTCCACTTCCACACTTTGCCCATGTTTCCTAAGGCTCTCTCTAGACTTACTACTGATGCTTGTTTGAGAAGCCATCCGTCATCTTTGCAGATTTGAGTTGGGTATCTCCATCCCTTCGTATCTTCCCATGCCAGTCTAGGCTGTCTTGTCCGAGTCAGCATGATTGTATGTTGTCGTGGCTCTGTCTTCCTGTGGACTTTGGGGTTTTTGAATGAAGGGTCTGACTTCATCTTTTATTTCTGCATCTTTAGCTTCCAGCACTGTGCACTGTGCCTGCTGCGGGTAAATGATTGGACTCAGCTTCCCATCAGCTATGCAAATTAGCACTTGCTCATGCGCTAGCCTTGAATGAAATGCGGGTAGCAGGTATAAAGAAATTTCATAAATATAGGCTCTTTCCTCCTTGCATTAGATATTCATGGAAATTTGTTTTTGCAGGCTGCTTTGAGTATGTAATTTCTCAGGCCGTTGCACACAATCCCCTGTGTTCATGATTTTAGTGGGCAATAGGTTGAGTCAGAAGTATACAGTAACTGGGGAAGGGGACAAAGATTAAGGAGAGTAAAATTTTTATGAAATACTGAAGGCCTACATGGTCTTAAATATCCAGAACAGGCAGCTTTCGAGACTGCTTCATTATTTAGATGGTGAGGCACAACCTGAAGAAATGGAAGTTTTACTAATTTGTTTGAGGGCGCTCATGTGAAAGGGCATTGATATGTCGGTGCTGAGCAGGGCATAAGGACCTTCTTTTTTTCTTTCTCCTCTCTCCTTCCCTCCCTCTCCCTCCCTCCCTTTTTTCTTCCCCTCTCCCCCCCCCCCTTGAGGACAGGAACATAAACGGGAACAATTCTCAGAAGACAGAACCAATCCCCAGCCTGTTTTGGAGCCTCTAGCTCCCACAGTAACTCAATGTTTCCCTGCTGATATTTCTCAGCCCCCAGGTGAGATGGTGAATTTTGCAAAGGGTGGGACAAAGGCCTCTGAGATGGCTCAGCTGGTAAGGGTGCTTACTGCCAACGTTGGCGAGCTGAGTTTGATCCCGGGGACTNGACATCGGGTCCCCTGGAACTGGAGTTACAGATGGTAGTGAGCTGCTATGAGGATGCTGGGAACTGAATACCAGCCCTCTAGAAGAGCCAGTGCTCTTAACCAGGGAGCCATCTCTCCAGCCCCTTTCTCTAAGTCTATTTTTAATAGATTTTTGAGATGTTTTTGGTGTAGTACAATTTAAAAAATGCTAGTGTATTAGTGTATACATTCTTGAACATGTTTTTTAAGTATACATATGTAGTGCATGTGTGTGACCCAGCATGTGTGCCTGAACACACACATACACACACACACACACACACACACACACACACACACACACACACATTTTTTTTTCTTTCTTGTTTGAGATAGGGTTTTAATACATATGACAGACTGGTCTCAAACTCATAGTCCTGCTTAGGTTTACAGACCTATGTTACTAGTCTTGGCTTATATTTCAACTTTAATAGATGTTACCAAGTAGCTTTCCAAAGCAGCCATACAAGCTCTTGTTCTTATTAATACTGTATGAATGTGGCGCTATATCCTTATCACACATTAGCATTACCTTTTTAAATCTTAGATGTCCTGGTAGCCATGTGATAGTATCTTCTTTTGGTATTACCTTATAGTTCTTTGACAACTAACAGAGTTGAAGATCTCAAGATCTATATGTCTATCTATCTATCTATCTATCTATCTATCTATCTATCCTGTCATTTCCAGTGAAGCACCTGTTCAAGTACCTATTTTTGTTTTAAAAATAGTTTTCCTGAGAAATAATTCACATACCATATGGTTCACACATAAAGTGTAAGATTTATTGGCTTTTATATATTCAGATATTTGTGTATCTGACTGCAATCCATCATGAACCTTGTTATTACATTAGATTGAGACCGTGCACCCTGTAGCCTTCATCTCCTGACTCCTCCCCCCTCTCCTCTCATTCATCTCTTGTGTTTATGGCGTTTCCGACTCAGGAAACTTTGCCTAAGTATTATAAATAAAGCTTTCTGTGGCTGTCCAGGTATAAAGACATTGTATAGGAGTTGCAGTAAAGCTTTATCCATAAAATGTTGCTGGTTTCATCATGAAAACAGATCAAACCTAACTGTTTCAGGCCGTTTTCACTTCAAGACTCTTATAGATGTTTGCTTATATTTAATAAGTAATGAAGAATGGCTTTAAATCATTAAGTATGACTAAAAAACCAAATTAACGTCAAAGATAAATCTGGTTCCCTTAGCAATCAAATGTGTAAGCAAGTAAGTTAACATGGAGATTAATAGCAAATACTAGTACTTGTGTCTTTTTTATATTGCTTTCATTTCTTTAAAATATTTAAAGAATTTAAATTATATTTTAGAAAGTGTACATAGCAATATTTGCAATCTCGTGGCTGGAGAGATGGTTCAGGGAACAAGAATTGCCTAGTGCTCTGTCAGAGAACCAGAGTTTGGATCCCTGACACCCACACAAGGCTGCTCATCAGTGCCTGTGATCCGCAGGCACCTTCCTCTCCAATGTACCTTGTCTTTTCTTTCCTTAATATGGTGCTTTGTACTGACCCGTTTTTATATGTTGACCCATCCTTGCATTGCAGGGGAAATACCTCACTTGGCCTTAGATGGAAGCACTATTGATGGTTACTAGTATTTTGTTCCAAACCTTTTCATCAGTGTTCATAGTGTTCTGTGTAGTCTATATTGCTCAGTATGGAGGTTTTATGTATGTGCGTGTGTGTACATGCATGCATGTGTGTGCGTTTATATGGGCGTTTGTTTTTTTTTTTGCCTTGGTAAAACAAAGCAGGAGAGTTATTCAAGTCTGTGTCAGTTTTGCTTCATGGTTGCTTACTATTAAATGTGCAAATATTCATAATTATTACATGTTTTGGCTCTACTGAAGCATCTGAAAGATATATTATAATTTTTGTTTAGTAGACCCTTTTTTTAAATGTTCAAAAATTTTTAATTAAAAATTTATTTTATATACATTGGTGTTTTGCCTGTATGTGTGAGGGAATCAGATCCCTGGGAACAGGAGTTATAGACAGTTGTCAGCTGCCATGTGGGTGCTGGGAATTGAACCTGGGTCCTCTGGAAGAGCAGTTAGTGCTCTTAACTGCTGAACCATCTCTCCAGCATTTCAATATTTTTATTAGATATTTTCTTTATTTACATTTCAAATGTTATCCCCTCTCCTAGTTGCTCCTCTGAAAATCCTCTATCCTCTCCCCTCTCCTCCTGCTCCCCAACCCACCCACTCCCACCTCCTGTCCCAGGCATTCCCCTATACTGGGGCATAGAACCTTCACAGGACCAAAGGCCTCTCCTCCCATTGATGACTGACTAGGCCATCCTCTGCTACATATGCAGCTAGAGCCATGAGTCCCTCCGTCAGCGACTTCTTGTTGGCATCTGCTGTCTGGGTTTGGTGGTTGTTTATGGGATGGATCACCAGGTGGGGCAGTTTCTGCATGGTCATTCCTTCAACCGTAAACCCTTTTTTAAATTTAAAGTTTATTTGCCCTTGACATTAGTATATCCACCTTTGCTATACTTTTTATGTTTTTTTAAATATATATGTTTTGATGACAATTTTTCTTTCACTTTCAACAAATTTGTGTCTTAGCATTTAATCCAAGTTTCTTATAGATGGCATATAGTTGGAACATACTTTTGTTGTTGCTGTTTGTTTTTTTGAGACAGGGTTTCTATGTGTAGCCCTGGATTTCCTGGAACTCACTCTGTAGACCAGGCTGGCCTCGAACTCAGAATCCACCTGTCTCTGCCTCCAAGTGCTGGGATTAAAGACGTGCGCCACCACGCCTGGCAGGAACATATGTTTTTGATATATTCTGATAATATCCATCATTTGAGTGCAGAGTTTAACTAATATTTAAAGTGATTTGTTGGGGCCTGTTTAGGTGGATCCGTGGGTAAAGGCACTTAAAGATGGACAACCTGTGTTGGGTCCCTAGGACTCATGTTGTGAAGGGAATTAATTCCTACAAGCAAGCTGTTCTCTGACTTTGAGTATTTTGTGGCATGTGCACGCACACAAACAGACACGCACACACGCGCACACACACATACATACACGCACACACACACATACATGCACACATGCACACGCGCACATGCTCACACACAAATAAATGTAATAAAGTTTAAGTTTCCTACCTTCTGTATGGCAAGTACTCTACCTTTAGGTTTTCTCTAGTCCTGGAAATATTTCTTTTGTGTTCCCAACCTTTCTGGTTGTCGATGCCATGGAGTCATACCCTTATATATTATGTTCCCTAAAATGTAAATAATAGTGCTTTTATTTCTTTCTGTATTTAAAATTTATGTGCATTCATGTGAGGGTGTCAGGTCCCCTGGAACTGGAGTTACAGACAGTTGTGAGCTGCCATGTGGGTGCTGGGAATTGAATCTGGGTCCTTTGGAAAAACAGCCAGTGCTCTTAACCATGGATCCATCTCTCCAGCCTATAACAATGCTTTTAAATACATTAATCTTTTTACTTATAAAAATGTACATCCTTTCCTTCCTCTTTTGGCATTTTGAACATAAGAGATCTCTACTATTTGGCTCATGAAATACCTATAATCTGATTGAAGTCCCTTTATCCGTGACAAATTGTTTGTTCTTGTTTTCAAGATTTTTTCTATCTTTAGCTTCTAAGGTTTGGTGATGGTGTGTCTTGGAACATGTCTCTCAGTTCATCTTCCCTGGTGTTCACTGAAATTGGACATTTCTATTCTGTCTTTCATCAAGTTTGGAAATACTTCTCATTACTTTGGCAAGTATTTTTTTCTTCCCATTTCTCTTCTTCCATCAGGATCCCCACAAGGTGGACGTTGATTCAGTCGATGGTTCCCACATTTCTTTGGTCAGTTTTCTTCTATTTTTTTTTAAATGTATTTGTTTTTATTGTATGTGTATGTGCACTTGTCTACATGTGTGTCTATGTAATATGTTTGTGCCTGGTGCTTCTATAGCCCAGACAAAGGTTTAAATCCTCTGGATCTGGTAGTGAGTGGGTGTGTCGGGAATCAAATTAGGTCCTTTGCAGAACAGCCAGTGCTCTTAACCATTGAGACATCACTTTAGCCGCTTGGTGACTTTTCTTTAACATTTATAATTAACCTTTGACCTCAGCCTTGGCCACTTCCATTCTTTTACAGCCCTTTTTTCTTTTTCTTTTTGTACTGGAAATTGAACCTAGGGCCTTGTCAATGCTACAAGTGCTCTACCTCTGAGCTACATCTAACCCCGGACTGCCTTGAACTGCAGGTCCTGAATAATGACAAAGCCACATTATTCTTTATAAAAGCTTAGGCACTGTATCTGGGTACCTCTCAACTAGCTCGTCTAAGTTAAATGAACCGACTGTTCTGGTCCACATCTGCCACGGACCTGTCCCTTCCACCTTCCACCTCATGTTAAATAACAATATCAAAGTCCAGCCCATCCACCACTCTGCGGTTCAGAAATCAACCTTTGAATAATACAAAGACAGTTTTACACACTGCACAAGAAGATTTCCCAACATACACCCCCCAGCACTGGTTTCAGGTCCACCAATTATTTTCAGTTCTACTTATAAATCTCTCTAGTGAATTGAAAACTTGTCAGCAGTTATACATTTTGCTTTGTTTTTAGGATTTCTGTTGGGTTATCCTTGTTTCTTAGTTTATTCTATTTTTTTTTCTTGAAAACTAGACATTTGAATGTAACAACATAGCATCTTATCGGAAGTTCTCTCTATTTTCTGTTTTCACTTTAAGTCTTGGGAGGCTGTTTTCTTGCCAAGGGTCAGCCTGAGTTGTAAACTTCCATCTTCTGTGGTCTTTCTAAAGACACACCCCTTTCCACCGGCAGAAGTGGCGGCTTTCTAATTTGTCCTCCATGAGCAATTGGTTTTGAGTATAGTAATCTTTAATGTCTGGCTCCTGATGGGGGAAAGAAGGGAAGAAAGAATAGGGAACGAGGAGGGGCATTGGCTCCTTAGAACACTACTTCATCTAAAGAGGAGGGGCTCACAACCATGGGAGAGGTGTAACAGTGGCCACCTGACTGCCTATTGGTCTGCTCCTTTGTCACCAGAAGTGACAACCTGTGACCCCCCTGTTTTGTTGGAGCAGGTTCCTTTTGCATACCCTGGCTTCTGAAAACTGCCAGTCAGCTGCTTCCAGAGCAGGTGCAACAGCCGGCTGCCCTAGGGCTGACAGGTGGGGAATGGGTAGCTCTTACTATGCCAGGAAGTGCAATTGACTAAAATTAGCCACCTTTTCCATCCACCCTTTCCTATGGAAGTTGGGAGCCTTTACTAGATCCAGTTTCACAGTTACAGAAGACAGACTTTGCTAACATAGTTGGGGTATAGGGGAGGAGGCAGGTATCAAGACTTCCAACATTTATAAGCCTGTTCTGTATACTCATTTTCTAAGTCATGTGGAAAAGTGTTCAATGTACTCTTACCTCAGAATGGAAGCTCCATTTTTGGCATGCAAAGCCACAGGTGTTGATTTTCTGCATCGCAATAGAACATGCAATTTTAAGTTGCTATTTCCATACGGGAAACTTCTTTGGTATGCTATATTTTTCTTCTAATAAAGATGATTAAAATGAAAGACAAGGGGCCAATTACATTTTATCAGTGGCCAAATGTGCTCACTAAATTACATGTTTTAAATCTTGAACTTTCTCATTCAGTTTGGCAGAATTATCCCTAGTAGCCATGTGTCCCTGCTGCTTATTAAACATAATTGGATGTTAGTGTGCAATCAGAATTGTATCTGAGAGTTAGCTGCTAACATGTTCCAGATTCTGAACAGCAATCTCTATAGCTGAAGGGTTTGTTGGTTTCG
>LR755288.1:0-12202 GCA_902729485.2 Mus minutoides
GTGTGTGTGTGTGTGTGTGTGTGTGTGTGTGTGTGTGTGTGTGTGTTCTTTGAGGACTTATGGTCTCTGCCAATAATAGCCTCTCCCACTGTCTCAGGTCAAGTCATTGCGTGCAACAAATTACAGAGTTAAATAAGTCATCTTTCTCTTTTCAGTTACCACTCCTTATAAAGAAATGCTCATGCCTAGCCTGGGTGCCAGGCAAATCTCTAGTCATCCTCTTGCTCTCTCAGTCCTTACCATTGTCATTGTCCTGGTTCCTATCTGAGAAAGAACTAGATCAGAAGTCAAAAGACCCTCCAGTGGGTGTGGGAATGAGTCATCCTTGAAAACTGACTTAGCTTGTGTCTCTAGCTGCATATGTAGCAGAAGATGGCCTAGTCAGCCATCATTGGGAAGAGAGACCCCTAGGTCTTGCAAACTTTATATGCCCCAGTACAGGAGAACACCAGCGCCAAGAAGTGGGAGTGGGTGGGTAGGGGAGCAGGGCTGCGGGAGGGTATAGGGGACTTTCTGGGCAGCTTTTGAAATGTAAAGGAAGAAAATATCTATAAAAAATTGAAAATAATGTCACTTGATCTCACAGTCAGCAGTTTTCAGCTAAATAATTTCCAAAGTCTTGAGCTATATAATGTAAATTAGGCATGACATATATACTCTCTGTATGTTGTTCTGGTCCTCAGCTTACAGTTCAAAAAGCAACCTCCACAACACAAAGATGTCTAATCACCCAGTACCAAATCCAAGGCTAATTCTTCTTGAAACTTTCAACACTTGACTTGAAACTTGGAAGAACAGATAGAATCTGCCTGTCTCAGGATTCAAATCCTAGAGCTCTCAGACAACCTAGTTCCTTCTGCTTGATGGAATAAATTTCATCCTTTAGCTAGAGTCTCAATAAACCCCAGTTATTGTGAATGATTCATGTGAGTCTGTGTCTCATTTGTCAGCTAAAGAACAACCAAGAGGATGAACCTTTGAAAACATAGAATGCACTGAAGAATAATTTTCCTTCTCTACCAAACATGCCAGGTTAACTTCTGAGCACCTCCCACATTGATGATCTCCTCTCACCACTCCAAGACCCATTCATGTAGGAAGCAGTCACAGATGTTATGAGAATCCCGCATAGCAATCCCTCACCATGACAACTGAAGGTACCCATGCATTCTTAAAGTTCTTACAAAGGACACTCATTTAGACTTCACTGAATGTTCACTTATCAGTCTTGCCACCTTTAGTTACTGGAGAAAACAAAGAAAGAAAAATAAAGGAAGGGAGGAAGGAAGGAAGGAAGGAAGGAAGGAAGGAAGGAAGGAAGGAAGGAGGGAAGGAAGGAAGGAAGGAAGGAAGAAAAGAAGGAAAGAAGGAGGGAAGGAGGGAAGGAAGGAGGGAAGGAAGATAGGAAGGGAGAGACAGACAGACAGGCAGATAAGCCATTGTAGCTGAATCATCCGTGTGTTGCAATGCATGCTGCTTAGCAGTAATCACTCACATGCATCCTCTCCCACCTCTCTCTATCTCTCTCTTCACCTTGTTTACAGGCACACAGTTCCAGAATAATATCACTAAAAATAGCAACCCAGTAAAACAATGTTTTATGTGTTGTTTCAGATAAATATCTTCCTAAGAGTGGAGAGACCATTCCAAGCACAGAAATAGAGAAAGTGGTGCCTAAAATAAAAGACTAATAGGCTTTTATCATGTGAAAGATCCAAATGTATTCAACAATGCCTTCCAAAAGCAAAATATGAAAGCACACACTAGGATGAAATTGGATGGCCATAAGTTAACACACAGTGGGTCATTTTTCCTGAGACAAAAATGCTCTGACATAGAAAGAAATGAATATGCCTATTGGAAACTGACAAAATGTGAAAACCTGATGAACAGGAAAAAGGTATACCTTCAGTGTGACTTCAGGCATGGACTTATTTTTCTGATAGTGTAAGAAGGCAAATAATTATGTGGTACAAGGAGACATGTTAAATCAATATTATTCGCCAACATAATATTGGTAATTTACCAATATGTATCAAAACCCACAAAAATTCTACTATTTCAACTTCTAGAAATTTGATATAAAGAAAAATATCAAACATACAAACTCATTAATAAATATGTTAACCACGTAGTTGTTTATAGAGAAGAAAGGTACAAACAAATGTGTAGCAGGTTAAATATAAAGCATAAAATGGTACAATATCCATAAACAAGAGATATGTCATCCAACAAAATTTGTATCAGAAGTCAAGCATAATAGCATGCATCTTAGTCACAGCCCTTGAGAGCAAAGACAGGCAGATTTCTGTGAGTTTTGAGACCAGCCTGGTCTACAGAGTGAGAATCTGTCTCAGAAAAATTATGTCAAAAGAGCATTTAATAAAATAGATAAAGATACATTTGAAAACTGTAAATTGTATAATATATATTATATATGTTATATATTAAAGTTATATGTTATATGTTGCATGTTATATGTTATGTGTTATATATTTCATATTATATATTATATATCTATGTGTTGTATATTTTATGATGGACTATGTATTATATATTATATATTACACATTTCATATTAACTATATATTATATGTATTTATTATATTCTATACATTATATATATTATTTCTAAAGAGCATGATATATACTCATGTAGTATGATATTGGAGTGGTAGGGTGGGTAAGAAGATTGATACAGGGGAAGAAAAGGTCTGAGGGGAAGGGGCAGGGAGAAAGAGTGAGGAACAGAACACACAGGCAGTGAAAGAAAGCAGGAGCTGGTTAATCCAATAAAGAAAGCTGAATGAGGGCTGTGGAGGGTGTGGGAGGGCAATGGGGAAAGTACACATCAAATCAAAGCACAGTGGTGTATGCATGAAGAAGCCTTAACAAAAACTGTTACTTTGTCCTTATTTAACAGTGTAGTGCAGTCCTGGCCATAGCTCAGCATGAGGAAGCCAAGTGAGGAGAACAGCTGTGATTCTAAGCCAGCCTGGGCTACATAATGAGCCTTTCTCAAAAAAGTGGGAGAGAAGTAAAGATAGCAATTACAGTAATATATTAATTTCTTTATTGTGTTGGGCATCCTCTATTGTGGTGTCAAAAGTAATTAAAATGTTCTACAATTATGTTTGTCTTTATTTTCCTTTCAATAACATTGTGAAAATATTTATAAACTGACAAGTAAGTGCTAGGCATATTTATAACACGGAACATGAATTTTAACATAGCAATACTGGTGTGAAAAAGATTTTATTTTTGTATTCCTTTCTCATTTTTCGTGTGTGTGTGTGTGTGTGTGTGTGTGTGTGTGTGTGTGTGTGTGTGTGTAATGTGTACATATTTATTTATCTGGTTTTATGTGTCTGTGTGTGTTATTATATATTTATTCATTTATGTGTTTGCATGTTATTCCATATTTATTCACATATGTGCTTCTATGTATCTATGTGTTTGCATGTGTGGAGGTGGGTGTGTTTATAGGTATGCAGGAGCCACAGCACTTAAAAACAGGTCATAGAGCAATTTGGGGGGAATTGGTTTTTTTTTCTTCTTTTCCACTATACAGGGTCTTGTGATTGAACTTGGGTCTTCAGATTTGGTGGCAAGTATACAGTGAATCATCTCTTTAGCCCTCATTTCCCATTTCTAACTAACATTTGACACTGTTTGTCTAATAAATATCCAGTCTTCACATATTCCACCTGTAGTGGCTATCCCTCGTTGTCAACTTGACTATATTTGGAATGAGCTACAATCCAGAATTGGAAGGCTCACCAGTGACCCTAACCTGGAGGCTTGGAGATAGAAGTTTCTGATCTAGATCTTGGTATGGAGATCTTGATAGCATATAGGCTATGGATTTCAGAAGATTAAGACAGAGATCTCCAAGCTTAAGATCATCTGGGATTAAAGGTGTAAGATTAAGACAGAGAGATCTCCACGCTCAAGATCATCTGGGATTAAATGTGTGGGATTAAGACAGAGATCTCCGAGCTCAAGATCATCTGGGATTAAAGGTGTGATGGTACACATCTTTAATCTGGGTTACACATTCTGCTGGAGATCATATAAGGACACTGGAAGAAGGGAGACTAGTTCTCGCCTGTTCGCCATGTGGGACTGAGTAACTGCTAGATCCTTAGATTTCCATTCACAGCTACTACTGAACCATTGTTGGGAATTGGACTGCAGACTGTAAGTCATCAATAAATTCCTTTACTCTGTAAGTTCTGTGACTCTAGAAAACCCTAACTAATACACCACCCAACTTCTGGTAACTACATTTGGGGTTTCTGTTTGAATTGATTAGACATATTTACATTTTGCATACAACTAAACTAGTATACTGTTTGTCTTTCTACACTTGGCAACTTCATTTAGTATCTTTCAGGTCCACTTTTACCATTATTACAACATCTCTATCTTTTTAAGAATTAATATTATCACTGTGTGTGCATGCACGTGTGTGTGTGTATGTGTGTATTTCCTTTATCTACTTACTCACTGATGGACACTTAGGTTAACTGACATATGTAGATGTATTTAAATGAAGCAAGGAGTTCAGCATCCTCTTTCAAAAAAGTTAATGCAGATTCTTTGACTCCCTAAATCTACAGTATCACTAATGCAATGTATATAAGTCTACAGGATCACACCCTGAAAGGTTAAAAAACAAACAAACAAACAAACAAAAACACTCATATTTTTCTCATCAAATTTATTTTTATTCTTTGAAAATATCAAACATATATTTTGGTCATGTCAGCCCCTATTCCCTCCTTCCAATTTTTCCTGCCCTCTACCATGTCTTCCTTCCAAGTTAATATTTACTTTTATTTTATAACCCATTGAGTCCAATTAGTGGTCTCTATGTATACATGTGTGTAGGTTCAGCCACTGGGGCATGGGCTACCAATGGCCTCCCACCCCCCAAAGAAAGTGGTTCTTTCTCACTCACCAACCTCTGACTTCCAATTGTTTCTCAGCTACGGGCTGGACATTGACAGCATCCCCTCCACTTTGACCTGTTTTGATCTTGTACAGATAACCACAGCTACATTGAGTTCATGTTTGCAAGGATCATGTCATTCCAAGGGACCAGCATTTCACAGGACTAATCCTCACATATTCTCTCTTGCATTCTTTCTGCTCCCTCTTCTGAGCATTGGGGTAGGGAAGAGGATATAGATGCCCCATTTACAGAGCACTCAAAATAGTTTGCTCTCTGTGATTAGAAACTTCTCTGACCAGGACTGAGGCTACAATAAATCTGAAGACAATATTGCAGGTTGTAGGGCATAATATTAATCTTAAACTTGCCAGGAAATTCTCCCTGATGGTTAGCTTTCCAGGTGCTGGAGGATGCTATGTAGACTACCAAGGGAGAAAAGGAATCACTGGACCTACCCAATGCTGAACCCTGCATGCTACAATAACAACCTACCAGGCGAAATCTGTTCATTGATACAATAATGGCATTGGTGTTTATAGGACTAAGCAAGCATTCTCTTGCTTGGAAGTGAGATTTAAGAGGGAGCCCATACCTGGTTATGTTGGCATGGTCAAAATTCATGGCTGGGGAAATCATAGGCTGAAGGTGAGAACTTACTGATATTGTTTTGCTAAATGGTCATGCGACCCAACTGCCCGCTGAGCATTTATGTTTGTATTTTACATTTGACCTGTGCCCTAAGGACTGTATTAGCTGGTTAAGGCAGCCATGAGAAAACACCAGAGAATGGGTGGTTAAATATCAGAGATTAATTTCCTCACAATTCTGATGTAATCCCAAATCCCAAATCAGCAAAAATCCCAAGATCAAATTGCCAAGAGAATTGGTGAGACTTCTCCTCTTGGCTGGCAGGTTAGTATCTTTTTTGAGTATCCTCACATGGGAGAAAAAAAGAGAGCGAGGGGGGAGAAAGAGAAGGAGAGGAAGAGAGAGGAGGGGGAGGACAAGAGGCAAAGAAAGGAGGGTGTGCTGTGAGCACTGGTGTGGTTTCTTCTAGTGAGGCCCAGTGAGTGCAGGCAAAAGCCACCCACTATGAGTTCATTTGTAACCATAATTGTCTGCTCCACCTATTTACAGAAAGTCATTTCCAGAGTCACAGCTTCTACGTGCAAGTTTGAAGGGATGCAGCTTAGTACCTGGCAATGAATTCAGACGTGGCCTATAAAATCTTTAAGATTTATTTTTAAATTAATAAATGTCAAATTGGGCAGGAAACAAAATCACAGTTTCAAAACCTAGTTTATCTGAAGTTTCAGTGTATGGGGCCTAAACCCATTTTCCAATGGCAGGCAAATAACTTTCTTCCATGACAGGTTAGTTTGTGGTCCACTCGAAAACATGAGAGCTGACATCACTTATCCAAAAGAGTAATATGATTTTCCAAAGACAAAATGGGAAGTATTTGCACAACCTTTAAGAAAATCAGAAGTAAATTTGAGTGTCCCCATTTACAGTATAATCCTCATACCTTGCCTTCAACCTGAATACCTTGGACTTGCTAAGTCTGGCTGTGAGTGCCTGCCTCAAACAGTTCCTGAAATTACAGAAAGTGCCCATGGCTATTGTGGAGAATGCATTATTCTGATTATAGGCCTACTTCTGGAGTCATTATGCAGCACTTTATCAATATGAGGTGAGGCCATGGTTAATTCCTTTCGAGTTTTCATACAGATGACAGCGGACACCTTCAGCAAGGAGAGGGAACAAGGCGCCCCAGTAAACCAGGGATAACTTCCACCCCCCGCTGTTTTCACGGGGCTGAAATGGAAATATGCACAGGCTAAAAGCATCCAGGAAATTTAAATTTGAGGGAAAATCTTTGGGCGTGCACTTTACATGAGAAAAATGTGATTAAATTGCAGTTCTTAACCAGTGGAGGAGGGAGCGATGGCTGAGGCTTCTTATTAAGCATTTTGCTTGTCTTGTTTCCACCTGTCCTGTTTGGTTTCATTTCTGGGTTTCTTTTCCAGCATGAAGAAGTTGTCAGAACAATCAAAAGCAATCGCTTCTCCCCAGGAGAGACTGAGTCATTAAAAGAAAGGAACCCACTCTCTCTTACTTGCTCGAGCACAGAGGAGCCATGAGGGCACCTTCAGGCTATGACTGCCTCCTGTGTTCCCAACAGGAAGGGCTGACCAGAATAAATGTCACTAATCTCATCGCTCCTGTCTAGTAGGGGAAATTGCAACTCAATTACCAGACTTCACAAAAGTAAGTCTCAGTGAAATTGTTTACTTCGCTAAAATTAATCAAACTCCGGGCCCCAAATATTAATTCTGATGAAGAAAGAGGAACAAAATACCAGTCTTCCAACTGCCTTCATGTCTCAGCTGCGGCTCCTGAGGACTTAATTAAGATTTCAGCTTCTCCGAAACGATCATTCTAGCAACTGAAATAGA
Organism: Mus minutoides; assembly: GCA_902729485.2. Lineage (NCBI taxonomy): Eukaryota > Metazoa > Chordata > Mammalia > Rodentia > Muridae > Mus > Mus minutoides. Next base: position 7,417 of record LR755288.1, read on the forward strand.
GAAAAACAAAAACAGGGCATTTCCATAGTCTCCTGTCTTCCTTCCTTCCTTCCTTCCTTCCTTCCTTCCTTCCTTCCTTCCTTCCTTCTTTCCTTCTTCCTTCTTCCTTTTCCCTTTCATTTTCTCTTTCTTTTCCTCTTTCTTTCTTCCTTCCTTCCTTCCTTCCTTCCTTTCTTTCCTTCCTTCCTTTATTTTTTCCTTTCTTCTTCAGGACTCCACCCAATAATCTTTGGCTGGTCGTTCCCTCAATTGTGTACCACAGACTCTGAGCTTTACCAGGTCTAAAGTGGTCTTTGGGGTTTTATTTGGTTGGTTGGTTTTGTTTTGTTTTGTTTTGTTTTTCTTTTCTCTTGTCTATCCACTCATTTATTTGGACAGTCTCAACCACAGAGCGACTGTCTGCTACCTGCTATACCCTGTCAACAAGTGGGAAGGTCTCCAACCCACAAAATTTGCACTCTAGTGGAGGATATAAATAGTATGTAAACACACATGCATTCCAGTATTGAGCTGCAAACACCACCACACCTTCTAAATGAGTAGAGTAAGATATGAGAGAGAGAGAGAGAGAGAGAGAGAGAGAGAGAGAGAGCAGATGCTATTGTTCCCAGTGTGAGAGGTCAGGGAAGAACTCTTTGATGCAGTAAGAGTAACTCAACCAAGTGTGTGGTCCTAAGTTAAGAGCATCTGTGAGATGTGGACACTTGCAGCCAACCATTGGACTGAGCAGAGGACCCCAATGGAGGAGTTAGAGGAAGGACTGAAGGAGCTAAAGGGGTTTGCAACCCCATAGGAAGAAAATAATATCAATCAACCAGACCCTGAGAGCTCCCAGGCACTAAACCACAAACCAAAGAGTACACGTGGAGGGACCCATGGCTCTAGCCGCATATGTAGCAGAGGATGGCTTTGTTGGACATCAATGGGAGAAGAGGCCCTTGGTCCTGTGAAGGCTCTATGCCCCAGTGTAGGGGAATGCTAGGTGTGAGGAGGGCATGGGTAGGTGAGCACCCTCATAGAAGCAGGGGAAGTGGGGCTGAGTAAGGGGATAGTACTTGAAATGTAAATAAATAAAATAACCAATAAATTTTTTTTTAAAAAAAGAGCATCTGTGAAGGTATGGTAAAGACAAAGTGATAGGCAGACGGGAATGAGGATAACATTCAACATAAAATAACAACAGAGGCCAGGAAAATATGTCACCTGGCCACAAAAAACAATGAACAAGATTCTGGGGATTACTACATGGGTACTGGAGAGTACTCACAGGGAATCCCTGGCTGAGGGTTGGCTTACAGGCAGAAGACAGATGGTTCCTAATGGGCTGCTGAACAGTCCAGATAAGAGCAGTTGGAACAGGCTACAGGAAACAATGCATTTGGGGATGCCAATAAATATATGAAGGATCGGATGTTAGGGTTAGGGAAGGGGAAATAAAGTCAAGAAGGAGGTTTAGAATAGAATTAAAGGGAGCATTTGTGTGTACACACACGTACATGCACACACATAGATGGTGTTAAAAGTTGCAGGGTTGAGATTAACTATAATATCCTCCACAAACTGTGGCTCACAGCCACATCAAGTCACTCTCATGATTTTGGGAAAATGCTTTATTGAAACAAAGCCTGGGTCATTCATTGACATATCATCTGTGGTTGCTTTATGCTATATAGTACCAGAGTAGAGCAATTGTGACTGAAAATATTTTGCCTGATAAAAAGGCGTAAGATACTTATTATCTGATCATTTACAGGATCAAAAAAGGCCAATGTACCCTAGAGTTGAGTAAATGTAAATAAACTGCAGGGTTGAAGACAGGGCGTTGGTATCCTTGAATATCTAAGTTCTATCCCCCTCGTGATATTGGATTGTATACCACACAGCACACGGAGCAGATTTTACACTGATTTCCATCACACAGGAAATGGAGGCCACAGAGAGGATACTCAAAAGACACAGCGGAGATAGCAAACTAATGAATAAAGTAAGAAAATTAATTTTAAAAGTAAAAAATTGAAACATTTAGTTTTGTGGTCTGCCAATGTGTCAACATGATTTTATGACAGAAATGTGGAGAGTGCCTTGATGTCCCTAGGAAAATACAGTTTGAAACTTGTGTAACTACAATAAAAACAGCAAATTCAGCTGCAATTGTGATGTTTTAGGTTTCCCTTTGGATCCTGAAACCAGGCTCTGCATATTTATATTGCAGGATCCAAATCAGAGACGAGACAGCTAAAATGAAAGGCCTGGTCTTCTCACGAGATTCACATTCTATCTCCAGAGAAGATGGGCACTTTAGAAGCCAATCTATGTAGTGTAATTTATCCCAGCCACCCAGCAGACATAAGGATTACTTTGAGGTCCTTTCATTTTCTGTGGTGTTTCATTTTATAAGCCACCCCGTATTTCTCACATCTCACAGCTGCACTGGGTATCTACTACAGAATTCTGTCCCCAGGGGGCTATGCACACTGCCTGCTGGCTTCCAGGCTTGACTCCACAGGGTCTGTGCAACAATTGACCTATTTTCTTGAATCCACCTGAAGACTTAGCTGAGAAGTTTAGGTGCTGTAAAGCTAAGAATTCAAGAAAGAAAAATCCTTAAATATTTCATGAGCGATCCCCACATACCACCCTAAGCGGAAACACTAAACCTTCTAGAATAGACTAAGGAAATAATTCAATTCCGATAATATAAAAAAATCAGTTTTCGCTGTTAAATTATATTAAGATATCCTTGCCCTGATTTCTAAGATGGCTGGGTTTTGTTTTTGTGAAGGAGGAAGTATGGGGCAGGAGATGGTTCAGGGGGCAGCAAACAGTCACCATAGAGGCATGATTACCCAAGTTCGATTCCAAGAATCTATATTGAAAGGAGACAATCAAATCTGAAAGTTGTCTTTGACCTCAAAATGAACATCAGAACACAGCCACACACAGACAGATACACATACACACACACACACACACACACACACAGAGTCACGCACACGTACCACCAACTCATTCACAAATGTACAGATACATAAACACATATGCACATGTACACCATACTCATTCACAAATATACAGATGCATTAATATATGTGCACATATATACATACACATGCACATAAACACACTCACATAGACACACAAATACCACAGTCATATATATATATATATATATATATATATATATATATATATATATATATACCCATACAGAAGCATATACACACATATGCATATGTCCAAACCAAAAGTAATGAATACACTTTAAAAATACTTTTATATTTACAAAAGAAATTATGTTGGATTACAATAGTATAGTAAACTTTTCATTATTATTTAACATGAACTGCCAGATTTTTACGCCAAATACTCATGGCTATAGCATTTCTCTTTTGTCTGAGTTTGCTTCACCACTGACCACACCCTATGTGAAGCAAACATGTTACCTGTACATGGTTCTAAAATAACAAAGGCAAGACTAGTCATGATTAGCTGAAGCCACTTCTGTACACTCAAAGTATAGATTCCATAGGGGTAATGCTACCCTCATGTGATGCAGTCTGACATCAATGCATTACTCTACAGTCAGTGTAGGTAGATCTGTGACCTCAGCAAGGGAACACTTCAGTCTGGCTAAGATCAAATAACAGCACTTGATATGAAAATCGCTCACGGTTACCTGGGTAAGCTTTCATTTCTACCGAACTTCCTGCCAAGTCAATGTTTCAAAGAAACCACAGGGAGGGTTTTCTTTATCTTTGCCAATCATCCTGCTTACTTAGTGAACAGCATACCTTGTTCTAACCAAGCATCTCCTCAAAGATACCTCACATTCTGCATCATCTCTCAGGAAGACTAGCAGATGTTTCACCTGATACCTTCGGGGGAGACTTTTCATCATTCATCTGCAGGTTTAAGTCTCCATGTTACTCCTGTGCTCACTCTTTCATTTCATCTTGAGTTCAGAGTGGAGCTGTGATACCCTGGAAAACGTATTTTACAATGCAAATGGACTCATTAAGATTAAAAGATGTATGAGGTGGAGCAGGGTGGGGGTGGAATGTATCCTGATATACTTCAAACACTTAACACTCTTCCAAGGTACCTACTTGCTCTCCAGCTCCAAGAAGCATGAATAGGTGCTTTGAACATAATGGGCTTTATCCACCATTTTCTATTTAACTAATGGCTCTTAGTCAATACTGGTTAACAGAAAATAAGAAGATAGGAAAAGGGATGCTGGCGGTCTGAATCTAGGAGGAGTTGGAGAAAGCAGAGGCACTGATATCATTAAAATATATTCAATCTTCTATGAAGTTTCAAATAATAAAAAAATGCTAAAGATCAAATTTGGCAAAGAGCTATATGTAAGAAAACATATAAAGGAAAGTAGCTTTGAAAAAATAAGGAACTTGTCATAGTTTCCTAAGACAGGTGTGAAAGAATACCAGAGACCGAGAGACTCCAAAAGGAAAAATGCATTTTCTGAGACAGCAAGACAGCTGCTCCTGTATATCTCTTCTGGGCTTGCAGACGCTACTTTGTCTCTGGGTCTTCATGTGATCTTTCTTCTCCGTATGGACGCTCACAAATATCCTCATTATAAACATGCCAACTATGTCTCATTAGTGCACTTACTAATGGCTTTACTTAAACTGAGATAAATGTAAAGATCTTTGTTCCTATCTCAGTCACCCTGAGAATGGGGAAAGGGATGGGACGACAACATATACACTTAGGAAGACATTAAGGAACATTCTCCTTAGGGTAAACTGGGGAGAGAGAAGGG
>LR755288.1:16458-60589 GCA_902729485.2 Mus minutoides
CTATCATGAAGATTTCTAAGCAACAAAATTATTTCTGTCCCCAACCATGACTCCCCTTTGAAAGGAAGTGTTAAGATAGGAAAATGTTGAGAACTCTAGAAACCAGATCCCTGTGGAGGCAGCATTTCAGAAAGGCTCCTGACTTGCTGTAACACTCTACTTTCTGTCATAGACTGTCTTTCAATGTGTTCTACACTAGTCTTGTAAAATGCTCTGCAATGAGAAGCTTTCTGTGGCCAGAACCACGGAGGGAATGTTGATCCGTGTCATCATTGACAAAGCTCTGTGGAAGTCTCCAAGGCATTCATTTTTTCATAATTTGCATTCCCGCTGCGATGTGACCACAAACCTCTTTATTCTTGGTGTTTATTGATACCTGTACAGAATACACAGATGGATGGTCTGAAAACCCATTGTTGGCAGTAGTTTGAAATTACATTCTGAAATTATAAAACCAACCCCAGAGTTACGCTTTTAAATGTGAGATTATTGGATATTGAAACATGAAGGAAACACCCAACAGCAAGGATCCAGTGGAAAGGAACCAACATGCAATGCCAGTGCCAGTGACAATGACAATGAAGGCAGAGACAGTGACAATAGCAGCTCTATTTTCTTACCCCGCAGGGTCAGGATAATCCATACCCTGTTTTCTGGAACTTGTAAATAAATTCTATTATTTAACATGATGAAGGAAGTTTGTGAATAGAGTTGAATCTGCTAATTATCAAGCAATACCATCAGAATATTATCCAGAGGATCCTAAGTAGGCACAGCCCTCCTGATCTAGAAAAGGAGAGAGAAAAACAATCTGACACACAGTCTGAGAAGGTCTGCACTGGTTACGGGTGTCCTGGAAAAAGAAAACAGACCAGAAAACACAAAGGACAGAAAGTCTCTCAAAGCTGGGCAAGATCCTCCACTCAGCCTCCCAAGGGAACACTATGTTTCCAACCACTTGATTTTAGCCCAGACAACTTCAGACTCCTGATCCCCCAGACTCCTGATCCCAGACTCCTGACCCCCAGGCTACAGGTGCTATGCTTCCTTAAGCCACTACTGTTTTGCTTTAAAAAAAAAAAAAAGAGAGAGAGAGAGAATGAAAAAGAACTGAAATAAAACCTCACCAATGACTTTCCAGGGTTAAGTTGTATGCTTACTAGACATATACATATAAGAGTATTTCACATTCACTTTACATCCTGGCTGTTTCAAACAGTTATAAGCCTTCTTTGATTATGTAAGAGGCACAGAACCATTCTAGTTAACAAATATAATGCGCAGGTCAGAGAGCACTGCATAAGTCATGTGAGATATATCATTTATTGATTGTAGATCATTTTCTGGGATAAAAATAAGATGACAGCCTAGATTACATAGAAAAACCTTGTCTCAACCAGTACTGTATAAGTTGGCTTCTACCCTGAGCCCAACAATAACCATTCATTTCATGGCTATGAATGGCACTGAACCCGCTTGATCCAGGCACTGTTGTAGGTACAATGATGGAGACCAAATGGGTCCCTGTTCATGTATAGCTTACATTTCAGTGGAAGAACTGGAAAAAAATAGATGATGCTTGCCTTATGCTAAGGTGGAATACTTGTTTTCTCAGGCTACTATAACCAGCTACCTCAAATTGGGTGACATTAGGGAGAGTCTGCCTTTTAGTACATCCTGATAGTTCTGAAACCTAGAAATGTGAATTCAAGTGACAGCAAAGTTGCTTCTCCCTGAGGGATATAAACAAAAATCTATTCCAGCTTCCCCCAGGCTCCTGTTAGCCTCGGCTTGCAGACTGCTTTCTTTCCATGTTGGTTCCCTCTGTGTCTGTCTCTATAACCAAATTGACCTTATATGTAAGGATATTTGACACACTGGATAAAAGCTCACTCATCTTAAGTTGATCATTTGCTAAAGCCCTATTTCAAAATAAAAGTATATTTGTAGGCACTGGGAATTATGAAGGCAAATATAGGACGGACATGTTGGCATATGCCTATAATCAGCTCTCAGGAACCTGAGTCAGAAGGAAAGTGATTTCAGCATCTCCGCCACATAGTGAGACCTTGTCTCTGAAAGAGAGAAAGAAAATGGGAGCACAAGTTGACTGTTAGTTAGCAAAATAGAGAACTCTGCAGTCCACGGTAAGAAAGGGCCGACTGGCAGCACATAAAATCACTTGCAGTTGGAATCAACAATAATGATGAAGGATGAAAAGTAGTGGAATATGACCCAGGATGCTCCAGAGAAATATTCCCCCAAACTTACTACTTCAACCTGCCTCAGTTTCCCAGTAGATGAACTGAGAAATTGCCTCTTCAGCATCTCAATTCTATGTGGGGTGTGGAGCTGGGAAATACGTCGTGATCATTGTTTTCCTGGGTTGAACAACCCTCCATTTTATCACAAGAGTTGTACATTCCAGCTTAATTCAATTTTATTCACTTCCCTCTTGTCCTCTTATTCAGATTTTTTTTCAAAAAATATACATATCAAAGGAAATTTTTCAAAAGGCAGATTAGCATTCCCTCATAAGAGGCTGCTCCAAAAGCATTCAGAGAAGGCTCACCGCTGCCAGAGTCACTCCAGAGGCTAAGCAGCCCGTGGGGGGGGGGGATTAATTAAAAAAGGGTGTGCTCTGTGAGCTCCAAAGAAGGAGAAAGCCCCTGACTTTCCATTATAGCTCTGTGCTCTGTTGTCCCTGTAACCTTTGTAGAAACTGGCAAAGTGTCAGAGCAGTCCACAGGCTTCAGGAAGAGGGAAGAGAATGTGTAAGAGGAATAGGTCTTTGATATTTCATAATAACTTCTGTGGGGCACTTAATTCCAATGCTGGAAACTTTGAAAAGGTTAATATAATAGTCAGAGGGTGGAGCATCCCATGTTCATACAACCTCCAACATCATCATAATCCCATTTACATGAAATTGCACACACTTGCATGCACACCCAAAGAGCCAGAGAGTATCATGAAAAGACATGCTACCTACATTCCTAGGTATTCTTGGTCTTATCCAGAAAACAACATGACCTCCTTTTATTAGCTTGTCTATCTCCTTCATTAAAATCCTATATCTGAACCTCAAGTGTTGAGAAACTGACTTATGAGTTTATCTCCCATGCACCTTTTCTTAAAGAGAAATAAAATCTCCCTAACAGCTCAATCAACACCTGATCTTGTTATTAGATTCATAATTCCAAGAATAAAAAAAACTAAAACAAATGATAATTTGCATCCAAACCATACAAGGACTTTGACCTAAGGACTTTTAGGGAAATACTACAAACAGAAAACTTATTCATGATGAGCAACTTGATGGTACTGCAAAGTTTCCAGATCAGCTTCTCCCCTTAAAATAGTACTAGTAGATATAGGCCATGCAATGCTATCAACTGTTTAGGACGAAACTTGTATTTGAACCAGTAGCCTCAATAGGTCTCATCAAAGAATATACAAATTGTTCCTAAATTTAGAACTTGGGTAGATGGAGAAAGAGACAAAAAACAGGGGCTTTGTTCAAGTCAGTTTCTTCACCTGCATTAGCAGTAATCTTACTGCATCTCAGTAGAACACTGTATAAATCACAAAGGGCATATGCTCCATCCACTCATTCTCCAAGTTACCCGAATGAAAGTTACAGAGGATCAGGGTTACCCATATCCTCTTTTTATTGATTAGAAAATTGAGGCTTGGAAGTACACATCACAGTAATCATCACACATGAAAGCTGGGATTTTCAGACCAGGCTACAGGATCAGAAACAAAACTCAAAATACTTTCTAAATTATCCGATACTTCAGTACAGGAAGCCCACTTACAGAATAGACTTCATACATGTAGATATCTCATAAGGACTTTAAAGCTACATATACTGAACACGTTCCTTCTCAAACACTCAAGAAGTAATACAAGGACTTAAATGGAAGGGGATCTCTAACACACCCACCATAAATGAATGTCACTTACCTCACTGATCTTACTGTCACCTCAATTTGTCAATTGTTATGTCACTGGGCATCTCCCCATAGTCCAGGATTGTTGTCCATCTTGTCTTACCTGCATTTTGTAAAACTTGGGAATGCAAAGACTATGCATCTGCCCCCTTGATAAGCATGCCATACAGTGATGTGGAAAATAGATCTCACTCCTTCTTGTACTCTGAATGTCATAGTGGTTCATTTGTTAATTAATGAATGTTAGTTTTTGTTAGTAAAGCCTATATTTCATTCTGATTTCTTTAGCTCTCACATAATTTTTTGTTGCCTAAGCAAAAGTATCACATTCAATGTACTAGTTGAGAGACAAATCATCATGATTCATTTTCAGTCTCAGATACATTTATAGCTCATCAGCTGGCTGCTGGTACCAGCTTTTCTAGGCACTGATGGTCATCCTAGTGTTGAGAAGATACATGCAGTCTGCTATGTGACTACAAGAGAAAAGCGAATCTCCAGGCCCAGCACAAGCATTGAAGAAGACTTTGTGCCCTGAACCAATGAGGTGGGGAATCCAGAGAGGAGTCAATGCGAGATAATGGAAGGTTTGAACACATCTGTAGAAGTCAGCCAATTAGGTATCAGAGGGAAGGAGATGTACCTAGGACTTCAGGCACACCTACCATTTTTTTCTTCCCCTAAGCTATTGTCTAACTTGCTATGGTCTTTGTGATGGTTTGTGTATGCTTGGCCCCGGGAGTGGCACTAATTAGGAGGTGTGGCCTTGTAGGAGTTGGTGTGCTGTAAGACCCAAAGAGCCTTCCTTCCAGGATGTCCCTCTCACAGAAACACTGACACTGAGATCTATGCAATAAGCAAGAGGTTTATTGATCTGGCATACCAGGGCTGTCCTGCAATCAGGGCAGAGGTGATCTCAAATCTCCTAAGCACACACTTTTTATACAGTTTAAGGGTAGGCCTTGATAACAACATGAGTTGATTTAAGCCCATTGTTGGCCTGAGCTGACCGTGTCATTGACACTGTGGGTGTGAGCTTAAGACTCTCACTCTAGCTGCCTGGAAATCGGTCTTCCACTAGCAGTCTTCAGATGAAGATGTAGCACTCTCAGCTTGCCTGCACCGTGCCTGCCTGGATGCTGCCATGCTTGCCTTGATGAGAATGGACTGCACCTCTGAAATTGTAAGCCACCCCCAATTAAANTCTAGCTGCATATATAGAAGAGGATGGCCTAGTTGGCCATCAGTGGGAAGAGAGGCCCCTTGGTTATGCAGACTTTATATGCCCCAATACAGGGGAACGCCAGGGCCAAGAAGTGGGAGCGGATGGGTAGGGGAGCAGGGCCGGGAGGGGGGAGGGTATAGGGAACTTTCTGGATAACACTTGAAATGTAAATGAAGAAGTTATCTAATAAAAGTTGAAAAAAAAAAAAAAAAAAAAAGAAGGTTCTGCTGTAGCAGGTTTCCATACTACCCTTGGGAGGCCTTTTAGGTTTGGCTGTCCCTCCTGATGGTCTCTGCCTTAGTTCCCTCTTCCTTAACCCTTTATCTTTAATCCTCCCAGTCCAGTCTCTCCCTCATTATATCTCCATAACTATATTTCCTCTACTTTAGGAGTTTCTTCCCCCTCCCTCAGTTCCTTACTCTATACTTAACATCTGTGGTTTTTGAGATAGTAGCATGCCTATCAAAGGCTTAACATCTGATATCGAAATAAAAGAGATACATGCCATGTTTGTTTTGGAGGCAAGAATTATATGAATCAGGATAATTTTTCCTCGCTCTGCTGAATATTCAAATCTAATACATTTTTTTAAAGATTCTTTTTTTTTTTTAAATATGAGTACACTGTAAATGTCTTCAGACACACCAGAAGAGGGCAACAGATCCCACTGGAGATGGTTGTGAGCCACCATGTCATTGCTGGGAATTGAACTCAGGACCTCTGGAAGAGCCGTCAGTGCTCTTAACCACTGAGCCTTCCCTCCAGCCCTGAATCTAATATTTTTAGAGGGGATGTCACAAGACTTTCACTTAGAATTCCATTCATCATTTCTGATTCTTTCCCTCAGCTTCATGCTGGAGTAAACAAGAAGTAAAACCATGGAGTCTAACCTTTCTGCTCAAGATAAGTTCCACTTTTATCACTGAGCACTCTGTTAGACAAAGGCTTCTGGCCATAAAAATGAAAATATCATTTCCCACTATAAGATGGTTTTAGACTTTGGGTAAACAACACCTTCCATGTAATTCAGATGCTTGGGATGTGCTTTTAAATTCAGCTTCCTGCACTTTCATGGTTCTCTTTACCTATTCTTATTTTAACAGCTGTTTTATATAGTTTATTTATCTTCATACTGTACACAACTAACCCTCACCACCAAGGTTGCATGGTATTGAAGGGTATTTATCCCTATTTTATAGTTGAGAATCTAAGACACAGAAGAGCAGAGAAGAGCAAACTAGCATGCTGCAAAGCCTGGCACACCACATTAGGGAAATCAAACTCAAGATTCATCAGACCCAGCCCTCCTGTGGGGTACTGGTCACCATGGTCACAGCCTTTCCTGATTAAGACGGGCCTTGCAATCAATGTGATGTTCGATGTTCTCCATGGCCTTTGCAAAGGCTGGCATTTCTCCTGCAAAGGTCAGCTGGGGCTCTGCACTTCTCGAGGCATACACTGTTCACTTCTGCAAAAGGAGCCTTGCAGAGCGGACAATTTCCGCTGCTTCTTCGGACCACCTGGAGTTCTGAATCCCCAACTCCCCAAAGGAGCTTCACAAACAAGCTCTTCATTTTTTGTCCTCATCCCACAAGACCTTTATTCAACATCCAGTTGCCTGTTAGGCTTAGCCTTCCTTTCAAAACAAACAGGGCTCATTTCTGTTCTGAGGAGTTAATCCTTATTAAGCCACTAGCAAACACTGGCAGGAGATGTGACTGGGAGTTCCCACTGGGGTTGTATGCGAATGGAAAGGGAAGGCAAAAAGCAAATGAGTTTGTAAATGGTAGGACCACAAAAACCTGAATTTCAGGACATTCCTCACAATTGGCTTCTTGACCTCAACCCATGCTACCCTCTGACCTCAGTTGCTCCATACCAAATGCAAAGGATGTGGATACCTGAGCCTTTCCAGCCTGGAAAATGAAAGTCTCCACAACACAACCTCATTTTACAAATATCCTATTGGATAGAAGTTTTCTCCAGAGCTGTGGAATGTCTCTATGGGAAAAGCACTTGCCAGGCAACTGCAAAGCCATGAGTTGCAGGTCCCAGAAGACACATGAAAACTGGGCAATCCTGGGGTAATCCTGGTACTCCAGCTGTGACATGGGAAGGAGAATCTCGGGAAAATAGTCAGAAATTCTTCAGCCAACAGGAACAGTGTTTTAAACAACAAATTAATAAAGAGATGCTGTCTTAAGAAAAGGTGGAAGAATATTGACACTCAAGGTTGACCTCTGCCCTCCATATGTACACCATGGCCTGTGTGAACCTGTGTATGCACGCATACATAGACACACACACACAGACACACAAAGGTGGTACATATGTGTAAGCAGGTACACATGCACAAACACACATGGTCTCTCTAACCAACACTTACCCTTTGTACAAATGTTTCATCTAAATTTTAATTTTGATGTTTTTCAGTTTTTATTTTTAATTGATGATTTAAAATTATAGCTAATGAGGGTATACATGAAGTTTTGAATTATATGTATATTGTATAATGGTTAATGCTTTGGTATACTAATGTTGGACTTTGCTCCATTTCACTATCTTAAGGCAAGTGAGTTGAGACCTAGTACAATAGTTTCCTGAGATAATATTGGTCTAAGACTAGCAGATCTATATGGCGCTTGACATAAAATCCAATATTCACTTGGCAAGTTTATAAGTAGATAATATTATCAGACCCACCATGCATATCATATAATCCCATCTGCTTAGATTTGATTTTTTTTATTGAAATAAAATTACATCATGCTCTTCCTCTCCATCCTCTTTTTTTAATTTTCAGGAATACCTAATAGCATGGATCAAATGCATTTGCCACTTTTGCTGTATTACATAGGGTAGGGGCATAAGGTCACAAACATACAAGAACTTAGTCATCTACACATCCCGAAGGCAGCAAACTAAGATCCTAGAATTTTGGAGTATATCCTGCACCAGAAAAGAGAATGCCTCGTTTTGTATCACTGTTTTCTTCACACAGGTATTCAGCATCCCTGACACTCATACTAACATAGTGCTATTAAGGAAAAGAATGGCATTTACCTCTAGGTAGAGACTTGTCATTGCTCCTTCCTTAAGAGTGAATTGATCCAGTTAGTCCAATTCATGACCTGGCCAAGGATCCACCCCTCAGGAAGGGCTGGACCACATGTAGAAAAGTGATCTCAACTAAATCCGTGTGGAAGACATGGGAAGATAACTGTGCCCTTAGTGTGACAATGGACTTTTTCTTTCCAGAATCCCACCCTACTCAGTGCCATAGCTTACCATATAGTAGCCATGGAGCTTGCTAAGTTTGTCCACTATTGTGAATTATTCAGTGTTGGGGATTGGTTCTAATGCTTTGTCTTAACTCTGCTCCCAAAAGTAATTCCTTATTAGCGGAGGTCCCTGCCTCCGCTAGCTTTGATTGCTAATAAGGAATTACTGTACAGCCAATGGCTGGGCAGGGATATGGAGGCAGGCCAGGCAACAGACCAAGCTGGGAAAAGACAGACAGAATCACCATGACCAGAGAGCAAAGAGGTCAAACTCAAGGTTCTGCCCACTTGTAAAAATCAGGGTAAGTGACTGCAGGGGCCACTCCTCTGACTGGGTCTGGGGCAGCAAAGATAAAATATAGATTTAAAAGGTGTTTACTAAGAATTACCAGAGGGGAGTGTGTGCTAACCCCAAGGAGGTTCAGGAAGTGCCCAGCCACTGAGCTAGTAAGGCATGTTATAAATTAAGCTGCATGTGTGTCTTTCACTCATGAATCTAGATCTCTTGGGCAGGTACAAGCCTTGCGACCTACTGGGAGCTCAGTGAGGATTACCTATTCTCTGCTACAATTCAGAAGTATAACTTTTATTTTCTTTATTTACATCTATCTCTGTTCTAAGCATGTTTTCCCGAATACATAGGACTTCCTTGCTTTTTTTCCCTACTGTCCTACCCTACCTCTGACCTCCATGCCAGCCTAATCAATTAGCCTGGCATGTTTTCCTTCCTTTCCTTCCCTTTCCTTCCCTTCCCTTTCCTTTCCTTTCCTTTCCTTTCCTTTCCTTTCCTTTCCTTTCCTTTCCTTTCCTTTCCTTTCCTTTCCTTTTCTTTTCTTTTCTTTTTTTCTCATTCTTGTCTTGTGGGTAGCTGAAAAGATTTTCTTTCAAATACTGATAAAATAGTCTTCAAGATTCCATTTTAGTTTACTCTTACATTCTTTTTTTACTAATGAAATTAGGATCCCTAAAGGGAGATGGACTTGCCCAGTGTCATCTAGCATTCATAAATGAACCACATCAGTTTTCTTGCGACATTTCTTTGTATTATGACAAACAAAACTTCCTCATGCATTTTCAGATGCTTTAACTCACTCCCGTATTAATCTGGTCAGAAGCCATTGTAGTCTCTGGATATCAAATTAACCACTGGTTTAAAAAAAAATTAAAAATGTAACTTAAGAATGTATTGTTAAAGCCATAAAGGTGGCTAGATGGTTAAAGGATCTTGCTTCAAAGCTCTGTGACTTGAGTTTTATCCCCGAAACTACATAGTACAATAAAAGAATAGATCACTTCAAACTGCTCTCTAACATCCACACGCCTGTCTTAACACCCACATGTGCATGAGCCCATGATCACACAAAAATAGGTTTAAAAAGGATTTGAATAATTGATTACTTCATAATAAAATATATTTTCATGTGAGTGAAATATAAAAATAATAGAATCTTAGTGCTTTAGGCATTCATAAACCTGGACTCACTATTTTTGTATGGTAAGGTTCAGAAAACTTTTCTTCAATTATTTTGAACCACTAAGTATTCACTTCCTCTCCTATCAGAACAGGACAATTGGTAGACTAAGGTCCAAACTCCCAACAGGATAGATTTAATTTAATGTCTTCACAAACTGTACTCATAGTCACTGATACAAGAAAAAGATAATTGTGTCATTTTCCACTTTGATTACATTCCAAGACTGTGAGAAAATGGATTCATTTGATGCCCTTCAGAGCTCTCCTCAAAGACACAATCAAAGGGAGAAGGTATCCATTGCTAAATAGGGGTCTTTTCTTGTTGTTAGCCTTCATTGCTCATGATGAGCTAAATTAAAATGAG
Organism: Mus minutoides; assembly: GCA_902729485.2. NCBI lineage: Eukaryota > Metazoa > Chordata > Mammalia > Rodentia > Muridae > Mus > Mus minutoides. Next base: position 26,759 of record LR755288.1, read on the forward strand.
AAAGGACCCAAATGAAATCAATTCTATGTACCTTACCATTCTTCTGGGACGAGTTTGCTCATTATAAAAGCTTCTTCTGTTAGTCAAAATCAGTTTCCATAAATTTGTTTGAAAAATAAGTAGATAAGTCCCCTCCCTCTGATGGTTCATAAAAGTTAATTGGCATATGGATGCACTCCATATATACTTTGCAAACTTAGAAGAGATTTAGGACCATTTTCATCTTGGAAACTCAAAGACTTTAATAAGACAATATTAACCATGAAACATGTGTCCCTTTAGACTGTAAGGTTCTCTAATTTGGGGAGACACAAATAGAGTCAAGAGAAGGGTATGAATGTTGGGAAATAATCCCCCAACACTCATGTCTCGGTCCTCATCATTCAACACCAAATACAACTCTTCTTCAGGATCAGGTGGAACCCAAAGAAAGATATGGGTCTGATTAAAACGCCTGAACTTCTCAAGACACTTCTCTAACTTAAATACACACACTAAGCACTTTGCAGAGCTCAGACTTTCCCTCCTCCTGGTTTGAGCACAGAGTATCAACTAGCTTGATGCCTCGGCTTTCCTCGTAGCCCTGACCATGATTAAATAACGCTAGAGGTGGTGTGGTTTACCACTCAGCTTCGTGGAATCCTTTGTGAGTGGCAGAACCACCCCGCCCCCCCCAACACACAAAACTTGTGAACTAGAATATGCGTTTCAATCTAATCTGACAATGGTAGTCTTATGAATTTTTAATTGCTTCCATTGATGGAGTGAGCTCTCATTTTTCTGCCTCATTTTGTGTTTACTCTCTATGTCTGGGATTCTGTATTTGTGTGGTTTCTGTATTAGGTAAAAAGGAAAGTAAATATTCATTTCCCACAGCATCTTTATGTGTTTTGTATTTCTTATTATATTTCTGAGACAACTGTGATAAATGCCCTTAAAAACAAACAATAGAAATCACTTCCCTGTGAGGAGAATAAAATAAAAATTAAGCTGCCTTTATGGCCACAAAAATGTTTGGCATCTGACCAGCACTAGTTACTCCTGTGTGGAAAGGTGAACTAATTTTTTTTTAAGAATGTCAAGACTGACTTCATTAACGTTAAACTCTGTCACTGTGGCTATAAAATTCTCTAATCTTGTAAGGCAATGATATGGTCAATGGTAGAAGTGTAGGAAAATAATTCTTGTCTCTGAAACACTCAGGGGAAGCAGCAAAACTTATGTTTGGGCATCACCATGGCCAATGGGCCACAGAGGTCTCTTGAAGGAGACTAGTACATTGGTAAATATCCAGTAACTCCCAACCCTCTGAGAACATGAACTTATAGAGAGCTTGCACCTGGTCTTCTAGCACCTGGGGACTTGGAAGCCTAAAGAGTTAAGCAACTAATGCTTGTACAAGCCAGGTAAAAGTTCCAGTATGTGGCATTGAGACTACATCCCTAACAGATGTAGGAGGAGCTGTTGGCAGTTGATGGCTGTTGGAAGAAAAAGGATCACTTTGTGAGGATGTGGTCAATGATAGATTTCTCATGCTCCAGTGTGTGACCTCCACACCTATGCCCATGTGGGCATCACGGATTGGGTTCTGTGGCCTAATACCAAGCATCAGTCAATAAATAAACACAAATTCCCTCAACCACAGTTAATGCCAGTTTTTTAAAAAAAAATCATAGATTGCAATTTTTTACTGTTCATTTATCCTTAAATAAAAGTTTTTGGGGGGTGATTTACATTATCAAGATTCATATGTTTAGATTTGATAAAGAAAAGTTAATAATGCAGGCATGAAATATGATATTATGCTGACTCTTTCATCTGTATTCAGAGGACACCCTAAAGGAATGTCATGTAAAAGACTGAATGAATCAGAGAGGAACAAGAAGCTATTGTAAATGACACAGCTTGGGAGAGGAAGAGACATGAAAATCAATGCATTCTTGGATACTACCTATGTAGGATGACACTGATTAAAAAAAATAATTTTTATTACACTGTGTGCAAAGAAATCAAGATTAACCAATGTAGACAAATTTGAAAACTCACTTTTGTGCTTGACTCAAGTGATCCATCGAACTTAATATCTGAGAGTAAGAAAAATTTTGATTATTAGTGATATAAAATATATATTTTTAAAAACAATCACCTGGCATTTAAAGGTTTAACAAGGAACATCCCAAACCGCCATCTCTCTTTCCACAGTCTAAGTCACATGCACTGCCACTCTGGAACTCTAGACCTTAATGCTGTAGTAACGGTCTTTCCCTTTAGAGCAGTTTATGTAATACTAGCTTTGCCTTGTCTCCTATTTGCTTTGACTGTTACCTGATTCAAAGGAGGAGAAGGAGGAGGAGGAGGAGGAGGAGGAGGAGGAGGAGGAGGAAGAGGAGGAGGAGGAGAAGGAGAAGGAGAAGGAGAAGAAGGAGAAGGAGGAGAAGGAAAAGGAGAAGAAGGAAGAGGAGGAGAAGAAGAAGGAGAAGAAGAAGAAGAAGAAGAAGAAGAAGAAGAAGAAGAAGAAGAAGAAGAAGAAGAAGAAGAAGAAGAAGAAGAAGAAGAAGAAGAAGGTTCTTCCAGATACATCCATTTGCCCAAGAATTTCATAAATTCATTGTTTTTAATATCAGAGTTGTAGGGGGCTACCACCTGCGGTCGATCTACATTACAAACTGGGTCCTCTGGAAGATGGTCTCTGGGGCTAAAATGAGAAACTAAGGTGAAAGAAAAGACAAACTCCAAGTCGACACATCGATCAAAGCGTCTACTTTATTTTTGGGTTCTCCTTAGGTTTTAGGGGGAAGGCCCCGTCCCCTAGTCAGTTCTGTGCAGGTGCCTGGAATTTGATGGGAAGGCTGAAGCACTGTGGGATGTTCCAGCTGTAGGCAGATGAACTGGACAGAGCCAAGGTCCAGGGCGCTCTGGAATGTCTCAGCCCTTGGTCATCCTGGAGAGGCACAGCAACAGACAGCAGGGCACCAGAGTAGCTCAGGTGCGATTTAGCAAGACAATGGAAGCCACACTGCATGTGGCTTCCCATAGCTGGTCTCTGCACCAGCCTGGAGCAGGCTGGTGAAGGAGGGACATTACACAGAGTAATACTCCATTGTGTAAATGTACCAAATTTTCTGTATCCATTCCTCTGTTGAGGGACATCTGGGTTCTTTTCAGCTTCTGGCTATTATAAATAAGGCTGCTATGAACACAGTGGAGCATGTGTATTATCCTTAGTGAGGTAACCCAATCACAAAAGACGTCATTAGATATGCATTCACTAATAAGTGGATATTAGCCCAGAAACTTAGAATACCCAGGATACAATTTGCAAAACACAAGAAAATCAAGAAGAAGGAAGACCAGTGTGTGGATACTTCTTTCCTCCTTAGAATAGGGAACAAAATACCCATGAAAGGAGTTACAGAGACAACATTTAGAGCTAAGATGAAAGGATGGACTATCCAGAGACTACCCCACTTGGGGATCCATCCCATAATCAGTCACCAAACTCAGACACTATTGCATAGGACAGTAAGAGTTTGCTGAAGGGACCCTGATACAGCTGTCTCATATGAGGCTATGCCAGTGCCTGGCAAATACAGAAGTAGATGCTGACAGTCATCTATAGAATGGAACACAGGGCTCCCAATGGAGAAGCTAGAGAAAGTACCCAAGGAGCTGAAGGGGTCTGCAACCCTATAGGTGGAACAACAATATGAACTAATCAGAACCCCCAGAGCTCGTGTCTCTAACTGCATATGTAGCAGAAGATGGCCTAGTCAGCCATCATTGGGAAGAGAGGCCTCTTGGTATTGCAAACTTTATATGCCCCAGTACAGGGGAACGCAAGGGCCAAGAAGTCAGAGTGGGTGGGTAGGGTGAGGAGATGGTAGATGGAACTTTCGGGATAGCATTTGAAATGTAAATTAAGAAAATATCTAATAAAAAATATTCTAAAAAAAAGAAGAAGGTTCTTGCTGAAGAAGATAGACTGCCATCCCAAGAGACCACAATCCTTTGTTTATCCAAAGTAAAGAGAGGAAAAAGCAATGAGACAGAGAGTGTCATGGCCTCCACATGCCCTTGGTCTCACAGCTGAACAGCTCTCTGGAAGCCCTGCCAGAAGACACTCTGATTTTTTAAAAAAATCTTCTCAGAGGTCCTTGTGCCCAGGGAAGCAAGACGCAGGCCGAGTTATCAACTGTATTGTTACTGAGTGTGGAAGGCACAGGGCTCTGCAAGAAGATAACAGAACCCAGAGGATTCAGTTACTTCATTTCATTTCTTTTTATCAACACGGGAGGATTTGGCATTGCTCAACTCCACCCACAGAACTGAGATGTCCTGGAGATCTGAGATGCCCAGGAGACCAGCAAATAGCACTAAGACAAAGAAACAAAGTTAAGATGTCTGACAAGAGGGTCTGCACAAACCCCTAAAAACATACCCAGTGATGATGGCTTTAACATTGGGTGTATGTTTTAGAACTATAATTCTGATAGACATCATGTAGTTTACATTTGATTGCACTTGTTAAAGATGGTGATGGATGCCTACATGAAGAGGGGAAACACTTTTACTGTGCTTGTAGCTGGGCCTGTACTGAGTGATATTATGGACATAATGCTATATGAAAAGCAGAGGTTGAATATAAACCTTGTCTGTCTGTTTCCATGAAATGTGGTTCTTCAGAAAAAAACAAGAAAACAGAATTTAATAAAATGATGTGTTAGAGAGGATAAAAAGACTTCAGATATATTTATGAAAATAACTTTCAGAGAAGAGGTAAGCAACTTCAGAGGCAGGATAATTGATTATCGGTGTTCTTCATGATACCAGGATGACACATTCTGAGAATAGCCTAGTCCAGAAACTGGCTTTTCTCTGAAGAAACCATCACATAACAGAGAAAACTGTTGAATGAAAAAATAGGCCCCAAGTGGCAGTGTCCAGTCAGCCCAGGGTTCAATATTGATTTGCACATGGTGATTTTTCTAATGGATAAAGAAAAGGAAATGTATATTTAGGAGAGTCTAGAGTGGTTACAATGCATAAATATAATTAAAGAGTGATTATTAGATCAATAATTATGATAAATGGAAGCAGCAGTGACATAGTGTTTTAACATTCCAATTATTTTTAAAATCACTTATATTCTTCCACTGAGATAATAAAAAAAGAGCATTAGCGAGATGGCAATGCTTTGCTGGAGGTTTTCTAAAAGTTAATTATAACTCTGCCATCTCCTGTGTGTGTGTGTTTTTTGTTTTTTTGTTTTTTTGGTTTTTTTTTGTTTTTTGTTTTTTTTTTTTTTACAACATATTGCTACAGTTTATTTGGTAAGAAAAAGAATATTAGTTTTACTTTCGACTATACAACCAGGAAAGAAAAGGCCATAAGTAAATATACTTTTCCTACTTTAATCTGTGCTAAACTGTGGAGATACCTACTGGCAGTGTTTGTCTCAGTGCTAACCTGTGGAGATACTTCCTGGCAGTGTATGCCTTGCCCCCCCTTTTATGACAGTCTCTTCTTCTTCTTCTTTTTTTTTTCTTCCTTATATGCTAAGAACCAACCTTAAGTGTATATTCTTGTCTGAGAAAGCAAACCTCCAACTCTATTCTAATCACCCTGAGATTTTTCTGCCTGTTATGTCTGTGACAACGAAACACGTAAAGACTGTGTACTATCACGGTAGCCTCCTCTTGAATGTGGGAGAGAACAGAGGGAAGGAAAATCTGGTTGGAGACGTATGAGAGTCAAGAAGCCTCTTTAGAAACTCCTTTTTCAGCACTATCTTGCTGGCATATGCAATCCTGTCTATGTTTGGTGACTGATTATGGGATGGATCCCTGGCTGCCGCAGTCACTGGTTGGTCCATCCTTTTGATTCAGTTCCACGCATGATCTCTGTAATTCCTTCAATGTGTGCTTTGTTCTTAATTCTAGGAAGGGGCTAAGTGCCCACATTTTGATCTTCATTCTTCTTGAGTTTCATGTGTTTAGTAAATTGTATCTTGGGTAGTCTAGGTTTCTGGGCTAACATCCACTTATCAGTGAGTACATGTTATGTGAGTTCTTTTGTGATTGGGTTACCTAACTCTGTTTTCAAATAAAGTTTAACACCAAGCGCACTTGCTTATGTTACACCTCCAGATCCATCCATTTGCCTAGGAGCTGTCTCCTGGGAGGCTACACCAGAGCCTGGCAAACACAGAAGTGGATACTCACAGTCAGCTATTAGATGGAACACAGGACACCCAAGGAAGGAGCTAGAGAAAGTACCCAGGGAGCTGAAGGGGTCCTCAACCCTATAGGTGGAAGAATAACATGAACTAACTAGTACCCCCCAGAGCTCAGGTCTCTAGCTGCATATATAGAAGAAGGTGGCCTAGTTGGCCATCAATGAGAAGAGAGGTCATGCAGACTTAATATGCCCCAGTACAAGGGAACAATATCCCTTGGTCATGCAGACTTAATATGCCCCAGTACAAGGGAACGTCAGGGCCAGGATGTGGGAGTGGGTAGGTAGGGGAGCAGGGCGGGGATGGGGGAGGGTATAGGGAAATTTCTGGATAACATTTGAAATGTAAATGAAGAAAATATCTAATAAAAATTGAAAAAAAAAAGAAACTCCTTTTTCCATAATGAAACAAAGAAAGAGAGAGAAAGTCAGAATCAAGTCCTGTTACTATTACCTATAAATTACAAACGATACTTGACCATTTTCACTGCTCCCCACTCTAGTTGCCTGGCCAACCCCCTATTCATCCTCTCTAGCATGAATATCAAGGCACTCCTCCAACTCTGTCAATGCTAATTTCTAGCTAATATTTTGTCCTTTTCTGTCAATTTCTTCAGTTCCTTCCTTACTTGCTACAATTACTACAGGCGTGCTTTCCTGTCTCTGTCACTTATATCACATTCTTTACACCCAGGGACGGGCAAACTAAGGCCCACTGACCCCATCCTACACAATTTATATAATGAGAATGGCATATCTGTCCAGCTCGAATCTACATTCTCTTAACCCACTGTGACGGTTCTTGAAAGATCATATGCAAGCTTCTAAACATTCTAGAATTCCTTGTGTCTACAAGAAAACTCTGTTTTCAAATAAAGTTTAACACCAAGGGCACTTGCTTATGTTGCACCAGCTACTTGAATCCTGGTGTATTGACCAGATTCCTATCATTAGGAAAGTGACTGGTTTCTAGCTTCAGAGGTTTCAGTTCATGGCCACATGGCCTTGTAGCCCTTGGACAGGCAAGTGGTGATGCATGGTCATTGTAGACAGCAAAGGGTATAATCAATGAACTCTCTTATCATGCTCAGAAGCAAACAAAGAGAGGGGGTGGGCATGATGTCTCAATACCACCTTTTAAAGACTTGATCTCAATAGTCTAATGTCTTCTAACTAGGCCTTTCCTCCTTTTCAAAATAAAAGTAAATACTTATACTTAGGTATTATTTAAATGCAGAATAATAAGCTATTTATGGAAAATCATATGTAGTGCCCCAATACAAAGGTTAATAGTACACTTGAGGAAAAATTTAAAACATATCTAGATTTACTTCAGAAGTCATCACTTGAACTCACTGTATGTGCATGTGTTTACTACATGTGTACGTATAAAAAATTTTGTGTATTTATATATATGCTCATGAATGTATGCATATGTATGAGTATACATCTAGATACATATAGTTTCCTCAGTTACTCCTCATCTAATTTTGGAGGCAGGATGGTTAATATAACCTAGAGGTCACTCATTGGCTGTCTGGGTAGGCCCTTCTTAAAGTTGCTATCACCTTTCAATAGAGCCACAAGCAAGCACTCAAACCTCCAACACATGAGGCTTGAACAGGCCCTGAGTGTCAACCAAAGAAGCCAGTAAAACTTAATTATTACTTATCTGGATATTTATAGGAAATATTGTTTCTTTATTCTAGAAAATCTGAAGTTTTAAAATTCAATAAACAACTATGGGTCTCATTCCAGGAACTACATGAGACTTCTAATCAATTCATCCTCTCACACAAGATTGTCCCTCAGGTATTTTTTAATATATAATCATTTCAGATAAAGGCCATCAGGGACTGAAGATTGAAAGCAAAACCTACTGTTTACACACATACGCAAGACTAAGTCCTCACCAAATGGAGATGGAGCTGGGGCTGGGGCTGGGGCTGGGGCTGGGGCTGGGGCTGGGGCTGGGGCTGGGGCTGGGGCTGGGGCTGGGGCTGGGGCTGGGGCTGGGGCTGGGGCAGGGGCTGGGGCTGGGGCTCAATACTGCTACATTCTGGTGACCAACTAGAGTCAAGAATCCAACATTTAAGCATATCTGTCTTAATTATTGTAAACTTTTATTTGTTGCCATTAGAGAAGATCACATACTTTGTAATAGTTTAAGGTAATATATAACTCTAAGTATACAGAACTAAGAGATGTGACTCTCCGGTGTATATGTGCACTATGTTAATGGACCTGCATTAGGGAAAAAAATTCTGGTAGACTTTAAATTTACATTTTCTGTAGATGAATTAGCATAGAAGTTTCTTTCAGTAATACATGTATCCTCATGTATTCCGGCACAGATATTTTATAACAATCATAGCCTAGTCAGCTCTAGACAGGGAGAAGTGGGATTTGGCACTTTTACAGAAAACTATGCATCATTTATTTGTCTAATATTTTCTCTTTTCATTTATTCTTTGATAATTTCATGATACATACATATATACATGCATTCATACATGCATGCATATACACATAATACATACATAAATAATACATTCATGCATACATACATACATGCATTCATTCATACATAATACATGCATACATACATACATACATACATACATACATACATACATACATATATACATACACTGTATTTTTATCACATTCATCCACCACTCTTCCAATTATTCTTCATGGATGCACCCACATCCTCCTCCCAGCTTCATGGTCTTTTTCGTTTTGTTTTGCCTTTTAAAGCACACTGAGTCCATTTAGTGGTCCTTCCTAGGCATTGATATGGGGTCATACACAGGAGCATAGTCAACCTACAAGGAATCAAAGCCATAAAATAGGGGAAAAAAAAACAAAACAAAATACATAATCAACAACAAAACAACAACAAGGAAAATCCATTTCTTCACTTCCTAGCAGAGATCAACTTCTGATCTAGGTGTGGAGGTTTCTGCATCCGTCTTCCATCCACGTTGGAACGTTGACAGTCTTCATGTTGTGTAGGTCCTGTAGAGACAACCACAGCTTTCAGGAGCTCATGAGTAATGCTACTGTCAATTTTTTTCCTGTTCATTTTTTTTTTCTAAATTGGATATTTTCTTTATTTACATTTCAAATGTGACTCCCTTTCCCAGTTTCCCCCCTCCCAGAAACACCCTATCACATCTTCCCTCCCCCTGCTTCTATGATGGTGTTCCCCCACCCACCTACACACTCCCAATTACCCACCCTCCGATTCCCCTACACTAGGGCAACTATTGAGCCTTCATAGGACCAAGGACCTATCTTCCCATTGATGCATGACAAGGCCGTCCTCTGCTACATACACTACTGTCAGTTTTTGAGGATGTCTTTCATCCCAATATTCAACCACCTCTGGCTCATACAAACTTTCCATGCACTCTTTTGAGATGATCCCTGAGCCTTGGGAGGAAGGAGTATAATATAAATGTCCTATTTATGACTGAGAACTCTACAGACACATGTTCTCTACACTTTGCCCAGTTCTGAGTTGCCACATTCACCACCAACAGGAGACACATTATAGATGCAGCAGATGCATCTATAATGAGGACTGAGAGGTACACGGATTTCCAAGTGTAAAGATCTGTAATTAGAAGGCAGTCTGATACTGTGCCCATGAAGCAAAATAACATTAGGAGGATTTTCCTAGGGCCTACAAGCTGCCCTGTCATATTCTTGGCTGGATTTTCAGTACTGGGCATAAGATTCCTCCTGTGGACTGAGCATAAACCCCATCAGAATGTGATTGCTCAGCTTCACACCACTCGGGCAACTATGGAATCAAGGAACAGACACATCGTAACAAGACACTCTTATTGCTCAGAGTTCACATCTGCTTAAAAGTATTAAAGAGTATTCTCCCTTATAAGGCTGAATAACACTTTCTGATACTATGAACACTAGATAGAAGGGAAGAAACTTCCACGTGAATACTAGCTTGATTTATCCAAGTCTGGTAACAAAACCATATGATGGCCCCAGCAACAGAGTCTAACCCACAGAGTTCTAGGGGGCAAATAAGAGCAACAGAAATAGCTTTAATTATTTGATCATTGCTTCTCTAGGGCTATTGAAGGGAGGTATCCCATACTTGACAGGTTTTTTTTTGGGGGGGGGGGTTGTTTTGTGTTTGTTTGTTTGTTTGTTTGTTTTGATTTAATTTGGTAATCTGTCCCTACTGAAAGAAGTATTATTCCCTATGTAGGTTAGATTTATAGGGATGTTTAAGTTTATAAAATAATTTTCCATATGGCATTTTAAACATCTTTAGAGGTAGTTGTCTCTTCTCTAAATGTCCTCTTCTCTACCCCTTTGTTACCTATTATTTTCATGATTGATGCTTTAAGAATTATAGTTAGAAACATTAGAATATATTTGACTCCAGAGAGAACTTCCAGCAATCTAGAAAAATGTTCTTAATTTAATGGTACGATCAGGGCTTAGGAACAAAGATAGTTTTATTTAAGTTTAAACATAATATTTTACTTTGTAGAAATCAATACTCATTGGAACTTATGAATTAGTTTTCAGTTCTGAAGATCCACAGCAAAATTTTTGTCAAAATTGAAGACATTTGTTATTAACTCTTCTTCTTGTTCTTTTTTTATTTTTTATTTTTTATTTTTTATTTTTTGCTTCACTCTATTTTCCAATTCATCCTTCATATAGTATTATTGTTGGAGATAAGTCATCATGATTTAGGGAGTGATCCAAAGAATGCCTCCTGGGTCCTGGAAAAACAAGGAAGCCAATCGTTGCCCTGTTCAAGAACCTGGAAGCATTAGAACATAGGATTTATTAATGATGGTCCCTTAACAAAAACTGAAAGCTTCCCAGAGAGTTTCTGCTATACATCTGCTCTGACAGTACAGAAAGACTGAGGAATGTAGACTTCAATATCTGAAAGCCAAGGCAAAGCAATATATGCACTTGTTGGTCCAGGCTGCTGGGTGCCACCATGCAGTCTTTTCCCTTTAATCATTTCCTGACATGTCACTTGTCTTTGGAAACACCCAAACTGACACACCCAGTAATGACTTTGCTAATCCTAATCATCTCTCAACACAGTGAAACTAACAATTAAGATTCATCATAGATTCTCATACCTTTCATTCGACAGATTTTCAACAAGGATGTGTGCATACTGTGCACATAAATAGAACTGCTAATTGTGTGCCAGCAGAGACATTCAGTTCGCATAGCATGCTGTAATTGAGCTTATGGTCCATTGGAAAGCCAGAAATAAAAACATATTAATAGAAAAATACCCCCTTAGATTTTTCATATGTTAAAAAAGGACAAATAGAGGATCTGCAAAGGCAATTATCAAAAATTAACCTATTGTTTTGGCAGAAAATACAGACAGGTCAAAGAAGACTTCTTTAAAAAATAGCATTAAACAGGATAGTAAGAAAGCTGCATAGATATGAGCAGGGTGAAGAAAGAGTCTTTACACTGGCCCTAAGGAGGGAAAAGAGTCCTGAATATCTGCAAGAATACCACTGTGATTAGATAAGGGTAAGCGAAGTGGAAATGGTGTATGAAAAGCTTGGGAAAGGTACAGGGAGAGCCCAGAGATGTCCTCCAGTTGGGGTGTGGTACTTCTTTTATAAGGGGCCAAATAGTAAGTATATTAGAAATTATGTGCCAACTAAAAGCCAATAATGCTTTACACATCAGGAAGTAGAACAATTTATCACCATTTTACTTACAAAAGTAAAAAGGTATAAAAATAATAGTACAATTTAAAAAATTTAATGAGGAAAATAAAATAATCTTCTTAGGAAAGGGATCACCATGTACTAAGGAGTTTCAAAGCAACTTCCTCCTACAACCAAATTAATTAGATTTCATGTATCTCATTTTCCAAAGATCTTCCTACACTCATGGCTTCTGACAAATACTCCCATAAGCCTAAGAACATCTGATTTTGCCCTGCATATCCATCAGTCAGAGCCAGTTATTTATATACCTCTATGGTATTCATGTTTTGATATTTGCATTTTTTCATACCATTTGGTTACCAGTGTGAGAATTCTGCCAATTTCTGGGTATATCTATTCCAATTATACATTCTGGAACTAGGGAGTTGACCACAGGATGTGTTTGGGAATCAACTGGACCTACTGTGAGTTGGACACCAGTCAAAACTCCATTAATTGTCTGTCTTCTATAAGCCCCTAATTTAACTGGAGGGCCACAATGTTCTTTGGATCTATTGGCATCAGTGTCAATTCAGAACCAATATCCAATAGACCCTGGAAGGTCTGATTATTTCCTTTCCCCCAGTGTACAGTTACTTTTGTAAAAGGCCATAGGTCCCTCTGGGGAAGAAATGGAGAAAGGCTAACAGCAAAACTTTTAGGTGTCTTATCAAGATCCTTCCTCAGGGGAGCCTGGCCACCCCTTCACTTAAAAGGTTCCGGGTCTGCAAACTGGTTCAAGTATGGAAACTGATTCACTGGCCAAGATTGCCTTTGGCCACTATCCAATGTAGCCTTTCTTTCATTTGTTTGAGAATTTTTCGGTTTATACGGATCCAACACATATGCAGTAGGCTTCCTATCTATTTCATGCTGGGAAACACCATGATTGATTAACCAGTACCAAAGGTCCAAATGAGTCAGGCCATTATAAATTTCACCTCACCTGTGCTGACCATTATGGGGTATGTCATTATAAACATTGCTTTGTCTATTCTATCCATTATAATAACTACAATAACTGAAAAACAAGGGGGAAATTCTTTAATGATGCCTGTTATTGGATTCTGAAACACGACAATGCCATTGCCATGTACACAGACTTGAAAGTGTTGTTGGTATTGAGAATGCAGTCTAGAAATAGCTGTTTATTTTCTTATTTTTCTGTGATGCTGGATTGTATTCCTCCTGAAGTCCTAAAATGCAGAAATTCTAAGTTAGATTCTGGGTCAGAAGTAAATGGTTGCTTGTTGTGAAACTATAAGTTTTGTCAATTTTTAAAACATTTTCCAAATTCTCTCAGCAGGAAGCAAACTTTCTACTTTATACAATTCAATTTACATAGCAAGCACATCTATTCCTTTTGGTTAGGGTTTTCTTGATATTTCCTAGATTCACATACATAATGATCAGGAAACAGAGGGCAAATAACTCAATTGTAGAAGTTATGTAGTACCTAGGTTTGTATCTTTCTTAGCTATCTCCATCGTGTGTGTGTGTGTGTGTGTGTGTGTGTGTGTGTGTGTGTGTGGTAACAATAGGTGAATTCCTATCCTAGATTTTCCTTTCTTAAAATTCTGTTTTCCTACAAAAATCTCAGAGGAACTATCAAACAAGTTATGTTCAGTGTAAGGAAGAGAGCTATGAAGTGTTCATTATTATAACAGTTTCATAGAATTTGATCCTAAGGACATTATGGCAGAAGAGATTCTGAGCTTTTCAGTCACTGAACAAATCTACACCCTCATGAAGAACTGATATCCTATTTTCCTCCCATATTGTGCATTGGAAAGCAGTCTGTGTTTGTATAAAATATGATCATGTTCCGCAGATGACTCAGTCACGTCAGGTATACCCTGATAATAATCCACATTTTAATGAACTTGGTTATATAACAACCTAATCAAGACAGTGAAATCTATCAGTTCTAATCCTAAATATAATATTTTAAAAGTTATGTATGAAGTGTATTTGGGGCACTACTTCAGCATTCTACCAAACATAAAATTCTTAAGACTCTTCTAAAAAATGAGAAATTCAGATTCTCATACATGTATAAATATGTGTATTAGGTTAGATCCTTTTTCCCCCTGTTAATATTTTAAATTTCATTCCACCATATCAAAAAATAATATTCATACTAGAAATGGATTTGAAATGCAGGATTTGTGGCTGTGAACACAATGATTCCATAAATATAAACCAAAAACTCTCCTAGGGCAAAAAGATTCATGAATGTGAAATCGCAAATGATAATTTCATTTCTTATGCAAGCACTACTCTCTTTCCATGCAAGATTTCCTTCTTGCCTGTGCAGTTTTCATACAAGTATTATGGTAGGTGAAACATCCAGCTGGAAGTATGCAAGTCTGAACGTTTTTGAGTTTAACAAATATTCACAAACTGAGACCCAGTTATTTTGTTTTCAAGAAAATAAATACTTTGGAGTTATAAAGAGCAATCTATTGAGGGTCATGTTTGTGCATTGTATAAATAGAATCCATTGTTTCTAATAAAACAGCTATTTTTGACAGAGAGAATGATAAAGGTGGATAACTTTTTAAAAAGTGTTAATTAGTATATTAAAACAAATTTAGTCAATACATTTACACATTTGTCTTAGTCGGGGGTTTCTATTCCTGCACAAACATCATGATCAAGAAGCAAGTTGGAGAGGAAAGGGTTTATTCAGCTAGCACTTCCCACATTGCTCTTCATCACCAAAGGAAGTCAGGACTGGAACTCACGCTGGTCAGGAAGCAGGAGCTGATGCAGAGGCCCTGGAGGGATGTTACTTACTGACTTGCTTCCCCTGGCTTGCTCATCTTGCTTTCTTATAGAACCCAAGACTACCAGCTCAAGGATAGCACCACCCACAATGGGCCCTCTCCCTTTGGTCACCAACTGAGAAAATACCCCACAGCTGGATCTTATGGAGGCACTTCCCCAACTGAAGCTCCTTTCTCTGCCTGTGTCAAGTTGACACACAAAACCAGTCAGTACAATTGACTCCTTGTCAACTTGACATACAAACACATCACTACTAAGCCTCAACCTTTACTTTCTTATTCATCCCCAAGATCTAAACAACTTTAAAAGTCCCACAGTCTTTACATATTCGAAGTTCAATTGCTTTAAAATATCCAATCTTTTAAAATTTAAAGTCTTTTAAAAATCCGGTCTCTTAACTGTGGGCTCCACTAAAATACCTTCTTACTTCAAGTGGGAAAATATCAGGGCACAGTCACAATCAAAAGCAAAATCAAACTCCAACTGTCCAATGTCTGGTATCTACTCCCGATCTTCTCGGCTCCTCCAAGGGCTTGGGTCACTTCTCCAGCTCTGTCCTTTGTAGCACACAGCTTGTCTTCTAGGCTCCAGATGCCTATACTCCACTGCTGTTGTTGTTTTTGGTGGTCATCTCATGGTACTGGCATCTACAAAACACTGCTGTCTTCTGCTGTAACTAGGCTTCACCAATAGCCTCTCATAGGCTCTCTTCATGGTGCCAAGCCTCAACTCCTTTGCATGACCTCTTAAGTCCTGGGCCATCAATTGCAACTGAAGCTGCACCTTCACCAATGGCCTTCCATGGCCTCTCACAGTGCTGAGCCTCAGTTGTTCTTCATGACCACTTCATGCCTTCAAAACCTGTACCACCTGGGTGACTCTTACACATTACCAAGTCCAGCCACAGCACAAGGTATAACCTTGGCTATCTCTGGAGCACAGCCTCTGTGCTCTCAGAAAACACTTCCCAGAAGATGTCACCTCAATGCTGCTGATCTCTTCTCACTTGCTAAATTCTTAGCTCCAGCTAACCAGCATCATTATTCCCAGTAATGCAAAGTTTTTGCTTTAGTGGTTCTGGTGTGTTGTTAATCACAACTGATTCTTCAGCCCCAGCTAACCGAAACCACAGAATCTTCACAATCAGAATCGCAATGGCCCTGATAAGAGTCTTTAATCTTCCCTCTGAAATTCCATAAAGTCCTCCATCTTCTGCACTGTTCTCAACATTATCTTCCAAGCTCCTATACAACAACCCACAGAGCTCTTAACACCAAATGCCTCCTAAAACAATCAGCAAATATTATATTATCAGCTAAAAAGAAAATCCCTATGTGGTCTCAGTGGGGTCCATTTCAAAGAAAAGTTTGGATTTTCAAGTAAGCTGTTACCTTCTGACATGGATGCTAATTAGAGACCACAAGTCAAGTGCATGTTCCATCGGAAAATAGAAATGCCTTGTAGCCCAGCATCATTGAAGGCTGCCAATGGTCTAGTGCATTTAGTTCTATACTAGTTAGGATGATACACTGGCTGCTGATTCCATGTACAGTGTGAACCATCAGTTAGAAATCACAACTGTTCCTTGAAATTTGAGTTATTTAGAAAAAGGGTGGTAGTTGTTAAAGAAATTATCATGTATTTAGGTGGAATAAATCTATTGGTATATTTTCTTTCTGTGCTTGTAACTATAGTACCAGCCTTGTCTGTTAAATAGCACTAGATCAGAAGATAAAATCCTCTAGAGTTCTGCAAGGACATTCAGAAGTGAGATAATGTTATGGCAAGGATCCAGGCAAAGATTCTTTGCATAATTTGAAATAAGTGAAGCATTGACTATGAAAGTCAAGTGTTCACTTCTTAAGAAGACACTTGGAATATTGTAGAAGTTGGGCTCCATCCTTTCCATCTCTATAATATTAAAAAAAATTCCCTGGTACCTAGAGTGTACTCAGTACAGTTTTGCTGATTTGGTATTATAAATAGTGTTATGAATGGAGGAAGAGTAATACAAAACATGAAGGATTAAATTGGATGGATGACAAGAGGGCATGATAGAGGGGCAACTAAGTGTACAACCCTAAGGCTTTTTTTTTATTAAAATCCATTATGAAGTATACTACTGTAGAAGCTTTCTAAAATTACACACATGTAAAAGGAGTTTAAATAGAGAAGATCCATAATAGGCTAACTGTATATCAAATGTTGCCATATAAAAACATCAGTACCTGGAATGGGTTACTTTCATTGGAGTTGTTTGTCAATGGGATCTCATGAACACCCAGACACCACAGATTATTGCTATTGTTCTTGGTTACCCCAAAGAACTTGACAGTAAGGTCCTACTGCTGAAGATACCATTACTCAAACCATAAACGTGGAGAAATTAAGTGACCTAGAACTTTCATCTGGGTAGCTTTCACAAGGCTGAAATAATGCTATGCATCCTATCAGAGCTGAAAAGTTGTAGTCAGTAATACATCCAGCTGTGAACTCTCTAAGCTACAGTAATGACTGATATGACAAGATATGACCATTGCTTCAATAGTGGCTTAAATGTTATGGGAGTAACAAACTGCTTTCTGATTGGATTCCAGGCCCAGTCAACAGGATGAAATCCATATGTGGTATCATTAACATAACAAACAGCCTGTGGCCATGATAGGCTTTAGGAGAGAACCTACCAGTATTAAATCTCCAAGTTGTCACATTATTATAACAAGTCTAGTAACTTATTGCTATGCCCATAGATTAGTACCCCCCCTAAATTCTCATCATAGAAGCTTCTTCTTTTGGTATATGTCAATTAACAGAGATCCCAAACTTGTCATTGTGCAGAGAACCATAGACTACAAAGTGCTCAGCTCTAAATAAGACATCTACATTCCAGTCTTCTTCCTCAGATAAAGACATCATCATGGAAAATTAAATGGAAAGAGTGTAAGAGCCCTACATGTCAGGTGAATTTCAGGAAACCATGTTGACAAGACATGGGAAGGCAGTTGCTAATATAAGGGGTCTGTGATAGAATGCACGAGAGATGAGAAGCCTCAAGTTATAGAAAAATGTCATCCTGAAGGGAGGACAACAACATGAAATAACCCATAGTGGGAAACCTATTGGTGTTCCACACATAAAACTAATTTGGCAATATAATTGGACCCCAGAGAGAGAGAGAGAGAGAGAGAGAGAGAGAGAGCATGTATTTGTATGTATTTGGGTGGGTAGAGAGATGGGGTAGATATGGGAGAAACTGAAGAAAGGAAGCTGAATTTGGAAAAGTACATAAATGAATTTATCAAGGAATTAATAAAAATATTATGTAAAAAAAAAGATAGACCAGGGGCTGATATCAGAATGTAAATGGAATAAATAAATAAATTTACTTTTAAAATGTTTAAAAAGAGAGGCCTGAGTTATAACCAGAGATTTGTGAAGGCTTCTGGGATTTCTACTTGTCTCTTAGAGTCCTAAAGGCAGGGCTGATGCGATGATGCAGTGTGTGAAGGCACCTGCAACTGAGCAGGAGGGTCTTAGTTCTATCCCCAGGACCCACATGTAGTAAGGAAAGAACTCACTCCCATAAGCAGTCTTCTGATTTTCACATATGTGCCATGGGATGGATGTGCTCCCAGACATGCACATAAAGATATGTATTTTTAATACATCGTACAGATAGAACAGGGCTTTCTAATCTCATGAATAACTTATCTGATGTGGTTGTACTGCCTCATACTTTTGTTTAAAACTAAGTTAAACCAAGATGATGAAAATAATTCTCATTAAAATGTTCAGTGTGGTCGGGTTTTATTTATTTATTTTTGCAATTTTTATACATGTGATGGTCATAGGAGCCGTTCACTAACTCATTGCCCTCTGCGCATGCACTCATCATTGGTCTTCTTCCAATACACGATCGGAAAGATGACAAAAGTGAACAATAGAATGTCCATTTCAAATAGCTTAAATATAGAGGTAAAGTCCAAACTGAATTCACCTCTTGCCACCTTGACTTCCCATCATAACGAACTATAGCTTGAAAATGTGAGCCAATTCCTTTTTTAAAATTTTTATTTTATTTATTCACATTCCAAATGTTGCCTCCCTTCTTGGTCCCCACTCCCAGATTTCTTTGTCGCCTCTCTGCTCCCCTTTGCCTCTAAGAGGGTGCTCACCCACCACTCTCTGAGGGCATGCCCCTTCTGTGGGGCATCAAGTCTCTACAGGATTAGTTGCATCCTCTCTGACTGAGGCCAGACAAAGGAAGTCCTCTGCTACATACATGCTGGGGACCATGGACCACAGGAGCCCATGTCTGCTCTTTGGTTGGTGGCTTAGTCTCTGGAAGGTCTCAGGGGTCCAGGTTAGTTGACATTTTTGGTCTTTCTATGGAGTTGCCATCCGCTTCAGCTCCTTCAATCCTTACACTAATTCTTCCATGGAGTCCCAACCTCAGTCCAAACCTTTTGTTTTTGTGGTTGGTTTTGTCACGGTGTTCACTCACAGCAGTGGGAAATGAAATTAAGGCACTCAGGTTTCCTAAACATGAAAACAACTGAAGCTCTAGACTTGTACTGGCTGGTTTTGTGTCAACTTGACACAGCTGGGTTATCACAGAGAAAGGAGTTTCAGTTGGGGAAGTGTCTCCATGAGATCCAGCTGTGGGGTATTTTCTCAATTAGTGATCAAGGGGGAAAGGCCCCTTGTGGGTGGGACCATCTCTGGGCTGGCAGTCTTGGGTTCTATAAGAGAGCAGGCTGAGCAAGCCAGGGGAAACAAGCCAGTAAGTAACATCCCTCCATGGCTTCTGCATCAGCTCCTGCTTCCTGACCTGCTTGAGTTCCAGTCCTGACTTCCTTTGGTGATGAACAGCAATGTGGAAGTGTAAGCTGAATAAACCCTTTCCTCCCCAACTTGATTCTTGGTCATGATGTTTGTGCAGGAATAGAAACCCTGACTAAGACAAGAGTATTAGCCCAAATCACCTCTCCGCAAAACACGCACATCTTTGGAAACTGAATAAACTCCCAAATATCTATCTCTTAGTCCCCTACCCCCTCTCTGAGACAAGCATACCAACCTTGTTGTCTTCCACTGGAAATGATGAGAAACCCAACTAGATATAACCTAGTGATCCAGTAAAATAGCATCTAGTTATTCTGACAGACATTCCACCTAGTTTTGCTACTCCCCTTATGGAATAGGTTTTTGTTTTGTTGTGTTTTTTTATTTACCCATTATTTTTATACTCCTTTCAATGCTATTATTAAAGAAAAACATAACCACAGAGATCTCTAATCCAACTCTTGCACCAACATCTGGCTTCTTTGTATGCTAGGAATTGCTGGTAAGATTTTTAAAATTAAATTCCATCGTTAGAAGAGCCACACCTACATTCCATACCAAGTGTGGAGGAAATATTAGTGAGCAGGGATGTCGCAGCCAATGGTCTTCCTTTACATCCGGACAAATCACACTGCAATGTCTATCCGAATGAGAACTTTGTTTTAAACTCAGTCTCCCTTGCACCCAGATGGTCATAGGAGTTGCTATGTGGAACACAGACCTGAGTGCTGTGCATCTGTCTTGGAAAAGGGATTTTTAAATATTGGCTTCTCTGGCCTTTTTTTCTCCTCTGTGACAAATGAATGTACTCGGTTCCAAAACCTTACAGAATGAGCATAAGCCCTGTATCACTGCCAGGTGACAGTGACGGCTGCCCAGGAAAATCTGCACTGATTTCCTGTATGGTAAAAAATCAACATCTATTGTGGTCCACCCTCACAGCCTCAGGGATGATCTGCTACAGTAGCTGGCATTCATCTGAACTAACAGATTTAAAAAAAATAATTCTTCTGTCATGCATTACACTCCAACTGCAGTTTTGCCTCCCTCCACTCTTTCTAGCTCTCCTCTCCCCCTGTTCCATTCCTCCTGTTCCCCCTTTTAAAAATATGGTAGGAATCTCTCTATTCAATGAGAATAGGCACAAACCTCCTGTGGAGGTTGCATGAGGCAATCGGTAAGAGGAAACGTCTCCCATGTGCAGGCAAAGGAGTCAGAGACATCCACATTCTCACCATGGAGAGTGTCACAAGAACTCCAAGCTACACAACCATAACATTTATGAAGAGGTCCTAGCTCAGACCCAGACAGGGTGCCTGATTAAATTTTATAAAGTGAACCTGATTGGCTAGCTGATCGCTATTTCCTAAGCTGATGCTATAGACACAGTAGAATCCACCTCTGAGCATTACTGGGAGGCTGAATGAAACAGGCTTTATAAGTCAGCTGGGTTGCTGCAATGGAATGAGTGTTCAGGAAAGAATGGATCATAACCCCACCTGTGTCCTGTGGGCCACTCCTCCTGTGTAATTTTAATAGAAAAGAATAAAAACCACCCATAGGAAATTGTGTCAGTTGTAAATGGTGCTCAGTGTCTATGGTCATTTCTTGAAGTACATTATGGTATGTATACTTTTAGCACACAGCCTTCCCATCCATTTATACACACACACACACACACACACACACACACACACACAAAGTACAGAAGCAACAAAAGCATAAATCTACCTGTTTGGCCACTGGAGTTGCACCTGCCATTGGTCTTATTCGAAAGCAAGATTTGGAAAGATGAGAAAAGTAAATAATAGAATATTCATACCATATAATGTTCCCTTGTTTTTCCTCCCATAATTGCCATTCCTTGAAATGCTTGGCCAAGGCTGAGCAAAATAGACACACAATGCATACATACCAAATACACTGCACGGGAACACCTACCTACAGATTCTCTCTCTCTCTCTCTCTCTCTCTCTCTCTCTCTCTCTCTCTCTCTCTGTGTGTGTGTGTGTGTGTGTGTGTGTGCAGGGGGGTCTGGATTGTTATGAAAGCATCTATTTCTCTCAGCTATTTCCAGAAAAATTATGCATTACCTGGGGAAATTGATAAGGTATAAATTCTTAGGTCACTGTAGGGGTTTGAATGAAAATTTCCCTCATATGCCCATACAGGAGACAGTATTAGAAAGTGTGGCCTGGGAATAGAAACTGTGTCATTGAGACTGAGTTTTGAGGCTGTGAGGTTTCTTTTTTTTTTTTCTTTCTCTTCTTTTTTTATTAGATATTTTCTTTATTTACATTTCAAATGCTATCCCAAAAGTCCCCTATCCCCCCCCCACTCCCTGCTCTGCTACCCACCCACTCCTACTTCTTGGCCCTGGTGTTCCCCTGTACTGGGGCATATAAAGTTTCAGAAGCTCAAGACAGGCCCAGTGTCCCCCTCTCTTACTGCTCTCTGTCAGTTTTGATGCTCAAAGACCTCTCCAGGACCGTGTCTGCATGAACGGTCACCATGCTTCACACTATGATGATCTTTGAATTATAAGCCAGTCTCAATTAAATATTATCTTTATTTTTTCTATTCTCAGTGAGTGTCTGTTTTTATTTGATTAGATGTTTTCTTTATTTACATTGTAAATTTTATCCCCTTTCCTCATTTCTTTTCTGAAAATTCCTCTATCCCATCCCCCATCCCCTTGCTCACTAATCCACCCACTCCCACTTCCCTGTCCTGGCATTTTCCAACACTAGGGCATTGAGCCTTCACAAAAACCAA
Source organism: Mus minutoides (assembly GCA_902729485.2). Lineage (NCBI taxonomy): Eukaryota > Metazoa > Chordata > Mammalia > Rodentia > Muridae > Mus > Mus minutoides. The sequence goes on from LR755288.1 coordinate 49,144, forward strand.
GCGCCTCTCCTCTCATTGATGTCACACAAGGCCATCCTCTGCTAAATATGTGGGTTAAGACATGGATCCCTCCATGTGAACTCTTTGGTTGGTGGTTTAGTCCCTGGGAGCTCTGAGGGTACTGGTTGGTTCATATTGTTGTTCCTCCTATGGGGCTGAAAAACCCTTCAGCTCCTTATGTCCTTTCTCTAGCTCCTCCATTGGTGACTGTGCTCAGTCCAATGGATGGCTGTGATTATCCCTCTTCTGTATTTGTCAGGTACTGGCAGAACCTCTCAGGAGAGAGCTGTACCAGGCTCCTGTCAGTAAGCACTTGTTGACATCCACAATAGTTTCTGGGTTTGATAACTGTATATGGGATGGATCCCCAGGTTGGACAGTCTCTGGAAGACCTTTCATTCAGTTTCTGCCCCAAACTTTGTCTCTGTATTTCCAATGGGTATTTTGTTTCCCCTTCTAAGAAGGATCAAAGTATCCACACTGTGGCCTTCCTTCTTGAGCTTCATGTGGTCTGTGAATTGCATCTTGGGTATTCCAAGCTTCTGGGCTAATTTCCACTTATCAGTGAGTACATAACATGTGTGTTCTTTTGTGATTGGGTTACCTCACTCAGAATGATATTCTCTAGTTCCATACATTTGCCTAAGAACTTCATCAACTCATTGTTTTTAATAGCTGAGTAGCATTCCATTGGGTAAATGTACCATATTTTCTGTATCCATTCCTCTATTGAAGGACATCTAGCTTCTTTCCAGCACCTGGCTATTATAAATAAGTTTGCTATGAAAATAGTGGAGCATGTGTCCTTATTACATGTTGGAGTGTCTTCTGGGTATATATGCCCAGGAGTGTTATAGCTGGGTCCTCCGGTAGTTCTATGCCCAATTTTCTGAGGAACCGCCAGACTGATTTCCAGAGGGGTTGTACCAGCTTGTATTCCCACAATCAATGGATGAATGTTCCTCTTTCTCCACATCCTTGCCAGCATCTGCTGTCACCTGAGCAGTTGATCTTAGCCATTCTGACTAGTGTGAGGTGGAATATCACTATTCCACAAAATAGGAACAGAGGGAATACTACCCAATTCATTCTAGGAAGCAACAATTACTCTGATACCTAAACCACACCAAGACCCAACAAAGAAAGAGAACTTCAGACCAATTTCCCTTATGAATATCTATACAAAAATACTCAATAAAATTCTTGCAAACTGAATGCAATAACACATCAAAACGATCATCTGTCATGATCAAGTAGGCTTCATCCCAGGGATGCACAGATGGTTCCATATATGGAAATCCATCAATGAAATCCACTATATAAACAAACTCAAAGGAAAAAAAAAACCCACATGATCATTGGATGCTGAGAAAGCATTTGACAAAATCCAACACCCCTTCATGATAAAAGTCTTGGAAAGATCAGGAATATCAAGCCCATACCTAAATATTTTCTTTTATTTAAGATTGCCATGGTCATGGTGTCTCTTCACAGCAATAAAACCCTAAGACAAGGATTGAGGAAATGTATGCACAAATGAAGATCCCTAGATAATCACTTGGTACCAGTGAAGTACAACGTATAAATTTTAGTATGTGTATAATTTGTGTTTTTCTGCACCTACATCTCAACGACCATCACAGAAGAGGGAGCATAAAAATTATAAGAGCAAGAGGATCAGGAAGTTTCCTGTGGGCTTCTGTCTCCTAGTAATATATGATACTTCACCCATAAAATCTCACTGGCATGACTGCCCAAACATGGCCTGAAAAAGAAAGCAACAATAGACATAGTAATGTAAGTGGAGAAAAACCCATGACACCTCAACACTGCACAGACTGACAGGAAAGAAAGAAATGCTGAAAGACAGAGAAATAATCTCCCCAGGGAAGAGCACACCAATGGACTATCCAACACCAAATGGTCAGCCTTGAACACATACACAGATCGTTAAACAGAGTGATCAAGTTGTATTTAGGAATATGTATTCATAAACACATGCATATATGTACATAACAACAATTAAATGAAAAAGAGGCCATGAGTTTGAAGGAAAGTAAGGTGAAGCATATGTGATTTGGGAGAAGAAGGAGTAGGGAGGAAGAGGGGACGAGGGGGAGGAGGAGAAGAGGAAGAAGAAGAAGAAGAAGAAGAAGAAGAAGAAGAAGAAGAAGAAGAAGAAGAAGAAGAAGAAGAAGAAGAAGAAGAAGAAGAAGAAACAAATGAAGTAATTATAATATCAAAAAAATTTTAAAGATGAAGAGGAGACATTGTAAGTGTGTTTTGAACCCTAGCACAGAGCACCATAGTTTAGCTGGAAGACTGTGTATTATCTTCACACTCCTCCTTCCCTCAGATTATGCCATGCATGAACATCGCTCGGATGTTCTCCCTTCTGCTATACCATACCTAGACGTCATCCTAGGCCGGCCTCTTGTCAGTTTAACCCCACACTTTGACCTCCACCATGTCCTGAAATGTGCCTGTTCATAGCATGCTGAGCTTGGCTATGATCGTCTCTCACATGCCCGGAAGACAGTCATACAGTGCCGCTGCTTGCTTGGAATTTTAACTTGTTACTTGTGTACTATTTCCAGCATGGTTATTGTATTTGATAATTGAGACAATTGAGGGAAGGAAAATTAAATTTTCCACCTCAACAGTACAGTCTGCATGGTGACATTTGCCTCGCTATGCACATTCAGAACATGCTTGCAACTGCAGAGCACATGAAACTTCTTACACTGACATATATTTTCAAGCCACCATCAAGTACCCCCCAAAGATCATCTTAGCAGATGGTTTGTAATTACAGTAAGAGTGAGAAATTTGCTTTCCACAGCCCATTTGTGTGCCCTGAGCAGAACTGGCATTAGAGAGTGCATGCTGTGTGGTTGGAGGCTTCTCTTGAAAAATTAAAAAAAGAAAAGAAAGAAAGAAAAAGAAAAAAGAAGATTGCAATAAAAGTGTTCTATCTCAGGCCTATTGTAAGTGAGGTGAGTTTCTTAGGCATTTCATTCTATGGAAAGCTATCAGATATCACACTGTCTGAATCCAGCTAGGAAATAGAGGCTTAAATTATACACCTCGATGTCTTTAAAGTAATTCTATCCAAAAGGATTGCATTAAAATTCTAAAATTTTGTTGTTTTGGACTGATAAACAAAAGACAATTGCGCCTTCTAATAAATGTGTGGAGAAAAAAATTCTCTCAATTCCAAAGAATCTCAAGTTATGGTAGGTAAAATCTAGTGTCTTAAAAGAAATAGAAAGAGATTCTTATGAACATAAACTCAGGAACTGGCCTAATCTTGTAGCAAACTGTATGTGACTAAAGATCCAGCTGGAAACCACTAAAATCAAAGAAGAAAAACAATAGAAAAATCACACAACAAGTGATTATTATCTACAAAACCAATGACATATCATATTAGAGATATTATTCATCAATCAACCAACATTGAAGTTTGGTGCTAAAATTGGTAAGTTGCTTACCGTGCAAATATTGAACATGAGTCCAGAATCCATGTAAAACTGGGCACATCTGTTATCCCAGCATTCCTACAGTAAAGTGGGAAGGCACAAACAAGAGAACCTACAGAAACCTATAGGCCAAATAGACTGGTATATGTAGAAGAGAACAAAAAAATCCTGCCATAAACATAGTAGAAGGCAAGGGTCTAAACCCATGACTTCTACATGAACATAGTAGAGCGTGCACACCCACAATTATTAATTTATCTATCTATCTATCTATCTATCTATCTATCTATCTATCTATCTATCTCTATATCTCTATATCTATATCTATAACACATTTTTAGGTTGAAATCCCAGGTGTATTAATTTCCTGAGAATGCCATTGGAAAGTCCAACACTTGGATGATCCTGCCTCACTATTCTGCAGTCTACATGTGGGTAGCCATCATCAGATGATATCCTTATTGCATCATTATACCATCTTCTGTGTGCTTGCCTCTATGCAGAAACTTCCCTTTCCCCTATGGGCAGAGTTGATGATAGTTAATGAAGGTCCTCTTTACTGACTTTATCTTATTTTGATTATCTTCAAAGAGCTTTTTTTTTTAATGAAACTGCAATTACAAACACTGGAGGTCAGGAAGACTTTTACCACTTAGAAAATAAGGGAACAGCAATGACAGACATTTTAATACCTCTAAGTACGTATCATAGAGGTAAGACTGCATATATTTGTGGTTTTTAAGACTTTACGTGTCTCATTTTTAGTTTTTGAGATTTTTTTTATCTATTTTATTTTATGTGTTTGTGTACTTACCTAAGTGTATGTCTCTGTAGCATATTCACAAAGTGCTCAAGGAGACTAAGAAAAAAGTGTCAGAACCACAGGGACTGGAGTTTCCCACAGTTATGAGTTGCCATGTAGATGCTAGAAATTTAGTCTAGCTTCATGAAAGAACAGCCAGAGCTCTTAGCTGCCGAGTCTCTCACCAGCCCAAAAATGTGAGTTCAGGCTGGTCTCAAACTCATTACTCTCTTGCATCTATTACTTTAGCATATACAATTAGTATGCAGGAAAAAATTCTAACACCAAGTTTAAATGTAATGAAAATAACTAAAGCTTTTTTGAAAGACAATACAAATATTTTTTTTAATCTAATAGCCATACACATATATAATGTGATTGGATATCTCTAACAAGAAGCTGTAAGTGTCTAAGAATCGCTGAAGGAAGACCCTTTTCTCAAATAGTATCCAAAAGCCAAGGGAGTTTATTCTACAGAAACAGCCTGCATGCAGGAATCAGACATTCATACAAAATAGGGACCCTGGGGAAGCTTGAAGGCTCCTTTGAAGCACAGCAAGGAGAATTTTAGGGATGGTCAGGTCACTTTTGATATGCTTGACCAGGTAAGCAGCAGTTACATTAGTACATTTTTAATTGATTGCTACATTAGTTTTGCCATTCTTGGTCTGGCCTTAGGAGCTGTCTCAGTCCTAGCACTGGCTATCTCTCAGCTAGACATCAGGGCTGTTGCTGACTAATGGCTAATTGTCTGTGATTTTCCTGAGACGCCTCACCTGCTTCCTTGGGAAACTGAGGCTTAAGGCCTAACATGGCTGCCTGTTCTAAAATGGAGTTAGGTTGTCTCATAACCACCAATGGGGCTTTGTGAGCAACGGCTTAAATTATTTTCTGCTTCTTTTAATGACAAGGTTTCCCATGTACAGTACAGACTTGCTAGCAGTCATTCGGAAAAGTACAGACATCTTAAAGTGCTTTATTATCAGTTACAGTGTTACATTTTTCAATTTTTTTTATAAAGGAGTTGACAAAACTTAAAGTGTGCCTGCTATCTTTAGCTCAGCAAATTATTTACTAACTAAACAACTGAGGTGGCAAATGGTTTTACTTTTGCTTTTGGATCTGAATGAGTAGAGCTATTCAAAAGATGTCTCTTCTCTGCTTTAGAATACTCAATGGTAAAAGCAGGCTGTCAGTTCCACTGATGACCCTTAGATATTAATCAGCATCTAGTATTGTACCTGTATTTTGTAGATCATCTATACCTTCCATTAGGGTCAAAGAACCCTGAGCACTACCACTCAAAAGGCCAAGGATTAAACAAGTCTTGAGATTCTTACAAGAAAGACAGCACATTTCCACCACGAGCAATGATCTACAGTTTTCCCACACTTCAGGCTCTGCCTGAAGCCTAGACAATATATTTTCCTTAGTTTTGTAGCAGAAGTACCTGCCAAACTAAAGACAAAGTAATATTTCATGTTGTGCCATTATAATGATTGTTTTATAAAAACTTGTCTGAATGAACTCAAATCCTTCAGAGTCGCAATTATTTCAACATTTTTATAGGCTGTAAATTGTCAGAGGAAAGTCATAAATCATTTCTTTTCAATGAGTTTGGCAATTCTGACTCTCTCTCTCTCTCTTTCTCTTTTTCTCTCTCACTGTGTGTGTATGTGTGCGCGTATGTGTGTATATGTGTGTGTGTCTAAGAGGGGAGAGGGACAGAATTTGCTGTTACTGTCAATATTTGTATATCAGTAGACAAGTATACACAGCACACTCTTGTGCACAAGCTTTACTACTAAGAAAAACATGTATGTAGGGAAAGCAAGAGCAAGGAAGACAACACTCTGGACATAATTCAGATGCCCATAATTTGCACATATCTTGTTTCCTTGTTTGTGCATGGATGAATCCACAAATGTGAAGAGAACCTCTTGTGTGACTAAGTGGCGAAATTGAAGGGATCTTCACAGATACAGTTAATGCTCCTAACTTAGAAAATGAGGGAACCACTTAGAAAATAACACTTGACTTTGAGCTAATTGCTTGACGAGAAAGTATTATTGATGACCTTACTCACTAAAATGGGCTCTTTAAAGGCACTAGACACTTCTGAATCAGGAAGCACTGAAGAGATTCTCTGCTAGCCTTGAAGGAGCAACTGCCCTTTCTGCTTAGAGGGTCTTGAGGGGATAAGGAGTTAAGAATAGAGAATCTTTCCTCTCTATTCTTTAAAATGCTACCACATAATTGACTGTCAGAAAAGGTAGAGGTTAATTCTGATAGCTTTAAGGAAGTGTTAGCTTACCAACAAGCTAGGAGCCTGGAGAACATACTGCCTCGGGACATACTAACTCCATGAACATACTTGGATTTTTGACGTGGGAGACTTGGAATTGCACATCAGCTGAGACATCTGTCCCCAGATGATTGATAGAATAGATGCATGTTGTTTAAAGCCCTTTAGCTTTTGGAATGTTTTATGCAGCAATGGATAACAAACACAGAAGGTAGTAGAAAAGTCAGAGAGGACAAGGGAGTAAAATGCTCACCTTTCTCTTCCACACTGCCCTTAAATTTTTCACTGTACAGCACATTTAACACAGCTTGAGTCAGGAGGAACACATTGGGAAACATGAAAACATGCTAGCATCTCACTCTTTTGTCCCCATGGCAATTTTTTACAAGGATGAATGTTGCTGTGACAACATCACAGGATTCTAAATGATTTTTTTTCCCTAATTCATTGAAAAAGTCAAATAAGGCATGCAGTGAGCAGTGTTTCCACTCCATGAGATCTCTGGTCACAGGCTGTGATAAATCTGTTTCCATTACCCCACCTGCCACCTGAAAATGTCCCAATAAAAACTTCAAATGAATGGCATTGTTTCAACACAGATTTAATGAAAGAAGGCTTATCTTCCACAGAAGAAATACAATGTCTGTACTATAGCTATCAAATTAAAATCACTGAAAATTATTCTTCATTAAACTACCTTTAAACACAGCTCTAGTGAAATACTCTCAATCCTCTTTAGTTAAATATCAATTGCACATCAAGGAAAAGCCATCTACATATTTTTTGCTTTTAATTAGTTCTATCACAAATGTGAAGTTTTATTAGGGAATATATTCACAGCAAGAGTAAAACATTTGAGCATATCTATAGTTTAGATTGTTTGAAGGCTTTAACGTTCCAATAATTCTATCTCTTTTATTGAAAACAGGATAAGAAATGAATAATTCCTCCAGGGGTTATCTAGTATGTTTCATGTGGTGTGCTACATGTAGAATATACAACTAAGTAGAGAGGCCTCTGACATTTCTATATCTTGACTGTCTACAGCTAGAAAATCTGTACAAATCCCCAACCCTAGAGTATGAGTTACAGTCTGTCTGAGTCAAGAGCCCTGATTTTTAATATCCTATCAGTATTATCTAACTGGTGCTTGGTTGTGTAATTTGCAAATTTCAGTTACTAAAGTTTTGACCACAGTAGGGGTGACATGAGTAGGTTTGTTGGGCATGTGCCTAAAATATCCCAGGTGACCATGATGCTTCTGGCTAGAGTGTCCATTCTGAGAACTATTCCCATATTTCTTCCTAGTGGGTGATTTCAGAAGGTGGTAGCTTTTTATACTATTCCTGACAAGGGCAGACAAATCTCTGGAAGGCTTTGGATTTTTTTTTTTTCTATGAGGGGAATTGTGAAGATCAAGGATACCTGTTCTCTTTCCTCTTCTGAATGTTGTTCATTTCAGCATCTGACTTGTAGAGAGATGGAGGGACAAAAATAAGAAGCAAGCATAGAGCAGTTAATTCAAGGTAGGAATTTGAAATATATTACATCCACAGTCAAAGCTGGAAATGAGTGCACTCAGCATTTTATGCTCAGCTAGCTTTCTTCACACTCATACAGTTTAGAACCTAGCTCATGAGTCGGGCCACCCATATACATCTCAATTAACAGAAAAAGAAAAAGAAATCTACCAAAGACATGTCCAACTCAACTTTATAGAGATAATTCTTGATTATGACTTCTTTCTCTTGTGGATCTAGGCTGTATCATGTTGAAAGCTAATATGAATCATCCCAGACACTGTCTGTTCTGATGGCTAGTTATGCTAGCATTACTACATAAATTAGTTAGAATATCAGTCGTAACAGCATCCAAATTGGAACACTTACTTATCGTTAAAGAGTTGAATAAATAAGAAAATGTCATTATTAACAATAATAATTTACTACTTACTACATGTATTCAAGTTTGATCTTACCATCTGAACTACTTAAATAATAAGTTGCTTATTATTAAAATGACCATACTATATTTATTTTTAATTAAAACCATTTGCGATTATGTTATAATTACGTCAATTCCTTCTTCTATTTCCTCCTTCCAAATTTTCCCAGTTCTACCCACTGCTCTTTATGTCCTCCTTTTGCTAAGTGTGACATAGATATGTGACTTCAAGGATAAACATTGGTTTTGGTGTGAATTTTGTAGGAATGTGAGATTATAGATCAAAATGAAATTCTGAACATTTAAAATTAAACTAAGAAATAGATCTCAAAATATTACTACTCCTGACTTATTCCTAAGTAATGACTTAGCTGTCACTTGTGAGAAGGTTGAATGAGTAAGCTAGTTATAATCACAGGATTTATCAGTTATCTTATGTTAAGCAACATTTGACTACTTCAACAAAAATTCTTAGGAAAATCAATGTCAAAGAAGGGTAAATTTGGGCTAGATAGATAGTTCAGAGATTAAGAGCACTGGCTGATCTTTCAGAGGACCTGGGTTCAATTCCTAGCACTCACAGGATGTCTCACAAACCTTTGTTGCTCCAGTACCAAGTGGATCCAACTCTCTTCTCAAGCCTCCTTGGGCACTGAACACACATGGTACATAGAACCACAAGAAGGCATAACATCCATGTACATAAAACAAAATAAAGAAAATCTTTTAAAAAGCAAAGTTGTATTTCTTTTTTATAGTTTCAGAGATAACTTCACACAGTAACTGAAGCCCTGTGGAAGTCCATTCCATCATGGTTGTCTGTGTGTGTGTCTGTGTGTGTCTGTGTGTGTGTATTTGGGGGGTTGTTTACTTTATGAGAGCCAGAAGTGAGATAAATGAAAGAAAAAGGTCCAAGCAGGCTGAGGTTCCAACAACCCATTTTAATTTTCACCTGCCAACAACGCCACATCAGCAATGACTAAAATGGCTGTTATTATAGTTTTAATGGTCAACTGGAAGCACCATTAAAATCACCTGAGAAAAGAGACTCGGTGAGAGATTCTGTACATCAGATTGGTCTGAATACATGTATGGGGTGGTCTCCATTAAGTTAATGAAGATAGGAAGATCCACCCATGGTTAGCATTATCATGTCTGTATCTGGGTCTTGAACTGTACAAACGTAGAAGTGTGCTTAGAAATAGTGTACATCTATTCTCCCTCTTTTCTTGTCCAGTTTTCCCACAATGATAGAACATAATCAGGAACTGTACCAAATATGTCATCTCTCCCCTTTATTGGAGAATTCCATCACAGCTAAGGAGGACAAAATGAGGCCACTACTTCTTAAATGTTCTATCATCCATGATAGCACCATGAAATGCTGACCATGTCTTCAGTATATGAGCCTTTGAGGGGAATTTAAGAGCTAAGTTACATCTTCTGATAAATATTTTTAACAATATTATTTCATGCTGCAGTAGTGGTTCCTGCTGCTCTAATCACTCAGTGGTGACTGCATGAGTTCCATCGCTATGTGCCCCAATGTTCTGGATTCCCAAGTGAAAGATAAGTGAGGGGAGAGGGAAGGGGAGAGAGAGGGGGAGCGGGAGGGGGAGGGGGAAGGAGAGGGAAAAGGAGAGGGAGAGGGAGGGGGAGAGGAAGAGGGAGAAGAAGAGAGAGAGGGAGAGAGAGAAAGAGAGAGACAGAGACAGAGACAGAGAGACAGAGAGAGAGTCTTATATGTCTTAATCAGCCCAATATCTGGGCCACTCACAAACTTCCGCCTTGCTAACGCCCTGCCCTCCAATACTCCTGAGTTATTAATTACTAAAATCTGTATTCTATCTTTGCTACCGTAGACCCAGTCGGGGCTTCCCAAGGCTCGCTTTCCCCCAGGTCTTACACGACCCTCTCTCTTCTGAAGCTCTCAGGCCTGGATCTTATTCCTTTCCTGACATAGCGATTCTCAAACCTCCTTCCTCCCCCGGTCCCCTTGCCCATGAATCCTAAAGCCCCATCTCTGTCTCCCTGCTCAGCCATAGGCCACAAGCAACTTTATTTACGCATCAGTACCAACTAGGGACTGGGATCCTCAGCATCTTACATGTGAGATTCTCCTGTGATTTGGGGAACTCAGCACAATACAAGCGTTATCCTGAATCCACCACAATTTCAGTTTTCCTTTCCGTGATTGTTGCTTTCAGACCATGGTAATCAGGTGGCTTGAGGTAGCCCATTTTGCAGGTGTTGGTTTACAACACAATGTTCCCCTTCTCCACCCATTCAATACTCGGATGCTATAGAGAGAAATCGAAACTCAGCTTGTCTGTCAAAGTCAGGTGGGGTTTTAAACTTTCATATCCAGGACTGGGCTGCTCCTTTGTTAAGAATTCTTTGGTCAATGCACCTGGCAGGAATCTGCTTGGCTTGCATGCTTCGGTGAAGTCATTATCTTGAGGGTTCACCCTGTATAGGACCTCAAAAATCTAAGACCTCATCCATAATCCTGATGGAATGTTTCTGTGTGAAGTCACTACAAGGGACTGCCCTTTCCTAAGTGCTCCTTTATGGAAAAGGCAGTAAACACCACACCCTTCAGTGGGAAACAGCTACACTGCTATTTCTCACATATCTGCTGTTGAACATGCGTAGAAAAAGCCCAGTCAGCTCCAGATGGCTCTGGAAACAGCATTAAAACCAGAGCTAAAGGCAGCTCCAGTTCCAGGTACTGATACAGCCAGCACCAGGGCTAGCACCAGTGTAGCAAAAGGCCAGTACCATTAGTAGTAGTCTGTGCCTGAAATATTTTTTCATTAAAATATTATGAATTCAAAGAGACTGTGGAAGCATGCACAGGTCTGTATCAGATGGGCTCCTTCTCTACTATCTCCAAACCAGAAGCTATCACTA
>LR755286.1:0-14828 GCA_902729485.2 Mus minutoides
TCTTTAATCTTTAATTAAGATTCTTGTATAATCTTCTATCATTGAACAGATCTGAATTTTTTTTTGCATGTAATTCTTTTATTGGCTCTCAGTGTGATGTCTAAGAACAATGTTATCTGTGTTTGGGAGGTGGGGCGTCTGAATTTGGATTTTCAAATAGGAAGCCAATGGTATTGGTTGAATGTGTATTCTTTTTTCCATCATTTTATATGAAGCCACATTTAGTATGTATGAAAATTATATATATATATATATATATATATATATATATATATATATATATATATATGTGTGTGTGTGTGTGTGTGTGTGTGTGTGTGTATATATATATATATATATATATATATATATATATATATATATATCCAAAATTTCTGCCTGAGGCCATTTGTCTCTTCATATGCCAATACTCTGCCTTTAATAGTTACTGTGATTTTGTGGAGTTAGCCTATTGGTTCACTAGTTGTATCACACTCCTATCTTTAAATATCTTGACTAGCCTTACTGCTTATAAAAACTGAAGCTGTCTTAAGATTACATCAATTTGTGACTGTTAATTTCAGAAGACTTGACATAGCAAGCACCTTAACTTCTCATCTGCAAACGTGGGATTTTTCTCTTTAGTATTTGTTCAGAATATTTAGTAAATGTATGCCATGCATATATTTGATTTTAAGTTCACTTCTTGTGAAAAGAGTAGGTTTTTTTGAGTCTTATGAAATGAGAGTTTTACATGCGACTTTCCTTTGATGTTCTTGGAGTCATTCCTTCATTTCAGTTCATTTTTACTGATCAACACCACTTTTGCTCCTGTTCAAGTTACGTACATCCTAGCAGGCCCTAGATTTAAGTCCCATCCTTTCCAAGCATGAAAAAAAAAATGTAAGAAAGATGGGGTTCTTGGAGCAGATAGGTGAATATATGGACACTTCCTCAGAGGCCCTTATGCTTTATTTATAAAATTGGAATTTACCCATATCACATGCTGTTTGTGACAATCCAATATAATAATGTAGGCTATCTGATATCTTAGGTAGTGGTGCATCATGACTTGGTATATGAGGTCATCAAATGTTTAACCGTCTATAATGTCTAACACTGTCCAAATCACACAAATGTAATAAATCACAAAAAGAAGTCAAGCCAAGGATAGACGTTCATGTGTTTGCTCAACAAGCAAGACCTTACATCCACCCTGCATCCCATTATCCATGGTTCAACTCTTGGGTCTGCCACTTCCTTATTACATGGTTTTGTGCACCTTAATTATCCTCCTTTGTTTCAGTTTTCCTGTCTGTAAAATGAGTGTATGTTGCTGATGTATTAACTAAATATTTATAGCAGTTTGAAGAATATGCTGAAAATATGTTAATCACTATATAAAAGAATGTCATTACCCATTTTTATGATTCTCTGTGTGTGTTTATGTCTCCGTATCTCTCTTTCTCTTTCTTTCTCTCCATCTCTCTGTCTCTCTGTGTCTGTCTCTGTCTCTCTGTATCTGTCTCTCTATCTCTGTCTCTCTGTCTCTCTCTCTCTCCCTCTACTATATCTTACTTGTAATCCAGACTAGTCTAAAACTTGAGATCTCCCTATTTTTCCCAAGTCCTGTGAATACACACCCAGACACAGACACCCAGAGACACAGACACACACACACACACACACACACACACACACACACACACACACACACACATATATATATATATATATATATATATAGGCTACCATACCTTGTAAGATCTTATTATCATTTTTTGGACATTTTAAGCCTGTTAATGCTGTTTTTATTTTCATATTTGAAAGTTTATTCAATTTAAAATTTTGATTTATTCATGAATAAAATTTGTTTAAATTTGATACAATTAAGACGTTTACTTTGAATTCTTTTTCTTTTTTTTTATTAGATAATTTCTTCATTTACATTTCAAATGTTATCCCCTTTCCTGGTTTCCCCTCCAAAAAACCCCTATCCTCTCTTCCTCCCCCTGCTCACCTATCTACCCACTCCTGCTCACAGCCATCTATTGAACTGACCACATGGTCCCCAATGAAGGAGCTAGAGAAAGTACCCAAGGACTTGAAAGGGTTTGCTGCCCCATAGGAGGAACAACAATATAAACTTACCAGTATCCTCAGAGCTCTCTGGGACATCAATGGGAGGAGAGGCCCTTGGTCCTGTGATGGTTATTATCATTTTTTAATATTTTTTAATATTTTAATATTTTAATATTTTTATTCTGTTTTGAGATTAGTTAAGTTGTGGGATGTGAAAAAAAAAAAAACTTGACTAGTCTCTGATGTCATAGAGAGATACAAAGACTTAGATCTGAGCAACACATGAAAGTTACTTGGTTGGATGGGGGCAGATAAGGAGAACATAGGGGTCAGTGTAAGTATTTGCAGTGGCAAAATCCCAGTAATGGGAGTGCAGAAGAAGTTGAGGGTTTGAACAGAGCCTATGAGGCTGGATAAAGAAAGCAAGGCATGGTTTGGTGAGACCTAAGAGGATGCTGGGCCAGATAGGAGTACTAGCTGACTACCTAAATTAAATTATTATTTTTTCCTTATAGCATTGGAAAAGAAGAGACTGATAGAATGACCAGAGTTTGAGTTTAGAAAGAGCCCCAGGTCAGGAGAACATGAAAAAAGTTCTGCACTGGCAGAATTGACTCACTATTTAGAAAACAGACTTGGGACTCTGCCCTTGTCATGAGTATCACATTGACAGCTAAGAAAAGAATTACTGCAAATATATAAATTCAATGATGGAGGATTACACAAGAATTTAATGATTAAAGACAATATTGTTCCTATTGTCTTAGCAACAACCTGGATAGTTGGGAATTTTCATGAGACCCATTTGGCCAACAATTCAATTGGATGTAACCCAGTCGCAATACTGGAAACTTTGTATGATGATAAGAGACGGCCAGTAGTACAAATAATTGAACATGGAGAGGGCAAGCAAAGAACCTACAAAGAACCTTCATCCCTAAATTCTAGTGTCTTTGGTGCCAGAAGGTACTCTGCAGAAAAAGAAACATAAATTCCAACCCAGCCACAAAACCCTTGACATACAAGATGCCCTGCCTACAAGATATGATAGGGCAATGGAGACACAGAACCTATGGGAATAAACAACACATGTCTGATTGACTTTAGGTCCAATCTTCCAACTAGAACCCATATCCAACACTGCCTGAGTGACTGGATAGATCAGAACTCATTTATTTTTACCTACGTTAAAATGATATTCTGCTATATTCATAGATAAGTGTCTTCCTTAGACAACTAAGTTTTCTCCTGCAGTAGATAGGTATGAATAAAGAGACCTTCAGTCAACCATTAGGTTGAAAGTGAGACCTTGGAACACAGGGCTCTAAAGGAGATTTCCCCAACAAACTCCCTTTAGAGCTCAGAGATACCTGCAGAACAAGTTTAAGTGCCAAAGGAGTTAGAAGACACTAGAATAACAAGCCTTCCTTGTTCTGACCAAAGCTCATATGAACTCACAGAAACTGCAGCAGCAAGCACAGGGCCAGCACTAGTCTGTACCAGGTCCTCTGGATATATATTTTTGTAACGTCCCCTCCCCCATCAGCATGGCTGATGCTAAAACCGGCCATGGAGAGCCACATGTGCTGCAGCATCCTTTGTTTTGATAATTAGCACCTGAACTAGCCTGGTGCTCAGCCTGCTCCTGTGTGTCTTCCTGGACCCCAGCTCAGCCCAGCTCACCAGCCCTACGCAGGACATTCCACAATGCTTCAGGCTTCCCGCCAAACTCCAGAGGCCTGCACAGAACCAACTAGGGGAGCGGGGCCTTCCCCCTTTTTCCCCAAGAGAAATCCCTTCAATAAATCAGACGCTTCGATCAGCAATGTTGTCCTAGCACCATCTTTTCTCCCCCCACCCTAGCTTATCGTTTCAACACCGGACCATCCTCAGAGAACCCAGTCTGAGATGTGGCGATTTACTGCAGGCAGTGGACCCCAACATATTTTACCTTTCAGTTTAGTGTTTTTATGAGACCTCTGAATGTGTGAACAAGTGGGTCTCTTATTCTTGTGACTTCTCTTGGGGCTCTTTTCCTTCCATTGGTTTGCCATGTCCATCTTCAATGTGATGAGTTTGATTTTATTTTATTATATTTTATTTCATTAAAAATAACTTTACTACAAAAAGAGAAAGCATACTTCCCTGCAATATGGAAAAGATTACTTGCGAGTACAATAGATTTAAAAGAATATATGGATAGAGTGGTCCATTAAGAAGTGATTGTACAGGTCAAACAGAAAAACAACATGCCATAGAACAAGGTGCTAGTAAAGATGAAAAACGTGTATATTTTTGAGACATGCTCACAGACAAGGTCCACCAGATTTCTACTGAAGCTTGGACAGAGGCTGGCCCTTAAAATGGTGTCAATCTCCCTGGTATTTTTGTCTGGACAGATCCAGATGCAACACTCTCCAGGCTAGAAATGTAATTTCCCACAAATAACTACATAATTGCCTTTTGGGTTGAAAGAGTAGTACGTAACCAAAGACAAAATAGAGTCCCTTGTGTCAGGAGGGAAAGTAAACCTTTAAACTAACCGATGGCCCTAGGTACGGGCAAGCCTTTCCTGGAACAATCACAGTATAGCCCAACGCCCTCTGAATGTCATAGCGACCTCTGTGGAATGTCTCAACGCCCCAGGAGGTTGCCTAAGGTAGCACAAGACTTAACTGTTAGAAAGATTACCTCCCCCCTCCTTGTCTCTTAGAGTTAGCTATTACCTCAAGCTGCCTCTTGCTGATGTTTGAACTAGCCAATCATGTGAAACCGCGCCAATTTCCCCAACCCCCCTACCCCATTGCTATAAAAGCTTCTAATTTTCGAGCCTCGTGGTCGACCCCCCTGTCCCCTGCGTGGGATACAGGGTCGTCCTGGAGCTCCGATTAAAATTCCTCTTGCAGTTTGCATCAAGACAGGTCTCTCGTGGTTCTTGGGATATACGAACAGCCTGTGTTTGGAGTAGGGGTATTTCTGATTTGATCTTACAGGGTAATCAACATGTATCTCTGTTCCATTAAGATATATCATGAGACTATTACTAGTTTTCATCTCCTGCAAACTGTGTCTGCTCAATGGCTGGAATGGAATTGTACCCGCCCTGATTAGTAACATTTTTGTGTTCCAGGTTATGATTTATTCTGTTACTGAAAAATTTTCCCAGGATATAAACCACAACCTAGGAACTAGAGAAGCCTGCCTAGGAGCATCTAACACTGAATTACCATTTGTTGCTGACTTCAGACATTCTGTTTTTGAGTTTCTAGAAGCCATACCTATGTAAATGCAACTGTCTACCTTTAGTGTAGTTTAACTGCCCTAATTCTCTACAATCTCAATCTTGTAATATGTAAATTGTTCCAATATTAGTGAATATACTGTAGAATATACTATGAGACACTAATGTCTGCAATTAATAAGATAAGAACTGTCCATACTATATGACATTGAAGATCATCATAGAGTATGGAGAAGACATAGCTGAGAGGGTAATAGCTCCTGCTATGTAAGCATGAAGACATAATTTCAGATCCAGAGAAGCCATATAAAGGGAGGCATGGTCACATGTACCTGTACCCCAGTGCTGGGGCATTATGGAGCTTGCTGACTGTTAGTCTAGTAAAACAAACAAACAAACAAACAAACAAGCAAAGAACAAGGCCCAGGTTTAGTGAAAAATTCTATCTAAGGAATTAAAGTACAGGACCATAAAGGAGGACCTTTGACACCTTCTTTAGCTTATATATCCATGTATTGCAGGCACACATACTTGTATACACACACACACACATACAAGGTATCAGATCTTTTCTTTTAAACTGTATGGCATGACCTATGGATGGTTCTTGACATCTGCATATTGGAACAAAACAATATAGTTTGAAATAAACAGAAGTGAAATATATTACAAATGGTATCATGAAGGAATGTTACCGGAAGCTTGCAGTTGAGAGGTCTTATTACTGAAGTACATGTTTCCATACACAATAACTTAGCAATCTAGAGTATAGTCAGAGAAGTACAAAACTCACAAACCTATTTCAATTCTTATTTTGCAACTTAAACCTAGAAACTCAATTGTTTTTTCCAGGTCCAATAGGTTATGAAAGATAGAGCCAGGCCTTGACCCTATACTGAATTCCACCACTATGCCTATTTCCCTCCCATATGTTCCACTGAGGGTGAATTAAGCTTGAAGTATTTGCTAAATAGGCTTGCCCATAAAGAAATGTCAAAGAAATTATGGGAAGAAACGAAAACAAGTAGATGGGAAGGTTGTCTGAATCCAGTGGGGACTAAATCCGTGGGAACAACAAAGACCCATGGTTTTGTGGAAATGGAAGACATGACTTTTCGTAGCAGAAACTAAACAAATTAAAAGAGAGAAAGCAGCTCGAGTGTAAGATGCAAGCACTTGAAGGATGACTAACAGCATCTGTGTGGCACTCATTGCTAGGTGAAAACCAGAAACTGTGTGGACTGTGCACAGTTGTCCTGCGTGACTGACTTGGTCTTTCACTTTTCTTTCCCAATTTTAGGGGTCACAGAGCAGGTGTGGGTATAATGCCAATGGGCTGATTAAAGCAGGTCACAATCTGTCTGGGAGAACTTCGGGGCCATCCTTCATGAGGACAGGGACTAGACAAGATGACCTCTGTTATTGCCGTTCAATTAATCCAATCAGCTTCTGCTTCTGTCAGACACCTTCAGGGATGCAAACTGTATCCACTCCAAGTCCTCAGCTGGACTCAGCAAACACAGGGGTTTCCACCTGTGCTTACTGGATACGTGAGATTCATCTTTCAGTCATCATTTTTTTTTGACATTTTGCATCACAATAATAAAAGAAAAAACACATTTTAGAAAAAAAGTAGGACTTCAAGTGTCTAAGTTTTTGCTATACAGTCTAAAGACCTGAGACATCTTAAGTTAAAGGCATTGTTTGGAAGTCAACTAATCTGCATCCTTGCTGAAGGGGATATAAATAAAGCATTCTCAATTAGTGCCCTGTTCTTTTACTTTGATATCTGTGGCCTGCTCTATGGCATGCTCCACTCTAGGAAAACAATCATTTATCAAAGGGAAACTGGAAAAGCATTAGCCAAATAACTAAATATATATCCTTCTTTTTGGATAAATGCTAAAGTTTCCAAAATGCTGGCCTTAGAATAAGTTTGTGCCTGCCTTTCCTTGGCATCCAGAAGGGCTAGGAAAATATATGCTACATTAGAGGATACAGATCACCTGAGACTAACCACATTAGACAGTGTAGAAACAACAGATCCAAGATGAGGTAAAGTCTCACATGACAGCTCATTTCAAGTCTCTCATAAATCAGGAGCCTGTGGTTGTATTTCCTAAACAATCGATAAAGCATCTGTATTCATTAAGCATACTCTTACCTAGTGATACCTGATTTCAAAATTGTGACTTTTTTACTAAGAAATTAACTTACAAGATGGAAAGGGTATTACTTTGACAAGGCTCTTTGTAGGATAATCTCATTAATATAAACACACTTCAAAACAAAGGTGAATGCTAGCCCAGGAAGGACTGCATTAACCACCAAGAATCTGCTCTCACAAAAATCCTGGGTTCAGCTCAGGAGAAGGAGCAAGGTGCCTTAGGTTCTCTCATCATTACCATGTATGCAAATACAAATGCAAATGGAAAATATTTTCATTTCTAAACTTTCACTGCACGCAAATGCAATAAAAAAATTGAAAATATTGTCATCTTGGAATGTTTGTCACAAGCTTTGAATATCAAAACACATTTTGTGAGAAAAGCTATAAATAGAAACTTGATAAATTTAGGACTGATGTGAGAATCATAGCCTAGCTTCACTTTATATTTATTTCTAACAAATCTGTTTTTCCCAGTGATTTCTTTTTTGCTACCCACATTATGTTACTGGCACTAAGGACTGGGAGGGAACATAGAACAGATGTGATATAGGAAGCATTTACACAGGATGAGCTGAGTGTACAAAGGTTTACAGAGAATGTTTGTCTCAGAAGCTGTGAGGGATCCCAGCATCTACAGAGATCTCTTGTGAGTCAGCTACCATGCAGAGGGAGGCAGAAATGCCAGAACACAATTTGCAGGTAGTTGCTATTATTTCAATGAGAGTATTTTTATCATCGAATCGGTAAACCTTTCAAATTATAAGAAAATGTTCTTCGATGGCCCCTTTGGGCACTCTTTTGAGGAAACAGTGGTTTCTATTCCTTTTTAGGGATTTTTCAAGTGGCTTTCCACTCTTTTACTAAATTGCTGTTTATATGCTTTTGCTTCTTCTTAACTTCTACATAAACCTCACATTTTTGGCACTGTTAAAACACATTTCCATAGCCTAGAAATGTAATTCAGTGGTAGAGCTGCCTGCTGGCATGTACAAGGCCCTAGGACCAATTCCCAGTACTATAGATACAATCGAACAAATGAAAAGAGGAAGGGAGTGATGAAGGGAGACAAGGAAGGAAAACAAGCTGGCTTCCAATTTATGATGTTCTGCTTAATCCTCCTGAGTATTGGTACTACATCCTGGACCACTCACCTGGCTTCATAATCTTTTTTTTTTTTTTTGCTTTCATGTGCTATAACTTCCATTCTTCCATTTGTGCTATTTAATAAGTTGGTATTGACCTTGTGTTTACTTTTTCAATCTTTGTGTGTGTGTGAATGTGTATGTGTGTATATGTATGTGTAAGTGTATGTGTGTGTATATATATTTATATGTATATATGTATATGTATATATATATATATATATAGTGTGTGCATGTGTGCAATATCAGAAATCTTCAGTTTGTGATCAGTTGTCTTACACAAAAGATGTAACCTGAGAATTAAATATTCCACAAATACCTGAGGAATAATGCATCTTCACATAACTGTTTCTATCTCAAAGCACTGATTAGAGACACACTTGTATTGTGTTTTCTTCCCTAAACATTCCGTCAGATCCAAAACAACAGAAAGCCATCAAAAGATGGTACAGGTTACTATCATTTAAAATTGTCGATCAGGAATGGGTTGGAAAATTAAAATATATTAACCAATTAAAATATCTCTCAGAAGCTGGACTCACCTCTCACCTGTGGGAGAGCAGGCCCTGAACCTTGCCCAGGCAGCATAGTGGAGCTGGCCCTGAGGGCAAATACACAGTAAATTGAGAGAAGTCAGCCCTGCTCTATATCATCTGTAAATGGTTGGGTTTTATGAAAGGACAGCCCTGCTGTTCCAAAGCTACAGAATCTCCATGACACAGGACAATAATAGGATAACCAGGAGAAGTCCTGATGAGGATACATTTTTTTTATTAATCATTTTATTCATTTGCATTTCAAATGATATCCCCCTTCGCAGTTACCCTTCCACAATACCCTCATCCCATCCTCTCTCTGCCCCCTCCCCTTTGCCTCTATCAAGTTGCTCGTCCACCCACTCAGCCACTCCTGCCTCACCACTCCAGCATCCCCCTACACGGGGCATCAGACCTCCACAGGACCAAGGGTCTCCCCTCCTACTGATGTCAGATAAGGCCATCCTCTATTATATGTGTATCTGGAGCCATGGGTCCCTCCATGTGTACTCTTTTGTTGATGGTTTATTCTCTGGGAGCTCTGGGTAGTCCAGTTAGTTGATACTGTTCTGCCTATGGGATTGCAATCTCCTTCAGCTTCTTCAGACCTTCAGCTCATGTTCTAAGATCAATAATTGACAAGTGGGACCTCATACAACTGAAAAGCTTCTGTAAGGCAAAGGACACTGTCAATAGGACAAAACGGCAACCCACAGATTGGGAAAAGATCCTTAACAACCCTACATCCAATAGAGGACTAATATCCAATATATACAAAAAACTCAAGACGTTGGACTCTAGAGAACCAATAACCCTATTATAAATGGGGTACAGAGATAAACAAAGTATTTTCAACAGAGGAATCCCCAATGACTGATAAGCACTTAAAGAAATATTCA
The DNA here is from genome assembly GCA_902729485.2 of Mus minutoides. Lineage (NCBI taxonomy): Eukaryota > Metazoa > Chordata > Mammalia > Rodentia > Muridae > Mus > Mus minutoides. The sequence goes on from LR755286.1 coordinate 10,050, forward strand.
ATATCCTTAGTCATCAGGGAAATAAATGAACATTAAAATGATCCTGAGATTCCACCTCACACCAATCAGAATGGTTATGATAAAACACAGGTGACAACAAATGCTGGCAAGGATGTGGAGAAAGAGTAACACTCCTCTTTTGCTGGTGACTTCAAGCTGGCAAAACAATTTTGGAAATCAGTCTAGTGGTTCCTCAGAAAATTGAAAAGAGAGGATCCAATATTAATGGTGTCACAGAAGTCAGATTTCTTGAAACCAGACCCACAACTCATTGCTATGAATATTTGAAATGAAGATCTGTGGTCAGAGGGATGTACTGTGAGACACATTGTGGTATATTACTACTTCCACAGTGGCATGTTTTCTAAGCTTTCTTTTTGTTGCTGTTGTGGTTATGTTTGTGTGTGTTTTATTTGGGGGAGGAGGTTGCAAGGGCAAAGGGCACCTGAAGGGCTGGGAAGGGAAGGGAAGGGAAGGGAAGGGAAGGGAAGGGAAGGGAAGGGAAGGGATAAGAAGGGATGAGAAGGGATGGGAAGGGATGAGCAGAGCTGGAAAAGGCTGGGAAGATGAGCAAGACTAGAGTGCATGGTGGGAAATCCGCAAAAAAAAAAAATAATAAAATAAAATAAAAAAGTTAAAAATTTTTCTCTGAAATCCATTGCATTTATTTTAATGCTTGTTTACCTGAATTTGTGAGTTTTTAAACATTCTTCATCTTAGTTATATTGAATCTTTTCGATTCATCTCTTACTGATTAGCTATTTGTATCTTAGTTTTAGAATGTGGGAAAATTCACATCCTTTACTAGCCTATTATAATAAAATAACATAACATAAAAATCACATTAAAAGACATAAAGAATGAATCCAGTTTTTTCCTACTAAGAACTTCATCAAAACTGTACAATTGAGCATACCACTTGAAGCAAACCAAGCATGAGCTCTGACTAACAGAATCTAGACTAGGAGAATACGAAAGCATCACCTCTGAGACAGCAACCATACACTTGGGTCAAGTCAAATTGAAAATTAATAATACATTAACCCAGTTAAGGAAAATAACCAACTCATACAGCTTTTGATATTTTCAGATGGTATAAACACAATGATACTGAAATATTAGCCATTCTTTACATTGAAGTAGACTTTCCATATTGCACAGAGAATGTTTGACAATGTAGCCTTCTAACTTCTGGTCAGCCATTCTGAGATAACTATGACTGTCAAGGAGAATCATAACATCAAGCAAACATCACAATGGCTGCGCACAGGAAAACACAATGCTCAGGTAATGTAAATGCCCACATTACCGCCTCGCTGGCAAGAACGGACGTGGACACCAGAATCCTTCTGCAAGCCTCTTTTATTACATCATCCGGAGGAAGAGGGCAAGCCCAAGATGGGTCCCACTTAAATACACCTCAATGAGACGTGTGTCTTCAGTATTGGCTGACTGCCCATTACCTCAAGTTACGCCCCGGGATGGGCGGTGACTTATGTGGCTTTGTCACAAGCACATGCTCACTGAACTTGTTTGTTTATCCCAAGCTGGGGGTGGTTACAGGATGTCGGCGCCATCTTGGAATCCAGCAGAACCAGCTCAGGCGTGGCTCTCTACAAGGTAACATGATTTATAACAGGTAGAGAGAGATAGCTGATATAAATATCTTACATATATTGCATGTATTTTGCATTTCTCACTTGCCAGAAACCATACTAAAATCTAGGATAGCTTAATAATGTTTGAAAGACTAGCACAGACACACACACACACACACACACACACACACACACACATACACACACTCAAACACACATACACACGAACACACAATGAAACATCAAACAGAGTAATTACTATTCAGTGGGGAGAACAATAGAGAGGTTTTTTTTTTTTTTTCTCTAGCTGTAATCGGTTTATAATTATGGCCCTGCAAACAAGGCAACACATAAAGGAACAGCAAGAAACTCCTTGTCAGCTTCCATGTTATACATTTATGATGACTTCAAGCTTTTTTATCTTGGATTCCATGGCAGTCAAGGGGGCAATGCAGTTCTCAGGTGGCCATGCCTCTCATCAGGACCAACATTCCTATGTACAGGTTAATGTTCCTCAGAAGCTAATTCATTTTTTTTTAATGTTAAAGCCCTACGGAGCATGACAACAACACGGGTTTAAATATATAAATAACTACAACCGAGCCTCAGGAGAAAGTGGCTTCTTGTTTGTCAGTGACGGATAGCAAGCTTAAGGAAATATGAAAAACGTTCTCCCCAAAGCAGATGGATCATGTCTGATAGGACTTGTTAAAAACATGTCTTTCAAAGGAACAGCGAGTGAGTCCCTGCCTCTACTGTGCCCGTTTATTTTTCTTTTTAAAAGTGTTTGTGTATTTGATTATTTATTATGCCTGTGTTCTGTTCCTGTCACTCTCCCTTATCCTTCTTGAGACAGATCTCACACTAAACCTAGAGCTAGCTTGGTAGACAGCAAGCCCCAAGTGATCCCCTGTCCCCACCTCACAGCACTGCAATCACACACCAATCAACTGTGCCTGGCTTTTTGTTAACCAATTAACATTTTAGAATCTAGACAGAACCATTTTCTTTGTTAAATTCCAAAACTAACTTGTGTAAGAGAATACACCTAAAAAGACTGCACTGATACTCCTGATACTCTGTTCCATTGAAGAAAAACAAAAGAGAAGGAAATTGTTGAGATACCATGCATTAAAATTAGTTTTGCTTAATAGACATGGAGGTGGTCTACTTCCATGGGGAACCTTATGCTGCTTCATAAAGATACTATGGGGAATATAACAATTCATATCAATATTTTTAATTAACTGTGAGACATTGAATTTTGCCTCAGTAATTATTCATATTGTTGAATTAGCCATTGTTATTACACTATCATATTAGCTTTTTTTTTTTTTTTTTTTTTTTTTTTTTTTTTTTTTTTTTTTTTTTTTTTTTTTTTTTTTTTTTTTTTTTTTTTTTTTTTTTTTTTTTTTTTTTTTTTTTTTTAGTTTCCTTATTTAGGATTAGGTTATAGAGGTGAACCAGCTGTTTTCATATAGCTGTGCCAAGGCAGTCAGAAGGTGAAGAGATATTTGCCAAATCAGAGACCACCCCTTGTGCCATAGCAGCAGTAATGGTGGAAGGAACATATGGTAAGAAGTGCCTGGGGTCCAAACAGGTGAGGGTGAATGAAGAAGAACCACTGTGATGCTTCCAAAAGTGGATACAGCCAGGGAAGCCTGGTGGCGACTATCAGGGGTACACTGCTTCCCTAGCCTGCATACGTATCTCAGATGCCTTTTCTTGAGGCATCAGGAAAAGTGAAATCCAAGAGTGCTCACATTCAGCATCTATCAGAATAAATGCCCACCTTAAGTGACCAGATGCTCAATGCATTCTCACTCCGGCCCAAACAAGGTTGAATAATGGCATATGCATCTTATAGGACAGCCATTGCATCAATCAAAGAGAAAGAAAGGAAGGGGCTTAGGGAGTGGTTACTTAAGAACTAAAGAATATTTTATATTACTTAAGAATATTTTATAACTACATTCTTCTAAGAACAGACAAAAATTGAAATGCCAGGTTTAAATAATTGAATCTCTCCACTCATGGCTAGCTTTCTTTCTCTGCCTACTTTTACTTTATGACTTGCATTTCTCACCACAGACCCTCTCTCAGAGTCATTATTATCCGTCTCCTTCTGTACTAGGTTCATATTTTAAATGCAGAGCATTGTCTGTATTGTTTCACATGAGGCAGCTCTCCCAGTTTCTCTTTTTTTAAGTCCTGCTGTAACCAGGGAGGCTGCCAACTTGAGGTGGTGACTCACCTTTGAGTTCTGCATACATTTAAGTACAGAATAAAGAAACCTGCTCTCTTCTCCTTGATCAGGTCCTCTAAAGGAGAATCTGACTTCCATACATTGTGCCAGTGCATAGGACTGAGTTGAAAAGCATAGCCTTAAATATTGGGGTCATAATTATCATCGATTCCCATTAAGTAAAGCAAAGACACCTGGGCACAGCTTCTGGGTTAAAAAGAATCCAGAGAAGTGGTTAATTCTATAAAAATAGAGTACAACTCTAAAACACATAAATATCGATATTAATCACACTATTAATCACTATACTGAAATTAACACATAATTGCTAGGGATCCGGGATTTTCTGAAAGATGGAGAAATGAAAAGAGATGCTGAATATGCACACCTGCATGCTGTCTATAATGCCTCATTTCATGGAGGAAGCAATCTTTCCTGAGAAGTCAGTTGTGCAGTATGCTAACCTATAATATTAATTTATGGTAATCAGCAATCCTAGTATTTGTAAATGTTATTTCCAGGAAAACTCAGTGACTATAAGAGAAAATTTCCAGAGATCTAATGTTTTTTTCAGTACTAGAGTTTAAGCTAGGTCCCTGTGTTCCAAGAGATAATCATTTTACCATTGAACTATATCACTGCCCCCTTTTTACTGCTTTAAAATGGATGTATCTGGAGGATATAATCCTTAGTGAGGTAACCCAATCACAAAAGAAGTCATTGGGTACGCACTCACTGATAAATGGATATTAGCCCAGAAACTTAGAATATCCAAGATACAATTTGCAAAACATAAGAACATCAAGAAGGAAGACCAGCTCATTGATACTTCATTCCTCCTGTGAAGAGGAAACAAAATACCCATGAAAGGAGTTGCAGAGACAAAGTTTAGAGATAAGATGAAAGGATGGATCATATAGAGACTACCCCTCCACA
>LR755286.1:14928-61886 GCA_902729485.2 Mus minutoides
TGAAGGGGTCTGCAACCCTAGAAGAGGATCAACAATATGAACTAACCAGAACCCCCAGAACTCGTGTCTCTAGCTCCATATGTAGCAGAAGATGGCCTAGTCGGTCATCATTGGGAAGAGAGGCCCCTTGGTACTGCAATCTTTATATGCCCCAATACAGGGGAATGCCAGGGCCAAGAAGTGGGAGTGGGTGGACAGGAAAGCAGGGAGAGGGGGAGGGGACTTTCGGAACAGCATTTGAAATGTAAATTAAGAAAATATCTAATAAAAAGTTGGAAAAAAAAGAAGCTAATAGCATTGCCAAGGTTGGCCTCGAACGTAGATTATCCCCCCTCTTCCGTCACACCACCCCACATGCCCCAACCTTCTCAGTAGCTTTGAGGACTCTGTCATCAGGCATGGTCAATGGTGTGAATGAAAAGACCTGTGGTTCATAATGTCTCTAGAAGACCTACTCTGACCTGGTAGTCTTGCTAACTTTTTCTACCATGGTGTTTTCACCATCCAGCACATCTAGATTTCCAGGAAAGAAAGTTAGCTTCCAAACCCAATGAAACAGTTATTCAAGGATGTTCTGAGGTGTTTTCCATCCTATCCAATAACTGGATACTTGCTGTTTCAGCAACTATAGGGAACAAAACGAGCTGGATTCTCTGGCACCTGTGATGCCCATCAAAGACAACTGAGTGCAGGGTTCACCCAGCTCTGTTGTAACCATCCTGCACTGCCCAGAACTACAGAGGGTATGAATTGCTTCTTGACCCTGCTGAAGCTCATAGCAAAGAATCTGCATCATAATTATCCCTTGAGTGTAAGGGAAACTTCAGAGACTTCTGCCTTGTTTGTGCTGAGTCCATTGTGGTTTCTCCCTCCCTACAGCAGTAGAAAGCTGGAAGTCTGGCATTCAGTGAGCTGGTGAAACTTCCAATTTCAAGACAGTTTTGCTATCAGCTTCCTGTTGGCTTTTTATTTGACTACTTGTCTTCTGTACTTTTGATTAAAAAAAAGTTCCCTTTTTCTAATTCTTTTATAATGAATATATTTTAAAAAACAGTTTCCTTGTAAATAGTACGTACACACACACACACACACACACACACACACACACACACACACACACTACACTCACTATACTACACCGCACCACACCACACCACACCACAGCACACCACAGCACACTACATTATACTACACTACATTATACAACACTACACTTACATTTCATCTTCCCTGCCTTGGCCTGTTCTAATAAGGAACAGGACTGAGCAGAAAAGGTACTGTGGCTGAGAGGACCCACATTCAAGGGACAATCCCACAACTTACAGATTTACCAGTACTTGTCACTTACAACCATGAGCCTGACCTCCAGATTTAAAAAAACAAACAAACAAACAAGCAAACAACAACAACAACAAAAAAAACAGAAATGTACTATTTCCTCTGCATACTCCATGACACTCTGAGAAAGTCGAAGTTAGAGCTGCATGTGAAATAACTGTAACAAGCTGCAGGAACCTGATTTAGTGGCACTGAAAGCCTTTACTAGACCCGGCTACAAAACAACGTGGTTCAGGGCTGGAAAGAATTCACTGGCCTCACAGTGGTAGGAGTCCTTTTGTCTATACAGCCACAATGCCACCATTTAGACAGGTCGATCCAGTTGTCCAGCTAGTAAAAAAGAAACTAGCAATCATTGTTTCACTCAAAGAGCTGTAAGCGGAGACTCTTAAAAAGTAGAGCCTACATTATTTCCAAATAGGAGCAGAAAGAATAAATATAACAAAAATCACACCACCTAAAATGTATTTTGAGTCAATGATAGCATACAAAAATGTTGGCTAAAATAAAACAGGCTTTGAGGCAAATCCACGGTGTTGTAATAGATCATGAAAAAAATAATCATACCCGTAAGAAATCACTTTGGATCATTAACAGCAATATAGATTTCCATCAATTTAAATGACCCTTGAAAACGAAGCATAATATTTACTTCCTTGGCTTTTCTTCAAGTCTTAGGAAAAATATTGATTCGGAACTCTGAAATCAAAGCCAAGAGGTTAAAATAAGAGAAACTGCCTTCACTCTTTACTACTGAAACCACGGAAGAAATGAAAACACAGCCCTCGGCAGTAACAGTGTTAATTATCTACATTATTTTTCCTGGTGTTTGCTATCGAAAAAAATCAGCCCATTAACCTTGTGGAATGTATTCTCATAGGCACTGCACAGCAAGAGGGTACACTCAATCCCAAATTATGTCACTTCCTCAGGTCTGATGTCTTCAAAGGTTACTTCCTCCAGTTACTGAGGGTCAGAGTGCTTAGAGCAGCAGGTCCCTGAAAGTCATCTGAAAGACCCCATCTTCCAATTCAGAAGAAATATGCCTTTCATTTAGTGCACAAGAAATAATAGCAAACAACAGAATGCAATCCATATAGATTCATAATATTCTCCTGAAAAAAATGTCTCCTTAATCAATATCATTCATTCTACTGTATGAAAATAGATGACACTCATTCTCAACCATTACATTATTCTGCTACCTGGGATTCTGAACTTTGTTTGGTGTGTGTGGTTTGGTTTTGTTGTTTGTTTGTTTGTTTGTTTGTTGGCAATAACAAAAGTAGTATAATGCTAATTTGAAAGAAGAGCAAATAGCTGTGCTTGCTAATATGCCTTAATATTGTGTTTATCAGACTGAAGCCACAAAATACCTGCAGCCAGAATTAAGCAAACTGCTTGTGAATGATCTTCAGTTTTCCCCAGTGAATGAGACAGGTAAGGGGTTCAGGAACTTGTGGCTTCACAAATACTAGTGGAGATTTCTATTTGTAGTATGACTTGTAAACACTGCTCTAGCTGGGGATTCCCACAGCCAATGCACATGGTAGCTCTAAGCATCTGCAGACACCAATGGCCAAACTACACCCCGAATCAATTAAATCCAATGATGGATCAAGACTAAAGTGGTCTGATTAAGAATTATATTGACCTAGCCATTCTGACTGGTGTGAGGTGGAATCTCAGGGTTGTTTTGATTTGCATTTCCCTGATGATTAAGGATGTTGAACACTTTTTTCAAGTGCTTCTCAGCCCTTCAGTATTTCTCAGTTGAGAATTATTTGTTTAGTTCTGAACCTCAAAAATTCAGGTGACAGTAGATGCTGGCAAGAATGTGGAGAAAGAGGAACACGCCCTGCTCCCCAACCCACCCACTCTGACTTCGTGGCCCTGGCATTCCCTTGTACTTGGGCATATGATCTTCACAATACCAAGGGACTCTCTTCCCATTGATGGCTGACTAGGCCATCTTCTACTACATATGCAAGTAAAGTCACATCTCTGGGGGGTTAACCAATGTGAGTTCATATCATTGTTCATCCTATAGGTTGCAGACCCTTTGAGCTTCTTGGGTACTTTCTCTAGCTCCTTCAAAGAACTCAAGAATATGGACTCCAGAAAAACAAATAACCTTATTAAAAAATGGGATACAGAGCTAAACAAAAAATTCTCAACTGAGGAATACCAAATGGCTGAGAAGCACCTGAAAAAATATTCAACATCCTTAGTGGTGGGATTGCAAGCTGGCACAACCACTCTGTAAATCAGTCTGGCGGTTCCTCAAAAAAACTGAACATAGTACTAACGTTAGATACAGCAATACCTCTCCTGGGCATATACCCAGAAGATGTTCCAACTGGTAATAAGGACACATGCTCCACTTTGTTCATAGCAGCCCTATTTATAATAGCCAGAAGCAGAAAAGAACCCAGATGTCCCTCAACAGAGGAATGGATACAGAAAATGTGGTACATTTACACAATGCAGTACTACTCTGCTATTAAAAACAATGAATTTATGAAATTCCTAGGCAAATGGATGTATCTGGAGGATATCATCCTGAGTGAGGTAACCCAATAACAAAAGAAGTCACTTGATATGCACTCACTGATAAGTAGATGTTAGCCCAGAAACCTAGAATACCCAAGATACAACTCCAAAAACACAAGAAATTCAAGAAGAAAGACCAACACGTGGATACTTCATTCCTCCCTAAAATAGGGAATAAAATATCCATGGAAGGAGTTGATGAGACAAATTTGGAGCTAAGAGGAAAAGATGGATCATCCAGAGACTGCCCCACAGTGGGGGTCCATCACATAGTCAGCCACCAAATGCAGACACTATTGCATAGGCCAGCAAGATTTTGCTGAAGGGACCCTGATAGAGCTGTCTCTTGTGAGGCTTTGCCAGTGCCTAGAAAATACAGAAGTGGATGCTCACAGTCATCTATAGGATGGAACACAGGGCCCACAGTATCAGAGCTAGAAAAAGTACCCAAGAACTGAAGGGGTCTGCAACCCTATAGGTGGAACAACAATATGAACTAACCAGTATCCCCAGAGCTTGTGTCTCTAGCTGCATATGTAGCAGAAGATGGCTTAGTCGGCCATCATTGGGAAGAGAGGCCCCTTAATCTAGCAAACTTTATATGACCCAGTACAGGGGAATGCCAAGGCCAAGAAGTGGGAGTGAGTGGGTAGGGGAACAGGGTGGGAGGAGGGTATAGGGGACTTTTGGGATAGCATTTGAAATGTAAATGAAGAAAATATTGAATAAAAAAATTTAAAAAGAACTATATTGACATACCAATGACAAAATTTCTTAGTTATCTGAAACTAAATTTTAACTAGACAAATTGTGGCTTTATTTGTTAAATTTGTCAACTAAAGTTGCGGGCTTGTCATTTATCACTTCACAGAAACACTGAGTGCTGGCAGAGGTGAACTGCTGCAGTCCAAAGCAGGCAAGCCCAGAAAATACCCCGTGCACTTTGATGACTTCATAGACATTGTTTCCCCAAAAGACTCAGGACTTGATAAGTTCGAAATTACAGGCCTCAATATAAGACTTATGTCTTCCTTGTAACGTAATATGGTTTTAGTTTACAGATAACACTTACATATTTCTAGGTTCAGCATAATACCTATATATGTATACGTATAATGATCCAAACACACATCCAGACTTTTCCATCCCTTCATATGTTTATCATGTCTGTGTGTTAGAAACATTTATGTTCTTCTAATTATTTTGAACTGCATATTAAACTGTTGTAAGCTATCATTACCTTGCCCAGTAGGGCAATTAGAACAGTATAGTTAAAATACAAATGTCTTCAATAGTATAATAGATAAAATGTGGATTCTTAATGTTGGTTCCCTAATTACCTAGGCTTTTTTTTTTATCATGAGTAAATTGTATTCTGCATTTATAAACTGGTCACTATCACGAGAGTTCTCAGTAGGAACTCACAGGCACTACCTCTTTCAATGTCATACACTCTTCACCTTAGTATGTGTATAATGTAGCATAAATAATGGTATTTCTGCCTTAACAAAAGACAGAGCATTTAGACATTTCTTGGTGATCCAGTGACTGTGACTAACATCCAATTAGAATAAACACACACACACACACACACACACACACACACACACACACACACACAAATGTGTTTGCACAGTAAAGAAAATGAAGGGTGCTGAATGTAGATGCTGTAGCCAGTGATATTAGAACAGTAAAATTGGTGATAACCACCAAATTTCTGAGAGTTTGAACTCATCCATTATAGCCACCCTACCTTTGAAACATAAATATAATGTACAAGTAACAATATAATACAGTAAAACTGACATAAAAGTAAAATTATTTTATTAAAAATGAATTTCAGGGCTGGTGAGATGGCTCAGCGGGTAAGAGCACCCGACTGCTCTTCCAAAGGTCCCGAGTTCAAATCCCAGCAACCACATGGTGGCTTACAACCATCCGTAGTGAAATCTGATACCCTCTTCTGGAGTGTCTGAAGACAACTACAGTGTACTTACATATAATAAATAAATAAATAAATCTTTAAAAAATTAATTTCAAGTTACAAAATTAAATGAAGGCTTCAAATGTTGACAAGAATGTGTAGAGAAGAATGACTATGTACTATGAATAGAGAAGTTAGTTATATACTAACCCCTGTGGAAATAAAGAAGGAGATTTTCCAAAAACCTACCAATAGAAATATTTGAGTCTCACAACAAGTCTATATATCCTTCTTATATGTACGGTCCCTTGCTTTGTATGGGCACTTAGGATTCTCCTGTTCTAACATCCAATTAAAATAGTTATCTAGACATGGGTATTATCTTTATTATTAACAAATGAACATCATCCCCACTAATGTGCTGGAGGATACATTGATATTTGTCTCAATTTTAAGTGCTTATTATCAAATATATCATATCTTTCTTCAGGACAACTAAATCTCATTTGTCAGGTTTAATAAGTAAAATACAGGTTGCTTGGTTAGGTATACATTCCAGAAAAATAGGAGTTGTATGTTCTCCCCTTTGCAATAGAGCTTAATTGGACATTTTAAAATTACAGTGTGTTTACAGAAAGGAAAAAGTTCTTAGTGAGCTCCAGACTATTAAATGACCATTAAATGTGAAAATTTTGTGCCCACAACCTAAGCTATTATCAGATCTGCAGTTCATTAATTCTCAGGATATCCACAGTTTATAATTCTCCTAGCTTCTCTGTCAGGATAAAGGTTAGAATTTAATCAGCTAAAGCTCTTAATTTTTATAAATACTTCATCTGTGTTGTGATTAGCATTAGTGAAGGTGGCTTACATCGCATGGGCTAAGAACATGATTTGTAGCTTATCATCCATTGTTTACACTGTTTACATTTAATCTGGAGTCAAAACTACCCCCGCAGTACATACTAAGTTATTTTTTTAATATTTAATCACAAACAGTATTTCCAATGCTGTTTATTTTTTTCATGAAAATACAAAAATATTTAGATTTCTCTAAATACCAAACTATGCCCCAGGGCCCATGAATATATTCAGGACCATAGCTAGAGGTCTACAGATTTATCAATATCTAGCAGAAAAAAAGAACTGAGAGACGGCTTCAATTTGAAGTCCACTGACAAGTCTCTGAAGATGACAGCTCTCAGTCTATTCAGCACATATTTATTCATGATTTTTGACCTTAAGAGATTTAGGGGAAAAGGTTGAAATGTTGAAAGGCCTAATAATTGAATAAAATCTATCCCTAGAACATGAAATATTATTGGAAAATCCATAAATAGCAGAAAGGTGGTGTCAAACAACAAAAGCACTCAAATTTTCCTGTCTCTTCTCTTCCCTCCTAACCAGCAATATGAGCTTATTTTCTGACTCAGACCTGATACTGCCTAGAGACATATGTTTTTTACCATCAAAATTAAGATTAAAGAAAGCAAAAGTATTTGACAAACCTATTATTAAAGATGTATCTAGATAACAATTGAGGAAGAGCAAAGATGTCTCCTTGGGAATAAGTTTATGTGCCCAGAAACATTAGAAGAAGAAAATACTTATTTGACAAGAAACTGGATGATATGATAACACCCAATTTTTTTCCGTTAAAGTCTCAGAATTGCTTTCCAATTCTATGTGATTCTGAGTTCATTAGATACTAGGTGTCATGCATTGAGCTGAGATTAATATTTAAGAGCATTTTCTTCTATGGTGTAGTACAGACCACCACAGAGGAAATGAGCAATGGTAGATCAGAGTAGATAACTAACGATGAAGGAAGGAGCTTCAGTATTTGCATTTTACCAAAGAGAAGAAAACACCAAGCAGGGTCCTGATGGGGAGGATACAGATTGGCAAAGTTGGTCTGGAAGGTTCAAAGCAAAAGAATGACAGATAAGCATGAAAACCTTTTCCCAGTGAAACAGGTAGACAGTATGATTATGCTGGCATCAGTAAGTTCCCCTTGGCTACATTTGGGATTATTTTGAATGTTTAGTGCAATTTACCAATGACTGTAAGGTTGTGAAGAGATAACATCCAACAAATACAACAAAAGATACGCAGAGCAGAGCTCTGTTTTTGCAATGGGACTGTGTTGGCCCCTGCCTAATAAAACATGTAGAAAACACAAGGAGAAACTAAAAACATTTACTATAGCATGGCTACTCCCATGGTCTGCTCCTGTTATAGCTATAAAGATAGAGAGCTTTCTTTCTGCTGTCAGAATCACTAAAGGTAGATGACTGAAGTCACACAGCAAATCAGACAGCAGGAGCTTCAAGGGGTTGGGCTGTTGCAAAAGCTATGCCTGTGAAATGACCTGGGAAGATTTCTCAAGAATCAGAAAGATAGCTGTGATGATGAGGACAAGCAGAATTCCAGAAGCAAGGCCTACAGAACAATATCAAGGAACACTTCAGAGACCTTCTGCTTGTTTCAGAAACATTATAGAGGAAGCCTGGAAGAGCTGTTTGGGGATATGAAAAGGGACATAAAGTACAGAAAGACTAGAATGCCTTATTAGCTAGATGAGGTACTTGAGCTCACTGACAAAGGGTGACCCACCAACTAGCCACACCAACATCTTCTAGGAACTTGCTGCAGTGCACGTGGCCACAAGCCCCCGGTAGACCTCCTAGATTACAGTCTACATTCACACAAGCGCTCACCTGGTCCTTATACATGCCGGTGTTGGAGAAATGTTACATTTGTATCTATTTGAATCCCTTTGTCATTAAAGCTGAAGTTGAGCTCAGGAGTTTTTGTTTACACCATGCATCCCAGATAAGTCAAGTAAAGAGCTGAAAGCAGCAAGCAGTGGTTTTCAAGCATTGATTCAATGAAGACACAAGCTGAAGGAACAGACTGCATCAATTGGAAGAAGGAGAGTTGAAAAGACCAACTTGAAACAACCTTTTTAATTCATAGTGTATCAGAGAAACAGAGAAGGAACCGAATGTCAAGTACCCCCACCCCTGTACATTCATATAATGCAATGGTATTGTAGTCAAAAACTGACCGCGTATGTCACACTAGTTCCTCAAAATTATCCTGGAGCTGAAAATTGTCCAGGCTCCAGAGGTACTATGACAGGTGGCACAATGAAACGACACAGAAGGATGCCACTGTTCATGTGCACCTGGTGCGTCTAGTGCAAACAAACTTCCCAAGCCACTGGGCATACAGAAATAGAGTACATTCAACTACATACCGAGCATAATACTCGACCCTTACATTGTGCATGCTCTCAGCTTATACCATAAACAGTCTCACATATTTCATACTTGGGCCTCTCCATTACATCAAGACTGATTCTTCACTATCTGACCAGCCTAGGTGTGTGTAAACATGTATACCATCTCACATTTCCGCAGTGACAAAAGTCACCCCGTGGCACATTTGTCAGAGAATCTTCTCACAATTAAGCCATACATGATAGTTCTTAGGAATTACTTCTAAAGGTATCTCTATCACTTCCTTTTCCATCTCTGACATGCAGGGAACAGATTACCTGGGAAGGCACTCAACTATTCATTCTCAGAGCTTTGCTTCTGTGGATCAACACTACATGGAATAGAGCAGTTGTTCCATAACTGTGGTTATTCACACACACACACACACACACACACACACACACACACACATGTTACTAACAACAATGCATTGGCATCTATGTCTTCTTCCCTTTCCAATATTGTCTATCTAGATTGAGTTTTCAAAGCCTCTTTAGAACTTTTAAGAATATGGAAAGATCTGGACTTGCTAAACAGCCTCAAGTTATAGAACCTGGATATCTCTGAAGTGGAAGCTTCTAGATTCTTTGGAAAGTTAGTCATGTCAAGCGATGTTTTGCAGGGGCACATAAGTGATGTCATGCTAATGCAGACACGGGTGAAAGGATGTTTGGATATAGCAAACACATGAAAGGATGCTTGATGAAAGAGGATAAATATGACCCCACAGACAGTCGGAGATAGCACTGAGCATTGGTTTGGTTTGCTCTCCCTCAGTACTCTTCATTAACTACCCACATGTATTGGTTTACCTTACTTAGTGTTGTTAAGCTCAACTTGAGGTAACACTGCCATTGAGAGAAACTCACCCAAGAACTGCTTCTAAGGTTCCTGAGGCAGCTTACCATTTCTTTGGCTTCACCTCAGGCCAGTTGGTGAACTAGGAAGTTCCTTCAGGATTAAATTAATCTGCTGGTTTGTGCCTCGTGTCTGCCTACTGAAAGGACAGGTCTGCAGTTGCCAGTTTGTGTATGCTATCACCTGCCTAGAAAACTAGTCTGCAGCTGCTGAGTCATAGTTGTTTGCTATGGGACTGAACTGCTGCCAAAGAAGATTGAGTTTATCCCCAAAGAACTGTTACTGAACAGGTCCACTTCCCTCCTTATCCTAATAACTTTGCTCTTTCACTACCTCTTCTGGGTGGCGGGCTAGAGGAGAGATTGAACCCTTATTAAAAAAATTTTTTTTAACTTTTTTTTAAAGATTTATTTATTTATTAATTATATGTAAGTACACTGTAGCTGTCTTCAGACACTCCAGAAGGGGGCGCCAGATCTCGTTGCTGATGGTTGTGAGCCACCATGTGGTTGCTGGGAAGTGAACTCAGGACCTTTGGAAGAGCAGTCAGTGCTCTTAACCGCTGAGCCATCTCTCCAGCCACTTATTAAAATTTTTATGCTTACACATCTCCCCCCAATCCAAAGAAAATGGAGCAATAAAAAGGATGATGAGACATCCTGCCTTCTTTTTGAGACTGGGCTCAAGGAGTCCAGGCTGTTCACGAACTCCCTGTGTTGCTGTGGATAGCCTGAGTTCCTGATCAGGCAGCCTCTACTTCCCAAATGCTCAGATGGCAAACTTGTACCAACAGACCCAACTTAAATCCTGTTTAAACAGAATGGATTTGTAAAACTAATCTTAGTTTATAAAGTCAGACAATGTCGACATCCTCTTTTCCTAAGTTTGATGATATAACTGCCCTAAAAATAAACGCCAGCCTTTAAACTGTTTACCCCCTTTGGATTGATGAGAACCTTGGTGATAATGATGACTAATGCTTCTAAAAGCATCCCACCTTGGTAAATTACTTTGTGGTGCTCAAAATAAAAGCATAAGCTCTATGGACCTCATCATAACCTAATGCACTGTTTTGTATCAACTCGAGAAGGAGACCAGCCTCCATCACTCATCAGTGTCTATTTGAAAGCAGTCTGAACATCCTATCGAGTCCCTCATCGGCACACTAGCCAAGCTTCCTACCCTGGTTACAAAAATCCCATCTTTGTAGAGTCTTGGCCTAAAACTTTTCACTTAAAAATGTATAATTGTGGTGCAGCCATATTCTGGGTCATCAATAGTGATTTTTGCTCTGTTCAATGTAGAAAACTGTGAAACACTAACAAGAAGGTGATGTTCTGCTGATTTCATTTGATCTCCACTGAACCTGATGCTCATTCTGTTTTTCATAGAGGAAAAATGAAAGACTGAGCTCAAGGAGTTCAGGCTGTTCACGAACTCCCTGTGTTGCTGAGCCTGAGTTCCTGATCAGGCAGCCTCTACTTTTCATTTTTCCTCTATGAAAAACAAGAGCCAAGTAAAGGTGTGGAAGATGGGAAAATATCAGCTCTCTGTGAGCTCTTTTTTTGTCTTGACCCAGCCAATGATTTGGGGGGAAAGGAGTGAAATTTATTTTGTCATATATTCATTAAAGAAAATTCTAAATGAATATCAATCTTTATTTTTTAAGTAAAGTACTTAAAATAAAATAGAATGCTGACATCACACCGATTGGAAAACATTTTAAAGGATGATGTCAAAGTGAGAAACGTTAAGAAGGATGATTGGAATATTTAACTGAATAAACTTACAAAACATGAAGTGCAATGGAACCATATGGTGAATAATATCAAAAGCTATAAAAGCTCCTAAAGAAGCAAAGATATTTGTAAGGTGAACAAAAAAGGTTACATCTATCCAAAATAAAGAAAAAGATATATTTGAAAGAAATGTTAAAAATTAACAAGCAAGGTTTATAAAAGGGATATTGGGAAGATAAGAACTGCTGTAAAACCAATGAGGAAGAGTGTGACTTTATTCATATTCAGCAATGACAAATCAAAGCCAGGCTTTCATTTTTCCTCTATTCGTATTCCACAGAGTGGTAGTAAATAATCCTGTATTTTCTACATAACCATTTGTCAGTTTTACTTAACAATCTTTAAAATACATATAAGCTTCACCCAACAATGCCACTTTTTAAAAAAAGTATGTTAATTAAATGTAAAGTTACTGCTTATTAAAGCAACCAAAAGTCAAAAACACTTGGAATACTCTATAACCATAAAAGTCTATGATGTCGATATGATATGTAATTATTAATTGAATGGTTGCTCATAGCATTTTATTTCATGTTTATAAGAAAGCAGAGGAATATGTGAGAACTTTATTATTCATCATGTGTAAAATGGGAACAATGTTATACATTTATTCATGGAGGACACTAAAATACTCAGCATCACTTAGGTGGATGAATTTTAAGAGATTGTCATTGAAATTTCATGAGAAATATATAGTTTCCTGTAACATGTATGTATCCATTACTAAAATACTTGCTGATAGAATTAAAAGTAAATAATTATAACTTGGAAGGGGAAAATGAAACTGTGAACAGGCATACAACATATTCCAAAGAGCTCCTCTTAGCAGACTTAAAACTGGTTTTCTTCACAGGACTGCTTACAAAGGGACCAAAAATAAGATACATAGTTACATCATTGGCTGAGTTGCATTCCATTACTGGGTCTACCTCCTCAACTATCCAAGGAAACACAATGTGTTAAATATCTACAGAAACTATGCTTGGCATCTGGCTAGGGAAGGTTACCTGTGGTTTCATCTAGCTAATATCAGCAGAGCTGTCAGAATAGTATTATTTGATTGCAAGGAAAAAATAGTAACAGCTGTTTCCCTTATATCAGGAGAACCTTTAATAAGCAAATATTAAATATATATGATTCACGTGTTATAGATATGTATACATCATGAACACACCAAGCTAACATCAAATTTACTTCACACAATGTTTATAGTTATAACACTTAAAATATTCATTTGTTAAATGTTAAACATAAAATGTATCATTTTCAATATTCTAAGAGGAAATTGATCTCTTGAACGTATTCCTCCCATCTAACTGATGTTTTCCATCCCTTGAGTGACATTGTCCTATTATTCATGTTCTAAGAACCACTGCCTTTGAGCTCTGCATCAATGGTGCAACACATAGTAGTTCACATGTAAGTAAGCCATGGGTTTCCTATGCCTGGCTTGTTTTAGTAAACTAAATATGCATCTATAAAGGATTATACCCAGAAGACATGATATAAAAAGGAAGGAACCCTCATCATTTGCAACAGCATGTATGAGTCTGAAGAATATATTATGAGAACTTTTGAGTAAGTCCTGTGTCTGTGGGGTTGTTTTGTTTTGTTTTGTTTTGGGGTTTGGGGGGTTTTTTTGGCCAGTCTTTTCGAATGTATGAGAAGAACATTTATTTAGACACTAACGTGACCATCCTAACCATGTCTACAAAAATTAGTGGCTGCAGCCTAGGTAATAGTCTCACAAGATTGTGGTAGAAACAAAAATGAAATCATAAATTTAAAACACCTGAAAGATTAAAAAAAAAAAAAAAAGCAAGTACAGAGACTACAGTGAAGATTGCGGCTGCCTACTTCAAACAAGATCTTCACTCCAAGAGTCATAGTATCACATAAGTTCAACTAACAGGCAGTGAGGCATGAATCTGGTGGGCAACCATATACAGCCAGATCATTCTTAGCAAATGACCTTGAAAGAGCAATCCAGAAAGATTTCACAGAGGTGGGTCAACTAGACAGATTCCACAATGAAGACTGAGTGAAATCCCTCTTTGAATAAATTGGTGACATTTGTCCCGGTAAGACTCAGAATCATCTTGAGTTTTTCTTGTAAAGGTTTGACATACCGTTCTCCAAGATACAATTTGCAAAACACATGAAACTCAAGGAGAACGAAGACCAAAGTGTGGACACTTCGCCCTTTCTTAGAATTAGGAACAAAACACACATGGAAGGAATTACAGAAATCAAGTGTGGAGCTGAGACAAAACGATGGACCAACCAGTGACTGCTGCAGCTGGGGATTCATCCCATAATCAGCCACCAAACACAGAAGCTATTGTATACACCAGCAAGATTTTGCTGAAAGGGCCCGGATATAGCTGTCTCGTGTGAGCTATGCCAGTGCCTTGGCAAACACAGAAGTGGATGCTAACAGTCAGCTATTGGGTGAACACAGGGTTCCCAATGGAGGAGCTAGAGAAAGTACCCAAGGAGCTGAAGGGGTCTCCAACCCTATAGGTGGAACAACAATATGAACTAACCAGTATCCCCAGAGCTCTTGTCTCTAGCTGCATATGTAGCAGAAGATGTCCTAGTTGGCCATCATTGGGAAGAGAGGCCCCTTGGTCATGCAAACGTTATATGCCCCAGTACAGGGGAATGCCAGGGTCAATAGGGGGGAGTGAGTGGGAAAAATGAAGACAATATCTAATAAAAAAAAAAATGGAAGAAAAAAAAAAAAGAAAGAAAGAATCCATTCCTAAGCCACTTGTTTAAATTGTAAGGACTGTGGAACCTTGTGTCTGCAATTTAAAGAAGCTTCCAGCAGATGGCAACGTTGCCTTGTTGAGCAATGTCACTGGACCCTGTGACAGGGCTTAAAATACTAGATGTTCCATGAATGGGGTCCCTGCATGTGGCGTTCATTTATACAAGCAAAATGATGAAGCCTCCAGAAGTTAATATGAAAGAAGAGCGAAGTGTACAAAAGTATATAGAAAAGTTATAGGGAAGAAATATTCATTTCCAAATACAAATCAAGTTGGTAAAACATCCATAGCTGTTTTGCAGTCTCATACTTACCTGCTATCAATCACCTCTTCTACAGTTGTTTTTTCAGTTTATATTTTCTCTACATCCCCAGAGATTGCATTAGTCTCATTTCTTCCAGGTCTGCCTACTCAAATTATTGTGAATGTTTAAGTATTGTTCTATGATCCTTACAAGCAAGTGAACTGATATCCTTAATTATTTCTAAGTAGAGATGTTGACCACAGTGGTTAAGTGTTCTGGCCTCAGTGTCAAAGACTGATGGGTCTTAAACTGTTCACCATTTACTTAGGCAAATTATTTAATCTTGTTACATCCAAGTGCCCTCAGTAAGAGAATGTTAACACCTGTTCTGTAGAACAAAAAACAGATCAAATGTTAAAAGTGCTAAGTGTAAAAATTATAATGTCTGGCCCAGAGCAAGTCCTCAATGATGCTTGTAATCATCATTTACTATATAATACGTACTTCACTGAACATTCTCTCTTCTGGTTGAATGGTGAAAATTTAAAAAACTGAGACTTGTTGACTCATTACAGTTTAGTTTCCTAATCATAGACGATTCAGAAATGAGACTGGGTTTCCCTTTACAATTGGTTTTCATCTCTCCAAACTGTCTCTCAGTCTTTGCAAGTTCAGTCTGTGTCTTTGCAGGTATGTCTCTGATCACTATAGTATCCCATTGGCATGTTCTGAAGATTAGTGCTTGGGGGTGGGGGAGGTGGGGAGAGAGGCTCTTACTCTCATATAGATATAGTCCTATCTTAAGGAGATACTTATCTCACAAGGTCACTTCGTTTAGTTACCTTTCTAAGTATAACAAAGACTTATTAAAACAACTGGTCATGATCATCTCCCCCCTTACAGCTCTTTTCCACTTCACTGCCTTTTTGTCTTAGTTTATTATCTTGATACAGTCCTCAGATTAGTCAGCCATTTGAAGTAAACATTAGGTAGTTAACCTATTGATCCCAGAATGTTCTAGGTGAAAGGCCTAGTATCTACACTCCCTCCCTCATCTCCCTTCTCTCTGTGCTCCTTCTGTTACCTTGCAGTTACAACTTTAAGAGGAGCAAATTATAACTCCTCTTCAAAGCCCATTGAACAACGATGCTTACATTTTATCCTGGCTATGGATACAATGTTGTGTTTTATAAGCCTAACCTTTGCCACCCAACTAGAAATCATCATGATTCTTCCTTGGGACTGCAGTATACATCTCGGCTGTGTCAACTAAATTGCCTCTGTGTGTTTAACAGAGAAAAAACATAGTATCAAGTAAATAGAGTTTGCATTAAGGTCTATTCTGCTTGTACTAAAGTTTGGTAATAATCTGTAGGTCTTCCTGAACCTTGCATCTTTCTAGCTTGCTCTGCTACAAATTATTATAGCAGGAGAGCTGTCTCCTCCATGAATAACCATTAAGTGACAACGGGATTCCTTGCCCAAACTGTAGTCTCTCACAACTCCATATTCTATCAGAATCAATTCCAATACTCCCCTTCTACCTGAGAGCCTGCATTTCTAAATAGCAATGTATAACCAGACTCCAAAGTGTTTCATATAAAAGACAATAAAATTATTGTCCATAAGCCCCACATTAATCAGCCTATGAAGTAAGAACCATCCAAGGAAAGTAAAAACTTCACCCAGATGAGTAAGTTCCAGATTCCTTGATTGTTGTCTTTGCCCTCCTGCCTTTATCCCTGGACCAATCAGATAAAGATAATATGGTCCCCAACCAGTCACATGAGATGCCTCACCTGAATCTCCAGCATCTCTGAGCTAACAATATCTTATCGGAGTGTATGTGGATTTACCATGTATCTAATCATACATCCACCTATCTATCAATTGCATTAAGTACCATTTATCTGCAGATTTTAGTTTTTCATAAGGAAAAGTGATGGTAGCTCTTTTTTCAGTAACAAACTCCTAATAATGCCTCTGTTATTCTCGCTTGAGATACTTTTATTATGTGGGAGTTTCTTTCGTATACTTTCTGTATTTTGCTTATATTTTTATCAATTGTAGCATACAAGGAAGTATCCCATGCTATGCTACTTATGACTTCTTGAGTTCCTACTGATGTCAACACAAGTGATAACTTCTGCTCTCTTCATGAAGTCCCTTGGATACTTATTGTCAGTTTGGTGTTTAAGTCTTCTTTTAGGGTCCATTGGTTTGATGTCTCTAGCTCATTATATGTATACATCCCTTTGTTTTCTTTGGTGCTTATATTTGTGTTTTGTCTAAAAGTGTCTTTGTAGTAAAGAGCACAACCATAGGTTAAAATCCAGGTCCTGTAAACCTGCTGATTTATCTTATCTCAAGACTAATGATTACTCAGTTCTTGACAGAGCTGTTTTCATTTGTACAAGCATTATTTTAGCTCACCAATAAAATGGAAGGATTGCTTATGTCCATTTCCAAGTTTGTCCTCAGAGTTTACCTTTGATCTAGAGAATGCTTTTCTCTGTTTTCTGCACAGCAGGCAGAGTACATTATCTGTATCTTTATGCAGCTGACTAGTTGGAGGTCTGCTACATGGAGTTTCTACAGAAGCATCTCCTTTGACCAATCATGATCTGGCTTCGAGGGGGTCATTTAAGAAAACCAACTGATGCATCCATGCATTTTCATTTCAACCCTCCAGTATAGCAGTCTAAGTGGCAGGAGGCTTCACAAAGAAAATAAGAGTCTCAAAGGTCCCTTAGGAGAATATGTGGCTCAAGTAATACTGCTCATCTGAGAAGACTGAAGACAAAGAGAGTAAAAGTTTTTAAACCTAATATGGACCGTGTCCTGTTGCTATATAGAGGAAGGACTTCAATTGTAACTCTCACTTAAAAAGAGTTCCGTGACCAAAGCTAAGGCACAATTTGACACATTACTTATCAAACAAAATGCAATTCCCCAGCTGTCCCTTGCCTTCCTTTCTCCGGATTCCTAAGACTTGGTTCTTTCTTCTTCCTAAGACTTGGTTCTTTCTTCTTCATTTTTATCCCTCCAGCCCTGTCATCTCCCCACTTTCTTTCTCTTTATGTAGTCTTCTACCAAATGATTTCAAGAGTAATTTTTACCAGTTGTCTTCAAGGACCCATTTCCATATACTAACTGATACAGCCAGCTTTAGAATTACACCCCAGGCCGGGCATGGTGGCACACGCCTTTAATCTCAGCACTCGGGAGGCAGAGGCAGGCAGATTTCTGTGTTCGAGGCCAGCCTGGTCTACAAAGTGAGTTCCAGGACAGCCAGGGCTATACAGAGAGACCCTGTCTCAAAAAGAAAAAAAAAAAAAAAAAGAATTACACCCCTGATACAATTAAAACTAAAAGTTATAATTAGAGACTTTTCAGAACACAGAAACCATCAGGCACACATAAAAATTTGAAATTACCTGTCTCAAGTTGGAAAAATGTTAGTTAGACTTAAATTCCAAACCCTAAGTCCTAAGCAGCAAATATTGATTAGACTGTTCCTATAAGGATCTTTCAAATTTCTTTTCACAATAAAGATGGGCCTTGGGAAGAGTCAAAGACTGTGGGACAAAAATTCTTACCAGCCAATAAAGTAGAAGGGTTGTCAGTCATGCAATTAGGAAGATAAACTATAGGGCATTTTCAGGAGAGTTGTTTTTTTTTTAATTCCTTTTTGCAACATTTGGGAGTTAAAGAAGATAATAGTCACATTCCTAATTTTGTTAGTGAAGTAACACATAAAATTGAAGAGACATTTTGAAACAAAAATTAGAATGGATAAATGTATTTAATGATTTCTGTGTGGCATTTAGAAAAGACTTTTGAAGAAAAATAAGTCAAGGATCCAAATAACCTTAAAGTACAGCATCTGGAACAGATACCTTTCTGGTGACCATTTTCTGACAAGGACACTTGTTCCCAGTAACAGAAGAGACACTGGAAACAAAAAAGATGATTCCATCTTACAAAAGAAATGCCAAATCCAAGAAAAATCTCTCAATTTGACCTTTGAGAGCACTCCGAGGAGGGAGAAAGTCATTCAACATCCGGCTTTAAACACTCAAGATGAATACCCAGTAATGTAGATGGCCAGCTTCCTGGCAGGACAACAGCTACTCTCTCTTTATTAACCTCTTCCACCTTTGCCCTATCTCTTCCTGAAAGTAAACAAACTGCATCAGTGGTGAATGTGAACTGTAATCCTCACAAAGCCTTTCGGCTCTGAGATCCTAGCCTGTTTATTTAAAACGAGAAGACTTTTCAAATGAAATTGTAACAATATATTCAAAGCAGCTGTTCCTTGAGGTTCCAGAGGAGAGGACGCTTCAATATGCAGTCACAGTGAGTCTCTTAGGGTACTTTATTCCTGTTACATTTCATGGACCTCAGATAAACACTTAGATGCCTGGGCTGTTTTCCAGTGGGTGCTAGAACAAATTGCCCAGTTGTAATGGCTTAACAGGCATCAGTTGTTCTACAGCACAAGTCCTAGAGTGTAAAATGCATCTCATTGGGCTGAAATTGAGGTGTCACTGGAGCAGTAATTCTACAGACTCAACAGGGTTGGAGGGGACACAGAGCCTGCATTTCCAAGCTTTGCCATAATGGTCCCATTTGTTGTATCACAGTCCTTTACTCAACCTTCAGGATGACCACTGAAGGTTTTTGAAATGCCTAACTGTGACCTTCTTCTTCTCTTAAGAACTGTGTGATTACATTGACTCTCCAGCACCACTACCACTGACAATCTTGAATAATTATCTTTTTCTCTTGGTCAGCTGATCATCAACCTTAATACTACCCACAAATTGGAGGTCACCTTGCTAAAGATTATAACATATTCACAGCTCTAGAGAATAGAATGTGATCATTTTGAATGGTTACTACTAATCTGTTATCCTAAACTAATTTCTATATTCTACGGGCTAAAATTTCTATTGATGCACAAAATACCTGGAATAGAATCTATTAAAATCCGAGTAGATTCTGCCAAATACTTTCAAAAGTTCTCCCAACATACCTTGAAGCCAGAATCAAAGCATAAAGTTCATTATATGATAAAAGATTTATATGCAAAGTAATTTATTTATCCTGTGATAGTTGGTTTGTTTTGTTTTTTTTTTTTTGGTTTTTGGTTTTTGGGTTTTGGGTTTTGGGTTTTGGATTTTGGTTTTTGGTTTTGGTTTTTGGTTTTTGGTTTTTAGTTTTTGGTTTTGGGGTTTTGGGTTTTGGGTTTTGGTTTTTTGAGACAGGGTTTCACTGTGTAGCCCTGGCTGTCCTGGAACTCACTCTGTAGACCAGGCTGGCCTCAAACTCAGATAGTTTTTATAAATGTTCTCATGCTACCAAAAAGAAAGCTAGCAAGTAAGCTACTATTTTCTTCTTCAATATGTTGGAGCCATTAACAAATAATACCATCACTTTCCTATAGTACCTAGTTCAAATAACATCCTCTGTTTCCAAATAAAACTACTTCCCATACTATAGTAGATCTTTGCTCTGCTCCTTTTCCGGGGTCTGAAATAGGTAAAGCTGTCTGTCACCTTCCTCTATTGGAGATAACAACACATCTACCTGAACAGTAAGATCTTAGGTGTTTGCTAAAACTCTCCTCTCATTTTTCTGAGATTATCAAATAAACATTCAGATATAAAGATCCTTCCTCATCTCATTCCTTTACAGTATGAAGATGATATTCTTTGTTTGTAGGGCAGTGAAACCAGTTAAAAGTTTCACTTGAGCAGAAAAAGATACAACATCTCAAAAGACAAATTATAACTGTGACAAGTCAGCCCATCACATAAGGTGCACCTTGTTGATAGAGGGGAAGATACTCCCTGTTAAAGATTGTGCAAACTTATCTCCATAACAAACTGACAATTTAAAGCATCATTAGGTTTTATTGGGTGCAGAGTTTTTCTGTAAGTGCATTGTTATGAATTGACTATAGCTTCAGTAAGAAATCTTCTGAGTGTCAGCTGCAAACACATTTCCTGAGAACAAAAGAAGGTTCTTTGTTTCCTGTTTTCATTGGTTTTGCATTTGCTTTTGCCTTTGGTCTAGCACTCAAACCTAGGGTCTTATGAACACTAAGGTTTACCATATGGTTACATCTTCAGACCATGTTGGCTTCTTAAAGCTGTATTGCTTGTGCATGCTTGACTACAAAAGATTCTTTTAAGTATCTGTGCACAGGTGATCCAGACAATGAGAATTTTAAGTCCAGTTTCAGGAGAAACATTAAAAGCCCCGTGGCTTACTGCAATCTTACCTTTGCCCCCATTATAAAAGTTTAACCCTGAACTTGGGGCAATAGCAGCTACAGATGCTAAACCTTACAAAGTTTCTGAATTGTTCCCCAGCACCCTGCTTTGGCCTCATAGCTCGTGTCTACACATACAATGCAGATACTACTAAAAGAAAATAATTGAAGAAGAAGATGATTATGAAGATGATAACAATAATAATAATACTTTTATCCAACCATTCATAAGATGCTGGTTGTTTTTGTTCTGTTTTGTTTTGTTTTGTTTTACATTTACATTACTATTTGCTCTAAGAGTGGTCTAGATCCTGCTGTGGTCCTGCTTCTCCCAGAAAAGGTGACACTTTTCAATGATCTTTCCTAGATTGAGAAACTTTCTGTATTCACATTAATTGGTGATTCCCATGGCAATACCTGGGACTAAGCATTACTTAATAATAACTATCATGGTTGTTTGGCTTCTATTGTTTATTTTGTTTTTGTTTGCCAGCCTTGACTCAAACTAGAATTATCAGGGAAGAGGAACTTCAATTGAGAAAATGCTTCCCCCAGACTACTTGCAGGAAAGTCTATAAAATTTTTCTTCTTCAGTTTTTGCAATGAGCAACAGCCCACTGTGGGTGGTGCCAGTGCTGAGGAAGTGGTCCTGGGTGGTATAGGAATTCAGTGTGGGCATATCATGGAGAGCAAGCCATTTAACAGTGTTCCTCCATGGCTTCTGCTTGAGTCCCTGCCCTCATGTCCCTTGATGATGGACTGTGATCTGAGGGTTGTAAGATGAAACAACCCTTTCCTTCCCCAAGATTCTTTTGGTAATGAATTTATCACAGCAATAGAAAAGTATCCAGTACAGAAAAAGTTGTATTTCATGCAAAATGTAGGGATGCCTCAGAAAAGAGTTTCTGTCCAGTAACTTTGACCAAAAGCCCTAATTTCTGGTTGATTGAGTCTATTCATTTACTTGGTTCTTTTTCGTTTTCTATTTAAATTATGATTTAGGTTTCCTATAGAATTTTGCTATAAACTATATATATATATATATATATTCATAATTTGTTATGCTATGAAGTACTCATTCTTGAATCATTCCTAGATTATCACAAAACGTAGCTACTACCTTCCACCATGAAGATTGCTCTAGAGATAACACATAACCAAAACCTCTGATAAAGGTATGAGAAATATTAATTTCATCTCATCAGAAGACATAACAGAGATTTGTATTTGATGCTATATTCACCTCAAACAATTCAGTCTGTCTTATAATTATTACCTCCTATTTTTCATAATCAAGATAATTCTAAACACAATCCATAATATTTATTGTACAATGGGTTAATAACTTGATGTGTGGGGAAGAATAATCAAAACTAAAATATAAACCATAGTTACTACAATACAATGTTGCCAATGGTGCCAAGAGTGATTTTCCCTATGACTCTCAAAATGTCCCCTTTTAGCTATGACTTTTGTTGGGCCTGGTCCTGTTCATCTTAGAATAATTCC
This sequence comes from Mus minutoides, assembly GCA_902729485.2. NCBI lineage: Eukaryota > Metazoa > Chordata > Mammalia > Rodentia > Muridae > Mus > Mus minutoides. The sequence continues at coordinate 37,492 of LR755286.1, forward strand.
TAGAACACTTTCATTGTAATAGTCTAGGACATTCTTCACCCAAATCCCAAATCATTAAGTAAAAAAAATTCTAATTCAGACATGAGTTCTAAAGTGGCCAGCCTTTCATCTCAGATATACTACCTGAGAGAACTACTAATTCTGATTTTATGTGAACAATCAGAACAGTGGTGCCAGGATTAAGAATTATAAACACACACACACAGAGAGAGAGAGAGAGAGAGAGAGAGAGAGAGAGAGAGAGAGAGCAAGTGGGCCATTTCACCACACAAAAGAAATGTTGTGGTTGGTGACCTCAGACTCCCTGGAATCTCAGAGACTTGAGATTGGCAGGAGTTGATCCACTCCCTCCCATTTCTGCACCTGCTCTGGAACACAACCATGACACTTTCCACTGAGAGGACCATAGGCATTCAGTCCTATAATGAAATATCTGGAGTCCTTCCCCCAAGTAAGGAGAGCATCACTAACATCTCAAACTGAGCCAATCGGAAACACCTTCCCTTAAATCCCACCCTACGCCTCGATGTTTATATAGTCCATGTCTACATGGAATCAAACACACAAGTTATCTCACTAAGGACAATCTAAGAGTGGCCACTTTTCTACTAAGACGTAATACTTGGGGAAGAGTTCTTTCTCCTGAAGCATTCATCACTGGATGTTGGACCTGACTGGCACTGGCATAGCCATGGTAGATGATGAGAGACCCAGGATCTGCTCTGCTCAGACCACCCAAAAGTCCTTGCTTCTCTTGTAAGAGCTATAACACTCTCAGCATTCCTGGCTGGAGCAGAACCCCATGGAAGTTATTCCTCTTGACTCTACTTCATCCTCTCGTTGGACAGCAGATAACAGACATGCACACACACACACACACACACACACAGAGAGAGAGAGAGAGAGAGAGAGAGAGAGAGAGAGAGAGAGACTGTAAAAAGAAAGTTGCCACAAGTTTAAAATAGAAGTTGACATAAAGGAGGTCTATCAGTCTCTAGTCACTGGAGGAATCAGTGAACAAACTAATTGCTCTAGATTTTTAATGATTATCTCTGGTGACATCTATGTCATTGCTAATACTTCCTGATCTATATTGATCAATGAAACAGGAAAGACAGAGAGACTATATATTATATGCTTGGAAGAAAGCTGTCTGAATTGCAAAAGTGTTCCCCTTACTAACTCTTTGGGATTTGTTCTCATGACTTGACTTATTCATTGCTAAGTTTCCTGGCTACAAATCATCTTAGAGGGACCACTATTCCTTGATTTTGTTTTCATGTTGATGACCAGTTGCAATCTACCGAGGATCTCAGATGCTTCTGTGTATCTGTTCTCTCATCATTTGGTAGCCATCATAATACAATAGTTAAAAGGCTAAGATAACAGGACACAAGGACCATGACAACAAATGGGCCATCTCTGATGAGTGAGGTCTGGATCTGTAGTCCCCTAGGAATTGGCAAACCACTTACAAGTGACAGAATGACCAAAAGAGTCATTTATTGAAATAAAAGAATCCTTAAGTGGAAAACAGCTCAGTGATGTGCACAATAGAATTCCAGACCATAAACTCCTCAGCAAACTGTATTCGATTTTCTTTACTTCCCCACTTCCAACTCTAGACAGACAAAGCCATACAGGCTCCCATACAGGCTCCCATACAGGCTCCCATACAGGCTCCCATTCGCAGAAGATTCTTCACTTTAAGTTAGCCTACTATTAATGTGTTATCATGCCAACATCTAATCACAGTAGACTAAAGCTAGAGTCTTTGCTGTTTTTTTTTCCCTTCAGTTTTCTCAGGTTTTTTTTTTTTTTTCCTGTCTTCAAAGCTCTGAAAAAAAAATGTTCCTAGTGATAGCTGTAACAAGAACTGAATAAATGTGTTAATTTGGGTAATATTAATTCCTTTTCACACTTTTACTTCCTGTCTACAAGCAACTGAACATGTTAAGTGCTACCAAATCTTTTGGCAATGTAGAAAATGCACAATTTAGTAATTACTAGTTCTGCCATTCATTATAGATCAAATCATGGAAAGTTAATTAATATCTCTAGTTCTCTGTTCTCTTCTGAGAAATGATGGCAATACAATTACCTACATCAATGTAGTATAATCACTAAGTGTGATGATATATGGACATATTTGTTCTATTGTCTGGTGCATAAGTGGCCAATAAGTATCAGTGCTGCTGCTGCTGGTGATAGTGATGTTTTCTTATGTCTTCTACGTGTTAAATTTTGGATGAAAATTGTATCTTGCTATTTTCTTCATTATATACCCACAGGCAACATTCCATCATGGACATTTTAAATAAATTTTGTAAAATCTACTCATAATACCATATTTCTCCTTAAAAAATTCCTCAATACCCTGACCCAGGCATGGCTGCTGTGTTACAGGTACATCAGTAGGTGGTAGAAAGGAGAGAGGCTCTGATGTGTGAACATCTGAATGAGTAGTAGCCTAACATTCCCAGAAAAAAAGTAAGCCTGAGACAACCACTAGCTTGGCACCACGAAGCCCGTATAGGGAGCTAGCCTGAGATGACCATCAGTCTAGCACTATAATGCACAGGTAGGACCAAATATTCCTGAGACTACTATGGGTGCTGGCACCACTATAGGGAGCAAGTAACTGGTAGAGAAGTGAGAAGAAAAAGATGAACAAAAGAATTGAAGATTTGAGGGTAATGAGTACCTGGTAATGTCACCCTGGGCCATTATGGAGTCCTGGCCTGTGCTGCCACTAGGGGCTATGTTTGGATGTCCCCTTCTGGGTTACCCCTTGGGGAGAGGTTAATGGCTGAGGACTCTGCAGAGCTGGCCCCACCCCTCACATGGGAAGAATGGCTAACCTCACCCCTAGCCAGCTGCAGTAATCAAGAGAGTGGCAACAGACTGCAGGAATTGTGGGTGAGCCACCACCAAAGATATGAGCTTGAAAGAGCTGACCCTACCACTCATCTCCTGCATGGTAACAAGCTTGACCAGCTCAGATAACTCTTAGGCCCAGATCCAGGACTACGAATTGGCTCACCTCAATATCTATCCCATGGATAAACTGCTGGAACAAGTGAAGGAGCCAGTCCTACTGATACAAAACTATAAGATCTCCATGACACAAGGCTACAACAGGATATTCAAGAAGAGCTCCAAAGATGTTCCAATATTGGTGAAATAGCAGAAACCAGAGGCCTCAGAACAGATCAATGGGTTATTACAATGATCATTTACAAGCAAAGAAATGTTGTCAAGAGTCACACTGTGACCAACTATACCTTCCACAATGAAACAGTTTTCCCCTACTGTTATATGGTAAGACTATTGATGAAAACACCACCCATCTTGGTTACCAGATACAGAGAAATTAAGCTAAAATTGAGCTTGAAACCTTCTACCGCATAGATAGCTTTAATATCACCAAAAGATGCTATAAAGGCATGAAAAGTCTTAGTCGTCTGTGAACCTAATAAACTACCAATCTGCCAGGCAAAGTGCTACCTAAAGGTGCAATAGTGGCACAACTGGTAAAGCAGCCCAAACCCATGCATTATGTTCTAGGTACATAGTAGAAGAGGTTGTCTAAAGGATATAAGAGACAAAAGACAGGGAGAAAGTCTACAACATTCTGGCTTCTGGGCATTTTTATAAATTCGCACAGCTGTGGGTTGCCTATACCATCCCTGTACAAGTTTGGTCCTATTGACAATCAGTCATGAATAAGGGAGGGACTGTTTAGGGCCCTATTATTCTCCGATTAACAAGTGGCCTCTAATACATTCTAAGAGGAGGAAAGTCATTGCCTTCACTTATATACCCACTGGTGAGCCTACCAGGCTCCACTTGATAGTTCTAAACTCATAGTCACACAGATGTCCCTGAGTAAGTACAGTGGTTTATAAAACAAAAGAAAACATCTTGAGTGTAGAAGGGATCGGGGAGGGTATTCCTGGGGTGAAAGATAAAATAGATAAGAGAGTGAGGATTAAGAATAATCAGAATTCATTATATGTATAAAATTGTCAAAAGAAAATTTAATTTAATAATATGCAACATCTTTATCTTTTGTGATTTTTTACCACATTTTTGTTAATTTAATTCCAAACATATGAACCATTTAGTATTTACAACTTAGTTTTTGTACAATAGGGAGAATTACAGTAAAGTGCTATTGTGAGAAATACCCATGAGGTTTGCCTACTCAATGTTACAAATATCTGTTAAATGTTTTAGAAATATTTTCCACTCTCCTCAGAAATTATTATGAGATCTTCCCTACCTGGTTTGTTTGTCAAGCTCAGTTTATATACTGAGAATTATTGATGGGCAGTTACCAGTAAACTAAGAAGGTATTCTAGGGGCTGCATATTTACGAAAACTCCTTCCCTCTCATCCATCATTCTCTGAGCACATCCTGACCACTGTCACCATCATCAGTTTTGAGCAATTGATTTTTAGGAGCAAGCATTTGTGGAGAGTGGGTAAAGGGAGGTTGTTTGAATATTCCTGTTTTTATGGGTCAATAACTCACCTCAATGAAAAGTCTTAATTTCATGGAGATAAGTAAATTATACTTTTAAGATGATTAAATAGAAAGCATTTTATATTCATTATATATAGTTAAATAATTAGATGCTCTTTTCTTTTATTTCATCTTGACACACTTTATTTTCCAAACTATAATACGTACACAGAAAATGAAATTTTTCGAAGCCTTATAAACAAAATAAAAATTTGATCTTAAAGGTAACTTATTACTCACAAATCTTAAACTCCAACATCTTTAATATAACTCTTCATAGGGAATAACAACAGCTAAATAAAATTTAAAATTTTTATGATATATGTATTTTTTCACATCTAATATAGAAGAATAATAAACAGAAAATAATGTGTAAGAAGTGTGTAACATCCTATTAGTTTAACATTTTTACTAGAATTATTTTAGTCAATATTAACAGATATGTCTCAGTTTCATCTGCCAAACAATAAAAATTGCTTCCAGATGATGCATTTGTGCTTAACAAATTGGAGGAAATATAACTTGAAGTCATTCATGGAAGTATGTCTGAAAAACAATGAAATCTAAATTAAATTTTCTGTATATTGGCTTAGGGCTTGATTATGTTCTTTAAGTGAAAAAAAAAAATCCACTGTTCTTTTAAATACTTTTCCAGGAAGAGATAACTGAAGACGTAATTGCAGAACAAAAAAAAAAATGTATTCTTACTTACTGCCACTAAAGTCGTTTTTATATCCTTAGTAGCAATGGAAAATATCAAATGTCAAATCTTTCAATTTAGAAATTCCATTTTTCTTGCCTTTTTCAGACAGTCTCAATAAGTTCTGTAAAAGGAATATGGTCTATCACACATTAAAATACATTAAAGTTGGACCCGCAGCTTTCTACAAAACATTTCTGTTTTCAACTATTAGAGGTTCTTATTAATATAGGCATATATATTTATTTATATTATATCCTTAAACATGAATTATTCTCAAACAAGAAAAACAAAGATCACTTTTAAAAATATACTCATAGATAATTAGTGGAAGAAATATTTAGTAATTATGTGAAAGGCATTAATAATTAAACAAAGCTGAGACAATACGTTGACTCCTCAGCTGTCCTCTCCTGCTGTCAATTTATTTAATTTATATATAATTTAAATTGTTTCAAAAATACAAAAAATGTTAAAACTCACCTATCTGAGTGGCAATCAAGAATTTACTCATATACTACCAATCATATGATCATATCTATGGACTGGATATAAGACCCCTTTCTTTATCTTATATGTGTTTGGCATAGTTTTACCACAGCACTTCTATCAGAATTAATCTTGGCACTGTAATGACTTAAGTAACTAAATCTTTCTCCAGTGTTAAGATACTTTATAATCTAAATTGCAACTTTATGCAAACCCAAGTGAATCTCATCTAGTTGCTTAGAACTTTACTCCTGTGGCTATCAGGTAATGACAATATTGCCCAACACCGGGTTTCTCTTGTTTTTAATCTGGGTCATTATCGGCAGATCCGGAGGAAAATGTAACTCATCTACAGTTAACCTTCCAAATGTCACTACTTGACTTCCTCCTAATTTAATATCCTTTACTTTGGTGGACTCTGTCTCCTGAGCAGTGCTCTCATCCCTGCAGCTGGTCATGTCTTAGAATGAGTCATCTCACATAACCTGTAACTAGAGTGGACTTTTGGGATGTCCTCCTGGTTTTGTGTGCACCTACTCAGTAACTGATTAGAACTGAATCAAGAGAGGCTGATTTTTCAGAACAAACTAGAATGTCATCCAATCATATTAACAACAGTTTCAATATAGTTATTACAGTCTCTTCACCTATATTGCCCCCTCTTTAACACACTCACACATACACACACAAAAACATGCACACACACACACACACGCACACACACACACACACACACACACACATACAAAACAGATTAACTCACCTTTCCTATAATTTCCAAAACACAGAATCCATTTCATAACTGTTGAAAACCATTTTATAAAAGTGAAGTTAATTCTAACTAAAAATTCAATGTGCTACAATAAATATTCAATAAATAAAACATAAATATTTAATGTTGAATATTAAATGATGGAGAGAATGGTTTCAACTTCATTAAACTTTATTGAGCAGAAAGTTAAAAAGTATACATGTTCTTAGATCATCTCATATGACAAAACATTTCAGATATATTTATAACTTAACATTTTAGAAAAACTATAGAAATATCAAAAGAAACTTTTTAACATAATATTTTTAGCATTTTGGAATAAAAAAAAACTTCCCTAAGCATTCAGCAAAAATTAATTATAAAAGCAACATAGGCCTTCCAAATTAGAAAAAATTCTATGGAAGTGCTTTCCAATATAATTTTCAAACATAATTAAATTTTCAATAGTTGTACAGTATAATATAGTAACTACTAGCAACCTGTAGCTATTAGGCACTTAAAATTTAGTTATTAAGATTGTAAAATATATTTTAAATTTTATTTAATTTAAATGAGATTCAAATAACACTTCAATTTCATAATCCTTTATAGTTAATAGCTGTTTATTTGGATAGACAGATCTAGTGAATCAAATAAAATAACATACAAAAAGTAAAAATATGAATCATGAAAATAAGAACATATTTGAATTATGCTTATTAATTGAAACATATCTTTTAACATGAATTATTCTCAAACAATAAAAATAAAGATCTCTTTTAAAAAATATAGTCATAGACAACTACTAGAAGACGTACTTAGTAATTACATGACAAACATTAGTAATAAAAGAAAATTGAAGCAATACATTGACTGCTGTTAATTCTCCTCAGCTGGCTTTTCCTGCCACAACTATTTCTACTAGATTTGAGTTTACTTATCTTACTAATTTCTTATCAATGCCTTTCTATTTCTTAATAAATTACTTTGCCAGTGAAACTAAAAATCTGAATAAAATTAACAGTGCATAGCATGAACCACAGAACACACTGTAGAAGCCATACCTCTATAAAGATAGCAGATATGTCAGTTGGTGTGTTCTTGCCATCTTGCCATCTTGCCTTCAACTTGCCCGGCTACCATCTGTGTTATTTACCAGCTCTCTTCCTTTTCCTCCACATTAGCTAATTACAATCTCTCCACTCCCTCCAATTTCCAACTTTACTGTCATCCAACTTGATGTTAGATGGAGCTGATGAGCTCCCAAATCACCAAGAAACTAAAGACCACCTGAGGACTCTTAATCTCCACCTAGTACAGTTTATACATTAGCTGCCTGTCCACTCATTCCTTAAGTTTCTCTCACTTCTGCTACAAGGGCTGTGTCCCCACTGTGAGCCAACCAGATTCACTCTATTCTCTTGCTGGATTTAGCACTCTACTTGCTATTTTGTCTTTGTCTGTGTTTTCTTTTTTTTCTCAGCTGTGCTTTAATCAGTTAAAGATATCTACTTGGAGACTGGGAGGATGGCTAAGCTATTAAAGGTACTTGCTGCTCTTTTCGAGGACCTTCTTTTGGATCCAGGCATCACTACGACAGCTTACAATATCCTATGACTCCAAACACAATGGACAGAGTGTCATCCTCTATCCTCCACAGGCACCAGGCATGTATGTGGTACACACACATAGATGTAGGCACTCATACATGCACATGCACACACACATGCAAACATCTCTCTCTCTCTCTCTCTCTCTCTCTCTCTCTCTCTCTCTCTCTCACACACACACACACACACACATATACACATATGCACACACACAAATGCACACACATATGCATGTAAACAAAACACACAAAATAAATAAGCCTTTAAACATAGACTATCTTAAAAAGAAAATAAAGCCAGCACTGCCACTTGCTGTTTGTGTGGTCATATTTAAATCCATTCATGTCTCCCTCTCTGTATGTTTAAAAGTAGACTAGCAAACAGCAAAGACAGATTTCCTCCCTCATATAGTTAGGTTCAAACAATTAAAACTTTTCCACAAGGCATTTTGCATAATACACACCATATGATAATCTCCTAGAAATATTACCAATCATTTTTATCTCCACAGCTAATTTGAAATTCTCCTCGGCCTCATGCTGCTTCCAACCTTTCCCATTTCTCCTGTTCCTTTCAGAACAAAATATGTTTCTGAGCTAATTTTAGACCTGCAGGAAAATTCAGATGTTAGTGAACTCTCCCTATAATCCTTTGCAATGTCCCCTAAAGTTAACGCACGGTCGAACCAGAAAATAATTGGTGCGAAACTATGGAATGAAAGGCATTTCAGATTTCACCAGCTTGTACTCATCTTGTTTTCTCTTCCGGGGTCCAGTCCAGATTCCTGCATTGCAATGAGTCACCTTTTCTCTGTTGCTCCCTGTGCTCCGGAATGGTTCCATTAACTATATACATAATCTTAGCGCATTTCAAAAGCCTTCACTAGTTACTTTGTTGAATGACCTTCAGTTGGGTATGTTGCATTTTTTTTTCCTGTCTGAAATTTGAAAACTTCTTGAGTTTTATCAGGAATCACTCAGAAATGATATTGTGCCCTTCCAAGGGCATCATGTCAAGAGATTCATGATCTCAATATGTCAGACAAGACTTTCAGTAAGAATTATCTCCTCTCACCGGCTGCACCTCATCTCCCCGCCTTTGCTTTTTAATCCACTGTTCTCTGGCTTCATTGTCCATCAGTCCATTAAAACTTCTCTTGTTAAGGACACCATTAACCCTCTAGTTATTCAATGTACAAGGAACATCTTACCCTTTTATTCTTGGACCATGTGTAGCCAGAGGGCTGCTAAGAACTCTCCTGCTTTTCACCCCTTCTCTCAGCTGCTGATGCAATGCCACACTTTCCTGACTGGTAACTTTTCTGACTGCTTCCCTTTGTGCTCCTGTCCTGGCCTCATTTTTCATCACTCCCTCTATGTCTGATACTGAGTCCATCAACCAGTATACTCTCTGTGGTGAAAAGAGTCGTCTACATTGTTTGCTTACTTGCCATTTGCACACACATGCATTTTACATCAATATTGGTAGCATATTTTTCTTACTAATAAGCTCATGGACACAACTGTATTCAAAATATCATAATGGGGCCACCCTACAGGATCATAAACTGACTGTGCTCCCCCAATAACACTTCAAGTACCCCCAAAATGGCTTGATTTAGACATATACTAAGTCACTACCTCTGCTCTTTGAAGTATACTTTTATCAACCAAATCAAATATTCTGTTGGATTTTGTAGTGGATACATCATATAATTGGCATAAATTGAACAAGTGACCAAAGAAAAGTATTTACTTTGCAGCCCTCGCTGGCCTGTAACTAGCTATGTAGACACACTCTCTTTAAGAACTTAGAAAATTTACATAAATTTATTTTTGTGCGTATGTGGGAGTGTATTGTGTGGGAGTGTGTGCGTGTATGCATGTGCAAGCATGCATGTGTGTGTGTGTGTGTGTGTGTGTGTGTGTGTGATATAAGTGCAAGCATGTTTCTGGATGTATTAATACAACTTTGGGGGGGTCGGTTCTCTCCTACTACCTATATATGGGTTTTAGAGATTGAATTCAGATCATCATGCCTATGTGACAAGTTCTTTACTTGATGAGCCATCTCATCAACTATTTATTTATTTATTTATTTATTTACTTATTTATTTATTTTAGTGTAAACATGCTGCTATAAATGATTTCAGAGTCCTGTAGTTTTCCTATAAGGAAAATTTAGGATACAGTTAGAATACAATATATAATTGCTACATTTGACCTATTATCCAATCTGATATATTTTGAACATAAATGCAGTGATACAACTGAATGATAAATTGACATACACTAAGGAAGTATTTGCTGTGTAATACTTGAACAGTCCTAGAGATAAAATAATGAGGTAACTGATAGTTGGCTTTCTTTTTTTTTTTCTCCTTGTCACCTGGTATTATCACTCCATCTGAGTTCCTAGCCATCCAACTGCAATGCCATCCAACAACAAATATAATGGAGTCCACATTCAGATTTTAGCAACCATATTAGTTAAATTAAATCAAACAAGTAAATTTAATTTTTGGCATATTTATAGTAGCTTCATAAATATAAAATATTATTATTTCTCAATGTAATTAGTATAAATTGAACAAGATCATATACATTGCTTTCCATTGTAAGTCTTTGACACCAATTCATGGTGTACACTGATCACATGTCATATGAAAGTCACATTCCAAGGCTCTGAAATCTTCTATAACCAGTTTCTACTGTCCTGTAGAGTACATACTAGAAATGAGACTTTCCAGACAGATGCTCCTGACAATGGCATCATGAGTGGAACTTACACCATAACCTTCACCTCATTTGCAGAGAAAAAAGATTCTTGTATTTGCAGTCTCTAGGATGGGGGCTATACTGTTAACCTAGTGAACACAAGAATAACCTAGGAATAAGCTGGCATGCTGAGTTTGCATCCCCACCTTTCTACATTTTTGGCACAAGCCTCTTCTCTCTCTTCATCTCAAACAGTGTGGTGGGGGGACTAAATAAATAAGCTGGTGATCTACTACATACCACTGGAAAGTTCCATTTTTGTGTGCCAATCTATTAACTGTAGTATTCAGGTACAGTTAATCAACTAGGTACAAGGCAATCTTCTTTTATGTCTTTATGTTCAACTCATAGTTCTATATATTGTCCTGTTTTGTGGTTGAGGAATCAAACGTTTTAGTTCATTGTCCCTGAAGACCTTCCTGCAAGTCTCCTGACAGTTTCAGGCTAACTGTGTCACCTACGTAGGAATCAATTCACAGAAATTCCTCAAAGGTGTCTACTATGTCATATTTTATCATTCAATCCTCAAAGGACTTGAGATAAACATGAGTTGTCATAACAACATACAGTTTACTGAAAATAAATCAAGGCTTTCCAAGATAGCCAGTACCAATGGATGATAGATTTCGACACAGAACACATTTATACATATTATTACCTCTCTGTCTGTCTGTCTGTCTGCCTCTCTGTCTGTCTGTCTGTCTGTCTGTCTGTGGTGTGTGTGTGTATGTGTGTGTGTGTGTGTGTGTGTGTGTGAGAGAGAGAGAGAGAGAGAGAGAGAGAGAACAGACACAAAGGTATGTGTCTTAAATCTGTATTTGCACAAAACACTGTTCTTTATTTGGAGTACATGCTTCTATTCAATTCATTCAAAATAGGACACCTAAAATATTTTCATTTTTTATGCAAAACAGAAAAACATTATTCATATTAAAACATTTTTATTGTTTCTGTCACTACAGTTTAAGGTAGTGAGTAGCCATTGCTCCTTCCTCATTTAATCAACTCTGGTTTCCACAAGGCAGACAGCTTAAAGGCACATTGCCAATGAGGGGATGATGCTCTATGTATCTCATGACTGCCTTAGCACTGCGTCACAGGTTAACAATAATCAGTTTCACATGTATGGCACAAATGCACATGAGGACAAAAAGAGTTGTAATCGATGAATAAAATAAAATCAAACACACTGTGTTCTACAAGCTTGTTGATCTATATTCTAGGAAATTATAATTGTCTAATAATGTCATTTCCTTCTCTATCTATCCCTTCTTCTTGTCAAGTTTCATGAAGGAGCCTTTGGGATAGAGAAGAGAATATGCCATATAAAAACTGTGGTATATGTTATGTCCCATGTAAAAGTGGCATCTGCGACTTGGGTTGTGACTTAACCCCGCATAGTCTCCACTCTGTACTTATCAAGACATAGTTATTTCTTGTATCCCAAACACAGGTAAGTCATTATGAAATATCATTTGAGACATCACCAGAAATATTTTATTATCCAAACATTTCAAGAATATAAGCTGTTTTTTTTTTTTTTATTTCCTTCACCCTTGTGATTAGTAACTAAGAAATCTTTTAAATCTTTCAGCTCTCATAAATTCTTAAGGGAGCCAACTGAGTTACTTTCTTCTTAATCTGAACATTATTAAAATTAAAGGATAGCCAAGTTGGACTGATGCATGTTAGCCATGAAAAGTTCCTGACTCAGACCTCTGGCCCAGGCTGTCTTCCTCAGGGAAATGCTGTGGAAAGCACAGATCCTGGAGATGACATGTAAGACAACCCTGCACGTCCATTAGCCTTTTACTCTTATGAAGTGATTCTCCAAATGAGAGCTTTGTAGAAGTACAAAAAAAATAAATGAGATACAATTTGGTTTCTTAATATTATTATATCTGATATGTGAAGAAATCTCTTTAAATGTTTAGCTTAAATTGAAAATTCATAAGGAAACATAAATGTTTTTTGTTGTTTTGTTTTGTTTTGTTTTCGAGATCAGAGTCTAACCATGCATCCCAGGCTGGCCTGATCTCTTTATATAGACCAGGATAGGTATCAACCTGCCCCTGCCTTCCAAATGCTGAAAATCACAAATCCTGTTATGATAATGACATACATCAGAAACAATGAATGCTTCAGCATATCAATTTCACAAAGTTAAGAATGTATAATAAATATCTTCAACTTATAAACCCATAGTGAAGGAAGTTTAATTCATTAAACTTAGACAAATTGACTTATAGTCAATCTTTGGTCAATTAAATTGGAAACAAATATTTTTACAATCAATCACTACCCAATTGAGTTGGACTAGCAATATATGCTTTTCTTTACTCATATTTAAATGATCTATTTACTTAATGTTTTCATTTTTAACCTAGATTTACATAACCATGCATAAATTTACAACTAAGAAGATATTCACATGAAGCGTCTCTTATGTGAATTCAATGAGTGATGACTGACTTCTAATTTTCTGAATCATGATTAGTCGCCCCATCAAAATTTAGAAGAGGCATTATTTTTTTACTTTTGTTTTATATAAACATTTTCCATTAGCTTATTCTCAAGCACTTTGCAATGATAGCCTAGATAATAATAACCAAGAATTAAAATCTATAGCACATGCCAAAAAGATACATCACCCCATAAATCATATTTACTGCCATTTCTTAATGTGCTGTTTGAATTTCAGAAAATTCATTGACAGTTTATGAATATTGCAGAATCTTTAAAATAGCATGATTTTATGTAGAAGACTAAAGGGATATTGTCAATTTTAATGTGTACTGGGAGGTCACATGATATTCTTAAATTTAATGCTGAGGCAAATTCAGTTAACTCTGCTGAAATTTAAGGAGTCTTATACAACCAGTTTGGGCTAGTCAAGGGCAGATTAGGGATCAGGACACCTAGGCATTTAAATAACCAAACTGTGCTTTTCTGCACTAAAAGAAGCTGCTAGAAGGGATGTATTAAGGAATCAGAAAGAAGGATATAGAAACATAATAGTAGATAACAGTTATTACAGTAGAAAAGCTGAGGTTAGATGTTATAACTAATAAACTATCAATAATCATTATTTCTATTCCTTGGTCTTCTTTGCCAAACTGAAGGTCCAGATATAGCAAACTTCCCTGAGGACACTAGATGTTTCAGTTTCTTTATATTGTTGTAAGAAGCTATTATAGAAAAGATAGTTCAAATCGTGATCATTGGTTTCTTAGTGTTCAGGAAGCTGAGAGTCTAGAACTAGTGTATAGTATAGACATGGTCTGGTAAGGACCATCTTTCTGATTCACAGATAGCTGGCTTTTGGCTATATCAATGAACTGAAAGAGAAGTGAAAATGTATCCTTCCCTTCATATAAAAGAACTAATCAGATCATAGATCCTCCACTCTCATGGCCTCCCCAAGTCTAATTGTTCCCTAAAGGACCCACCTCTTAACACAACCACACTGGAGATTATGGCAATACATATCATCAGTGTTGCTACACTTTTGATTCAGGTCACCCCATCTAGGAAGGAGACAAAAAAATGCTTTCACAAGTAGCCCAGGAAATCCTGACTTAGATGTGGCCAGATTGTGGGAGACCCTGTCCTAAACCAGGGTTAACTTTGGGAAGATGGCATGGTTTATGGGTTCTGGCATGATGTTGGACTGAGAGAGAGATGTATTCATCTATAATGACAATACTATTGAGAATCAGAATATACCAACACACATGCATTTCAGACAAATAGTGCTTGCTTATTGTGATGTATCTACACTCACTATCTAATCTTTACTCCTAACACTCCAATGATATTCAGGAAAAAATGGTAATAAGAGAAGAGAAACTACTGGTACATATCCTCTCTAACATAAACAGGATTTGTTTCAGACATGGTCTCACTATCGAGCCTTGCCTAACAAGGAATTCACTATATAAAACCAGGCACAAACTCATAGAGATCTACCTGTCTCTGCCTCCAATTACTGCGATTAATGTTATATGTACCAGTACACAAGGTACTAAATAAAAATTCTTAAGATTGACTTATGAGGGCAGTAGATGAAAACTGATTGATCCTTGAGCATACATGCAGCTACAGCCCAGTGGCAAGGTCTGGTCAACGAGAGTTCATGCTTCTTAAGGCACCTCCCTTACAACATGACATCAAGGAAAAATTTAATCAGGGAACACAGAACTTATAAGGATGGCTTAGTTATGTAAAATACTTTCATTGTATTTGTTAGTATGTCTGCAGTGTGCTAAATATAAAAAAATAGTTATAATCATAATTGATTCAAACAACAGTGGGTTTCAGAATTTAAAAGTCACAACAACCAAAGATTCAATTACCCCGAAGATAGTAAAGTGTAGCCAGGTTGAAAACACAGAATGGGTAGACTTTAATAATATTAACTGTCTAAGTTTAATTTTTTCAGTATTAAAATCACAAGCTTTAATAGCTCCAGAATGGTTTTCAACACATATGATGATGATTTTTTAAATCATTATTATTAACAAATATAAGAAGAAGCACCAAAAAAGGAGACTTGGACCTTTGAGGAGATGATAATTACATTTAGTACATTGTTATTTTTATGTTCAACAGTTTAAGCTATTACTTACAAATACAAGATATCATTGATGGCTTCAAGAGAAAGTAAATTGACACAATCAGAGAGCTATTTAACATTAAATCATGTGTATACTGTAATGATACAAGCAAGTAAAAAATGAAGTTAATCACTACAAGACAATCTTCTTTAAAGGTAAAGGACATCCTGAACACCAATTGAACATCATTGCATCTGGAGAAACATTCCATTCACCAAGTGCCAAGTACTTAGAGACTTAACACTGCTACACTAATAAGCTAAAATAAGCATCAAACCCATTTCATAATTACTTTCCAATGACATTAAATATTTGTATCTTTAAGAGTCATTTAGTTTCTTGGACAATATAATGTTTTCTAAAGATGAAAGTTTATTGACATATTTTGGTCTCAGGTGGTTTTTAAGTACTGGTCTCAGAATGCCATTTGGCCCAAAAATACTTTCAGGAAAACAAACATGGAGAAGGGATTGATATCTAAGTGTCAGACCTGCCTCTGTATAACTATGGGAATTAATTCAAATGACATAAGTGTACGGTGTTTCAAAGTAAACTGCAGAGTAAATGTTTCTTAGTCATACACTTGCTCATTTCTAAAGGGATAGGTTATAACTACAGATCGGGTGCTGGTTCAACATCTCAAATAGGTCGCTAAAATGGTTGAATGAGAGCACAGGAAAGGGAACAAATTGACAAGGACACACCTGGCAACTTTAACAAGTTCCTTTGTAGATCACCTCATTTCATTTTCATCACAAGCTTTATGCAACCACTTGCTAGCATAATAAAAATCTACATCAAAAGAAATCGAAGCCTAATTCTCTATCACTGAAATTCATAGACAATGAAATACAGCTTGCCTGGAAGCCGCTTTCAATTTTTCTGGTCAAAATTCTGTCTTCTGAAAAAGAGAAAAACCAGGGATAGCATCTAATAGATCAAACACTCATATACTCGCTATATATGAATAAATAATGTATTAAATATTGAACTAAAAAAATTAAGAAGAATTACAAGAATTCAATTAATCACAATTCCAAAGAGTGACATAAGCAATGCCTAATCTAAGCTGGACCATGCCATTCCTGTCCATCTTGTGCTATACTAGATTAGTAATAAATAAAAGTGGAATGTAATTCCACGATGCCCTACAGTGGGGAGAGGGAACTTGTAGAGTATGCCTCCAGTAGAAAGACAGGACATCAAATGGAGGGATGGGTTGCCATCCTACAGTCAAAAACTCTGACCCAGAACTACAGGGACAACAATGGAGAAGAGCCTGTGGAGGTCCAGTGCTAGGCCCAAATTGAGATCCAGCTCAAGGGGAGGTCCCAAGGCCTGAAACTATTAATGAGGCTATGGAGCGCTCACAAAATGGGGCCTAACATGACTGCCCTCCAAAAGACCCAAAAAGCAACTGAAAGAGTCATATGCAGATATTTACACCCAACCAATGAACAGAAGCTGGTGAGCCCTGTGGTTGAATTAGGGAAAAGCTGTAAGAAGCTGAGAAGGGAGATGACCCTGTAGGAAGACCAGTAGTCTCAACTAGCCTGGACCTTCAAGATCTCACAGACACTGAGCATCCAACCAGGCAGCATACACCAGCTGATGTGAGGCCCCGACACATATACAGAGGTGGACTGCCAGATCTGGACTCAGTCAGAGAAGAGGTACCTAACCCTAGAGAAACTTGAGGCCCCGGGGAGTAGGGGGTCTGGTGGGGTGGGGTGGAGGTAGGGACAGCCAGAATGGGAAGTACACAAGCTTCAGACTCCAGCTCCTCTAAATGTAATCCTCATCTAACTCATAATCTCAGTCAAATGTCCTATTCTCTTTTTAAGGATGCTTTTTGCTATAAAACATCTATTGATATTAGTTATTATAAATTTGTGATTATTTCATTTATCTTTCACTTGAACACAGGGTTATTATGGGGTCATATATGAAAATTTGCAATTAGTAAAAAATTAATCAAATGGTTTGAGAAAATCCAAGATTTAATGAATAGAAACCAAGCTAAGTATGATAGCATACTTTAAAATCCTGACACATAAAAGACCAGGATAGAAAGATAGCCAGGCTTATGATAGCCTGGGATACATACTAATATTTTTCTCATAAAATAAACTAAAGTAAAAAGAACCAAATAAATAGTGTACTTCACTATTATGAGATCGATTTATTTGTTTTTTTTAAACAGTATATAGACATAACTAAAAAAGGTGTCACAGTTATTGCTAATAACTATTGGTTTCATTGAATATTTGGGAAATATTATAGACTTTGAATGAAAAATAATGATTATTAGTAAATTACAGCTGAAGTATATGCCGCATCAAGTATCCTAAACACTTGATTTAGTCTATTTCCCTTAATACAGTCTATACTAGGACAGCACATAAAATAAATCAATTGGCATTATTCAATTTTTTTATTTCTGGAGACTATTTTACCATTTTATATAAAAATACAGGGTATAGCCACTTTATAATTCAGCTATATCTTGGCATCAACATTGCTTCAATAAACAAAAATATCATAAGTGTAATTTATAGAATAAAACACAAATGATCAGTCATGTGTGGCCTTATTGTATGAGTATTTCTCTGAGAATATAAATCATTTATACTGCTTTATACACAAACCTCTTTTTAGTCCTTTTTCTAGTGTCCCAGTGAAAGGATCTATGTCCAGAGCATGTGTCATCAGTGTGACCCAACAAGGGCCAGATGGAATGCAACTGTGGCCTCATCTTTTTCTCACCTTAACCTGCTGGCCTAACAGGTACAGACAGCCAAAGATTTGTGATGCTAGAAGAAGTTACTCTGCCTGGATATTTTAGAGATTTGACTCCTGTCAAGTGTTGCAACAAAGTCAAGTGATTTCAATTTACCAGGCAAGGACAAGGAATGGTTTCAGGAAAAACCAAGGTGATGAACTATTGAACATTCAGTTCATTAGCTGTCATCCATCCTGACATCTTCATCTTTCAAACAGGGCTGAAGAAAATCAAAGGCTTGTAGTGCTTCCCTTAAAAATTCCGAGGAGGGATCTATATCCTCTTAAAGTTAACAGGACCGTGAAGGATGTTTCAAATGGATTATGAAAGATAACCACTGTTGTAAGAGCATCTCGATAGGTGTCCAGGTGTAAATACTAAGTATGACTTAAACACACTAATTTTAAAAATCCCACCACAAGATAATGTACTATGTGAACTGCTTCAGTATTTAACTTAGTCTAACTTTGTGAATTCCACATTTTAACGTGCAGTTACACCAGGCTGACAAATGACCTTTTAGAAAATTAATCTTTAGGGAAAAGAGAAAAAGCATTTTCCTAAGAAAATGCGTGCTGAAAAAGTCCAGTGATAGCCAAGTGCTGACAATATCACTTGCTTCTTTTGTTTCTCTGCTCTGCTTGGTCAGCACTGAGGGTCTGAAATTCCAGGCTTTCTCCATTTATATACAGTCTCCTGGAATTACAGTGTAATGCAAGCAACTAAAAACACTAAAGAAATATCTCTTAGCCCCCACCTTGGCAACTATTCATGATGAAGAGGAAAGAAACTATTCCACTTAAGTTCTTCAAGAAGCCCAGAACTAAAGTGAGGTGGGTATGATGTGCCACCTTCTTTCCTTAAGTGATCCATGAACTAACTTCTGTCTTTCACAAAATAATTTATTATTTTTAAAGGGAGGTATAAGTTGTCTTTGAATTCTTTCTCTATTGAAACATAAAATGAAGGGTTCTCTAGGTCAGTAGATAATTAACACATAAAAGCAAATGGAATCAAGATTCCACTAACTATCCTCCTCTTGAACACACCTCTTAAAACATCTAAATCATTGTTGGTGGGATTACAAGCTTGTACAACCACTCTGGAAATCAGTCTGGCAGTTCCTCAGAAAATTGGACATAGTACTACTGGAGGATCCAGCAATACCTCTCCTGGGCATATAACCAGAAGATGTTCTAACTGGTAATAAGGACACATGCTCCATTATGTTCATAGCAGCCTTATTTGCCAGAAACTGGAAAGAACCCAGATGTCCCTCAACAGAGGAATGGATACAGAAAATGTGGTACATTTACACAACGGAGTACTACTCTGCTATTAAAAACAATGAATTTATGAAATTCCTAGGCAAATGGATGGATCTGGAGGGTATCATCCTGAGTGAGGTAACACAATCACAAAAGAACTCACATGATATGTACTCACTGATAGAATACCCAAGATACAATTTGCAAAACACATGAAACTCAAGAAGATGAAGACCAATGTGTGGACACTTCTCCCCTTCTTAGAATTGTGAACAAAACACCATAGAAGAAGTTATAGAGACAAAGTTTGGAGCTGAGACAAAAGGATGGACCATCCAGAGACTGCCACACCTGGGGATCCATCCCATAATCAGCCACCAAACACAGACACTATAGCATATGCCAGCAAGATTTTGCTGAAAGGACCCTGATATAGCTGTCTCTTGTGAGGCTCTGCTAGTGCTAGGCAAACACAGAAGTGGATGCTCACAGTCAGCTATTGGATGGAACACAGGGACCCCAATGGAGGAGCTAGAGAAAGTTACCAAGGATCTCAAGGGGTCTGCAACCCTATAAGTGGAACAACAATATGGACTAATCAGTACCCCCAGAGCTCGTGTCTCTAGATGCATATGTAGCAGATGTCCTAGTTAGCCATCATTGGGAAGAGAGGTCCCTTGGTCTTGCAAACTTTACATGCCCCATTACAGGGGAACACCAGGGCCAAGAAGTGGGAGTGGATGGGTGGGGGAGCAGGAGGGGAGGGTATAGGGTACTTTCTGGATAGCATTTGAAATGTAAATGAAGAAAATACCTAATAAAAATTGGAAAAAGAAAAACAAACAAACATCTAAATCAGAACATGAGAAAAAACATGTTACCTTAGCACAAGTATTTGTAAGAACTTCCACTGAAGAAGCTACAATGTTATCTTGGACTCTCAAAACCCTGTATTTGAGTTATTAAAGAACACCTGGTATACTATACAATTGCATGATTAGCCAATCAGAGAAAGTCGAAGGGACAGGTGGTTGAAGGGGGCATTGAAGGTACCAGTAAGTTATATTGTCTACATTTACTTCTGAGGCCTTTGGCCTGGCATTCTCCACGGTGTCAGAAAAAATAGTTTTTGTCATCAAGTTATTGGCAGCGTCAGCATTTTCTCCAAACACTGCTTAGGTACTGCAGAAGAGATTTCTTTGTAGAAATTCACAGCCCACTTGTAAGAACACCCACCAGATCAATTTGAGGCAGGCAATTCACCTAGTACGTTATTCACAAACACCAGCATAAGGTAGACAGTGTCATTCATAAGCATCAGTGTATTCACAGTCAACACATGAGAAAACAAAGAAGAATAAACATGGTCTATGTTTGTGTTTCACTTAGCATGTTTTGTGGAATACTGGCTATGCCGCACCTTGGAGCTTGAGACAAACAGAAGCTCAGGCCCAATCTCCAGAGCACTGAGTAAGAACATGTAACTGGAGGTCTAACTCCGGTGCCTGTATCCCAAAGATTCAAGTATTACAATATCCTCATGGTATAATTGAAAGCATCATGCACAATTGTATTGGGATGCAATTTCATTTTCTTTAACTGGCAAAATCAGAATGCTAAGAATTATAAAATTTGACCAAGGGGTTACCTGGGGATCTTATTGGAAGTACATAGCCAAACCCAGCAGGAAAATAGGAGAGTGACATTTGGAAAAGACATTGGAAAAAAACCACAATTTGTCCACTTCCGTGTGGCCAAGACCAAAATACTATATTTAGTACTCAAAACACCCTGGTCAGTCTGTAAGAAAATGTTAACTTGCAGCTAGTTAACTCAGACTTAAGTCTTAAGCTGGATGCATGTTCTTATGCCATGTTTCTCCACCAACAATCAGGTCAGTACTGAGTTTTCTAAGACAAGTTCTACTCTATCTAGTCTAATACATAGAAATTGCTGGTCTCAGACCTCAGGATAAGGGACTGAGGTGTATTATTTTACATTCCAAAGCAAACCTGGCCTCCAGGTACTGCTAGCATCCCTCAGTTTCTATCTGGCATACCCTGCCCCCAACCTTGAACTTTCCATCCCAGGGGCTGGGCTGCCCTTCCCCCCAGAGGCTCCTCCTTATATAATCCAAACATTTTGTGTTCTCTCTCTCTCTCTTCTCTCTCTGCCCACATGCCCTTTTTCTCTTCTCCCTCCTCCATCTCTCTCTCTCCCAGTGGTGTGAGGGGACTCGCCTGATCTCCCTCAATCTTTGGGGACAATGAACTCAGCTTAGAACAGTTTCCTAATAAACCTGCCATTGATATAGTCTGATCTGGCATGAAGTGGCTCATTTCACCAGTGGCAAAGAATGACCTATCAGAACTGTGTTTGTGTCAAAGCTTTTAGGTTTAGGTTTAGTGTCTTCCCAATCTTAATTGGGATCTGCATTAATAAGAATCAGGTCTGATATACATCTAATATATTTTTGTAAAAATGTAAATCAGTATCTGATCTTTTAAAGTTTTCTTTAAAACTGTTTGATAGAGTATTAAATTATAAAATATGCCAAACTAATGTTTTTTTGTTCCTAAAAAAAAATAGTGATAAATGTTCCTAAAAAAAATAGTGATAACCATGTTTTTTCATGGTTTCCATAAATGCAATTCAAGTTATTACAATTAATCTTATTATTTTTATCGTATTTTTATTAAAGTATACTTTGCTTTTCCTCTGATACTTTAGTGGGTGACACTCATAGATATTTACCCAATTATTTTTTTAGACATGGATTCCTGTGTAGTCCAAGTTGGTGTCATGCTGCCTCAATCTCAAAGGTGCTAAGAATGACAGTCTGGGATAACAGGCATGCTTATCATTTTTAATAATTGTCACCTTCTCATGTGGGAACATGTACTGCTGTTTTGAAGACACTTCTCTTACTTGTTATCTTGTTTTTATAATCATGGGACTCAAATACACATTTCTGTTGCATTAACACTTACCTCTGTGAGCTTCCTCTTTATTTAAAATAATTTTTTGAATTTTTATTATATATTTTCTTTATTTACATTTCAAATGTATCTCCTTTCCTGGTTTTCCCTCCAAATATCCCCTATCCCCTCTCCCCTTCCCCCTGCTCACCTACCCACTCACTCCATCTTCCTGGTCCTGGTAAGTCATAGTAAGATTTACTAATGAACATGCTTACACTAAGGAAAAAAATGTGATCTTTGTTCTTTTTCTATTTTGAATGAAAGGATAAGAGCTGTTCACATGGGAAAGGAAGGTGGTCATGTTCCATTAGATTTTCCTTTTATTACTAGAAAGCATATGCTAATTTTATGATCAGAGTTTTTGTTTATGTAACCAATATTTGTTAGTTTACTTTGGACCCTATCTGAGAGAGACCTGAAAATCCAGTCAAAAATATGTACTTCATTTTGTATAAGCAGCAGTGTATATGAAGATCAAAAGATATGGCAGTGTCTAAAATTGAAGCCCTGCATTTTCTATGCATTGTGACAACTTTAAGATCTCATGAAATGAAACTTAACACGTATTACACGGTTCACTTTTGGGCTCTGAAAGCTACTAAGTAATATTCCAGTCATGCCTTGGCACATGACAAATTACCTCCAAATTCCATGGCTTAGAGTCATCACCACTTGACAGTTTGTTACAATTGTATGCAGCAAACATCCAGGAGAGGCCTAAATGAGCAACAGTTTAACATCATTTGAAGGTCTTCCTCAGGAACTGATATCTGGACTGCTCCAGATAGTCCATGCTCATATTTCTCGAGCCTTGTTGAAAGTCAAAGTTGAATGGGTGGATCTGGAGAGGTGAGTGCAAAATCTCCTGTGGTTACAGTTCACTGAGCCTTACTTGGCAGCTCAAGAGTTCCCAGACAATATGCTCCAAGACACCTAGACAGAAAGGCATGGCTTGTGTTCCCATCAGAAGACTCAAGTGTCATTTCTCTGTATGTACTAACTAAATAGAATATGGATTCTAGGATGTAAAATGGACAAATTAAACCAAAGACATCTGAATGTAATCTGAGCTTTAGTTCATATATCTGTGTATTTGTATGCATACATGTAAAGGATAAGGTAATTGATGTGGACTGAGGTAATTAATGTGCATCAAAAGAAAAAGGGCAAAGAAATTTGGAGAAAATTTTTAAATGTATCAGTATATCCATGTTGAAGTGAAATTGAGCCTAGCCTCTGAAGAGAACATGGGCTCTAGATGGGCAAAGGACACCAGTGACCTGCTGGGCATCACAGCTGCTGGGAAGGAGCTCAGCAGCCTTTGCAGCGGGACACCAAGAGAAATGAAGAGGGGAGTTATCAAGAAGATGTTGAAGAGGTTATTAAATACCAAAAATTCAGAATGATCTTATCTAATCACTAAATTTCATCTGGCAAGCAGTTGAGTTTTACATCACAGATTGCTAGTGGGGTGGAGAAGCAAAGCACTCCTCTTACAACACTGTTTTCTGAGGGACCAATTTAGTAACCAATATTTACTTAGCACCAACAGAGGGAGCAAAAGGGTGGGAGGGAGGGAAGCAGGGAGGGAGGGAGGGAGGGAGAGAGGGGAGAGAGAGGGAAGGAGGGAGGGAGGGAGGGAGAGAGGGAGGGAGGGAGGGAGAGACAGAGGCAGGAGGGAAACAAAGGCAAAGACAAAAACAAAGACAGAGACAGACAGACCAACAGACAGACAGACACTACATGCATGTAGCATAAAATGTCCATATTCTATTTCTGGGAAACATTCAAATGTACTGTTATATAAGTGGAATCAAAGTTGTTAATCAGCTAAATTTAGGGCAGTTACCAGAGAACATTTACATAAAGCTAGCATACAGTGTTTCAGAAGTG
>LR755287.1:9546-61613 GCA_902729485.2 Mus minutoides
CCAGTCTTCTGCGCAGGCGTTCTGGAGTTTGGCGGGAACCCTGAAATCTCGTGACATCTCAGGTTGCGCAGGTGGGCTGGTCGTAGGTGGGCCTCTGGTAAGCTGGGCGGAGCCGGGTGACCTAGGAGACGTGCAGAACCTGCTGCAGGGGTACCGGGCTCTCTTAGCCTAGTTAACAACAGAATGGATGCCATTGGGTACGGCATGGCTCTGGCCATTTGCACCAACTGTGTTGGTGGGGAAGGACACCACACCCTTCAGTGCTTTAGGTCTTCTGGACTACACATGCAGTGACTAAATCTACTCACATGTGTGTTAGCACCTTTGTCTGTGGATAGGCCATCCTGAAAGAAAAATAATAATAAAACAGAACTTAAATTGACAGCAAGGTCATTGGATGCAAGTCTTTATTAGGCAAAAATCCCTGCAACCAAGTCACCTTGTCTGCCCATAATGCTGGGATACAAGGATAACTAAAGCAGGAAAATCAAAGTTTTACTCTACATATCGTAGAGAGAGGAAATCATGACAACCTACCCCAACTTAAGTCTGGGATGTCTCAAGATTGCTTTAATCTCCAAGACTGAATACATTTGTCCCTGGTGCATGATGGCCATCCCACCCAGGCCTGCAGCTTATTTGGTCCTCTCCTTGCTAATGGCATACAGCATCTTGGCTTTCAGTCTTGGTCAGGCACAAGTTTTATCATCAGTGTAAAGTTATTTCCACAAAACTCCTGAGGCACTGTGTGGCCGGCTGTGGGTTGGTATGTGTTATCTTGCTGCCTGTCACCCTACTTGCCCTTGTTGGTTGATGGTGAGTTGATACAGAATCAATAGCACAGACACTGGGAGCAGATAAGAAATGCCACAGGCAGCTCCTTTGTTGATCTTGGAGCCTGAGACATTAGTGTTCTGTTCAAGAAATTACACTCTATCTGCACCCCAGTGATTCCAAGAAAGGAACTCTTCAAAACAGTAGTGTCAGTGTCAGCCATCATTGGTCAATCAAACAAAACAGTATGTGTCAGCCATCATTGGTCAATCAGGCAGTCCTTAATTTGGTCCTCCTTCAGGAAATGACTTTGTGGTTGCATGGCCCCTGGTGTTTAATGCAGAGGTGGTCATGCCATTTCTCCTACATTTCCACCATCTGAGGTACCATTGCCTCAATATTGATGACCCCCGCTTGTAGGATTCCCAATATACTGTCCTGTCTTCTAGGATCTTACCCATCATTGACTATCAGCCTTCAAAGAGATATCAGTCTGGAGGCATGCCATGTAAGGGGGAGATGAGAAACAAACAAGACTACATAGTGGTCTCATTGATCTCTGCCATCCAGGCTTTGACCACTTTCTTATGTGAGGCCAACAATCAGGATTTTTGAGAGGCATTAGCACCTGGAGGGTCACCTTATTTATGGATAACTGCCAAGAGATATGCTGTGTGAGACATTTAAACAAAATAATATTAGTATGACAATTCCCTCCGATCATAGCATAAGTGACTATTCATAAGGGGTCAAATAGTCTCTTAATTTTCTTCCACATTTTCCCAAGAATCTAACATATAGGGAGAGCACAGATGCCCTGGTTGCATTTACATTAGCTATGTTCTCCCTTAACAACACAGAATAGTTAAGTAATTTGTCTGATCAGGTACCTTCAATATATTGAGTCAGGCTTTGTTGATTGTCTACCTGGTAAGGGGTTAGGCAGATTGAGTGAGATATGGGGTCTTATGCTGATATAGATGTGTCCCTAACAAGGGCCAACTCTTCTGTCAGAGTAAGTCAATCTGTTATAAAATGTGGATGGCTTAATAAATATGCTGATTTGGCACCTCCTGCTCCTAAAGTACCTCAGCTGACTTAGAGACTCCCACATTGACAGTCTCTTCTGTAGTGGCTATATGGGTCAAGGCAACAAAAGCTGTTGTCACAAGAGCAATGAGTGCAATGATGGCTGCAATGATGGCAGCCAGAATATCAAAATCCCTCTTTCCATGTTGTAGGAGTTGTGCGTCTGGGCCATTAGAGTGACAGCATGAAAGTGATATTTAGCACAGGCTTCCAAATGGTAGCTGGTTTACTAATCAGGATAGCTGTTATTGAATACCCTATCCAGGAGGTGGCCAGGAGACATTTTTCATTAAAGCAGTTAAGGCTGTCTCTGGTAAAAGATAAAAGGAGGTAGGGCACAGACTGGGATGGCTTTCTGCTCAATCTTATTGGCAATGGTCACATTCATGGGGTTTACCCCAGTTCACATTTTTGCCAACTGTTTTATTTGGAAATATGTCCCATTAAAAGAGACAGCCACCTTTTAGTAGAGTAGGGGGCATAAATCAAGACAATTAGAAGGGCTACATAAGTCCCAATAGTTAATAACTGGGTGATATTGGAATATAATGGGATTGCTGTTAACATAAGTAGTTATATTAGAAATATCATGTGAGGGTCAGGATCTTTTGGTTGACATTTGCTCCCAGAAGTTTAGATTGTTCCACAGCCTGCTGTGCATGGGTCCTGCCAGGAGAGAGCTTGTTTCCCAGGAGTGCTCTTACTCCCAGGTCAAGAAGTGTGATCTCCATTTTCTCTACAATAACTTTCTGGAGCAGGGCCTGCCAAGAGTGTACAGGACACAGGAACAGTGGAACAGCTGTGTCAGGATCATCCCAATTGCCATCTGGACCCAGGAGCTGAGGCTATTCCACAACCCTCTGTACACAGATCCCACCAGAAGAAAGATGTTCTCCCAGGAGAATTCTCATTCCCAGTCTCAGAGGTGAGATAGCCACTTTCTCTCCAATAACTGTCCTGGGTGGGACTGGAAAGGAGTGCACAGGCTACAGGAACAGTGGAGCTGCTGGAACAGGATCTTTCTGGTCGCAATCTGCACCCAGAGCTCGGGCTGTTCCACAGCCTTCTATACACAAGTTCTGCCAGAGGAGGTCTGGTTTTCCAAGTGTGCTAACACAGGCTTGTAGACCTACAGGAGGGACAAGCTCCAGCCAGAGACAGTAAGACCATCTAACACCAGAGATAACCAGATGGTGAAAGGCAAGTGTAAGAACCTTATCAAGAAAAGCCAAGGCTACTTGGCATCACCAGAACCCTGTTCTCCAACCAGAGAAAGTCTTGGATACCATAATACACCAGAAAAGCAAGATTTGGATTTAAAACCACATCCCATGATGATGATAGATTATTTTAAGAAGGATATAAACTACTCCCTTAAGGAAATATAGGAGAACACAGGTAAACAGGTAGAAGCCCTTAAAGAGGAAACACAAAAATACCTTAAAGAATTACAGGAAAGCTCAACCAAAAAGATGAAGCAATTGAACAAAATCATAGAGGATCTAAAAATGGAAGTAGAAACAATAAAGAAATCACAAAAGGAGACAACTCTGGTGAAAGAAACCTAGGAAAGAGATCAGGAGTCAAAGATGGAAGCATCTCCAACAGAATACAAGAAATAAAAGAGAGAATCTCAGGTGCAGAAGAAACCCTAGAAAACATTGACACAACAGTCAAAGAAAATGCAAAATGCAAAAAAGGTCCGAACCCAAAATATATGGGAATTCCAGGACAAAATGAGAAGAACAAACCTAATGATAATAGGTATAGAAGAGAGGGAAGATTCCCCACTTAAAGGGCCAGTAAACATCTTCAACAAAATTACAGAAGAAAGAGATGTGCATGAACATACAAGAAGCCTACAGACCTCCAAATAGATTGGGCCAGAAAAGAAATTTCTCCCATCACATAATGATAATAACACCAAATGTACAAAACAAAGAAAAAATATTAAAGGCAATAAGGGAAAATTGTCAAACATTTTTAAAGGCAGACCTATCAGAACTATACCAGACTTCTCTCCAGAGACTATAAGAGCCAGAAGATCCTAGGCAGATGTCATACAGACCCCAAGAGAATACAAATGCCAGTATAGTTTACTATAAACAGCAAAACTCTCAATTACCATAGATGGAGAAACCAAGATATTCCATGACAAAAACAAATTTAAACAATATCTTTCTACAAATCCAGCCCTTCAAAGAATAATAATTGGAAAACTCCAACACATGAAGGGAAACTGCATCCTAGAAAAAGCAATAAAATAAATCTTCTTTTAATAAACTCCAAAGAAGTTAGCCACATAATCATAATTCCACCTCTAAAAACAAAAATAACAGGAAGCAACAATCATTTCTCCTTAAAATCTCTTAATGTCAATGGACTCAATTCCCCAATAAAAAGACAGACTAACAGACTGGATACCTAAACAGGACCCAACATTTTGTTGCATGCAGAAAACCAACCTCAGTTACAATGACATACACTCCCACAGAGTAAAAGTCTACAAAAAAAATTCTCCAAGCAGATGGTTCCAAGAAACAAGCTGGAGTTTTATTCTAATATCGAATAAAATTGATTTTCAACCTCAAGGATTCAAAAAAAATAAGGAAGGACACTTCAAACTCATCAAAGGAAAAGTCTACTAAGGAGAACTCTCAATTCTGAACATCTATGCTCCTAGTGAAATGGAACACATATTCATAAAATAATCTTTAGTAAGCTCAAAGCACACATTGCACCTTACACAATAATAGTGGGAGAATTCAATACCCAACTCTCAGCAATGGACAGATCATGGAAACAGAAACTAAACAGAGACACATGAAACTAACAGAAGTTATGAAACAAATAGATTTAACAGATATCTATAGAACATTTCATCCCCCCCCCAAAAGAATATAGTTTCTTCTCTGCACTTCATGGTACCTTCTTCAAATTTGACCATATAATTGGTCACAAAAGAGGCCCCAGCAGATACATGAAGATTGAAATAATCCCATGCATCCTATCAAATCACCATGGAGTAAGGTTGGTCTTCAATAACAACATAAACAATAGAAAGCCCACATATACATGGGAGTATGTAGTATGAACAACACTCTTCTCAATGATAACTTAGTCAAGGGAGAAATAAAGAAATTAAAGACTTTTTAGAGTTTAATGAAAATAAAGCCACAACATACTCAAACTTATGAGTATGGGAAAGAAGTGCTAAGAGGAAAACTCATAGATCCAAGTGCCTCCAAAAAGAAACTGGCGAGAGCATTCACTAAGAGCTTGATACCACATGTGAAAAGCTTTAGAACAAAAAGAAACAAATGCACCCAGGAGGAGAAGATGGCAAAAAAATAATCAAACTGAGGACTGAAATCAACCAAGTAGAAAGAAAAAGAACTATACAAAGAATCAACCAAACCAGAAGCTGGTTCTTTGAGAAAATCAACAAGATAGATAAACTCTTAGCCAGAATAACCAGAAGACACAGAGACAGTATCCAAATTAACAAAATCAGAAATAAAAAGGGAGACATAACAACAGAAATGGAGGAAATCCAAAAAAACCAAAACAACAACAACAACAAAACAAAACACTAGATCCTACTCCAAAAGACTATATTGAACAAAACTGGAAAATCTGGAGGAACAATTTTCTAGACAGATACCAAGTACCAAAGTTAAATCATGATGAGATAAATGATCTAAACTGTCCCATAAAGAAATAGAAACAGTTACTAATAGTCTCACAAACAAACAAACAAACAAACAAATCTAGGACCAGATAGATTTAGTACAGAGTTCTATCAGACCTTCAAAGAAGACCAATACCAATACTCCTCAAACTATGCCACAAAATAGAAACAGAAGGAACACTACCCAATTCATTCCATGAATTCACAATTACCCTGATACCTAAACCACACAAAGACCCAACCAAAAAAAAAAAAATGAGAGAGAACTTCAGACCAATTTCCCTTATTTATACAGGTGTAAAAATACTCAATAAAATTCTCAGAAACCAAATCCAAGAACACATCAAAAGGATCATCCATCATTATCAAGTAGGCTTCATCCCAGGGATTCAGGGATGGTTAAAAATATGGAAATCCATCAACATATCCCAGTATATAAACAAACTTGAAGAAAAGAAAAAAGATCATTTCATTAGATGCAGAGAAAGCACTAGACAAAATTCAACCCCCCTTCATGATAAAAATCTTGGAAAGATTAGGAATTCAAAGCTTATACCGAAACATAATGAGAACAATATACAGCAAACTAAATGGAGAAAAACTTGAAACAATCCCACTAAAACCAGGGACTAGACAAGGCTGCTCAGTCTCTCCCTTCCTATTCAATATAGTACTCTAAGTTCTAGCCAAAGCAATTAGACAACAAAGGGAGGTCAAGGGATACAAATTGGAAAGGAAATAGTCAAAATATCAATATTTACAGATGATATTATAGTATATATGTGACTCCAAAAATTCTGCCAGAGATCTCTTAAATCTGATAAACAACTTCAACAAAGTGGCCAGATATAAAATTAACTCAAACAAATCAGAGGGCTTCCTCTACACAAAAGATTTACAGGCTGAGAAAGAAATTAGGGAAACAACACACTTCACAACACTCACAAATAATGTAAAATATCTTGGTGTGGCTCTAACTAAGCATGTAAAAGATCTGTATGAAAAGAACTTCACGTAGCTGAAGAAAGAAATCGAAGAAGACTTCAGAAGATGGAAAAATATCGCATGCTCATGGATTGGCAGGATTAATATAGTAAAAATGGGCTTCTTTCTGAAAGCAATCTACAGATTCAATGCAATTCCCATCAAAATTCCAACTCAGTTCTTCATAGCATTAGAAAGAGCAATTTTAAAATTCATCTGGAATAACAACAACAAAAAAAAAACCCAGGATAGCAAAATCTTATCTCAACAGTAAAAGAACTTCTGGGGAAATCAACATCCCTGACCTCAAGCTGTACTACAGAGCCATAGTGATAAAAACTGCATGTTTTTGGTATATCAACATGTAGGTGGATCAATGGAACAGAATTGAAGACCCAGAAATAAACCCACACACCTGTGGTCACTTGATCTTTGTTCTCTGAATATTTATCGTTGTTTTTGCAGTAATTACTTTCCTGGCTTTAAAATATATTTTGGCTTATTTGCAATAAGATTGTGAAACAAACTCAACTATTAAAAACAATGAATTTGTCATATTCTTTGTTAAATAGATGGAACTAGAAAATAACATCCTGAGTGAGGTAACCAATTCACAAAAGAACACACATAGTATGCACTCACTAAGTGAATATTAGCCCAGAAGCTCAGAAAACCCAAGATATAATTCACAGACCACATGAAGCTCAAAAAGAAGGAAGATCAAAGTGTGGATACTTCTGTCCTTCTTACAAGGGGTTAGAAAATACCCATTGGATGAGTTACAGAGCCAATGTCTGGATTAAAAGAAAAATGAAGGAAAGGTCATTGAGAGACCGTCCATGTATATGGGATCCATCCCATATACATTCACCAAACCCAGACACTATTGTGGATGCCAACAAGTGCTTGCTGACAGGGGCCTGATATAACTGTCTCTTGAGAGGCTCTACCAGTGCCTGAAAAATACAGAGGTGGATGGTCTCAGCCATCCATTTGACTGAGCACAGGGTCCCCAATATAAGAGCTCAAGAATATATACTATCATATCATCTGCAAACACTGACATCTTAACTTCTTCCTTTCCAATGTGTATCCCCTTGATCTCCTTTTGTTGTGGAAGTGCTCTGGCTAGGACTTCAAGTACTATATTGAATAGGTAGGGAGAAAGTGGGCAGCCTTGTCAAGTCCCTGATTTTAATGGGATTGCTTCCAGCTTCTCTCCATTTAGTTTGATGTTGGCTACTGGTTTGCTTGATATTGCTTTTATTATGTTTAGGTATAGGCCTTGAATTCCTGATCTTTCCAAGACTTTCATCATGAAAGGGTGTTGCATTTTGTCAAATGCTTTCTAAGCATCTAAGAGATAATCATGTGGTTTTTGTTTTTGAGTTTGTTTATATAGTTGATTACATTGATGGATTTCCGTATATTAAACCATCCCTGCATTCCTGGGATGAAGCCTACTTGGTCATGATGGATGATTGTTTTGATGTTTTCTTGGATGCAGTTTGCAAGGATTTTATTGATTATTTTAGCATTGATATTCATGAGTGAAATTGGTCTGAAGTTCTCTTTCTTTGTTGGATCTTTGTGTGGTTTAGGTATTAGAGTAATTGTGGCTCCATAGAATGAATTGCGTAGAGTACCTTCTGTCTCTATTTTGTGGAATAGTTTGAGAAGTGTTTGAATTAGGTCTTCTTTGAAGGTCTGTTGGAACTCTGCACTAAACCCATCTGGTCCTGTGCTTTTTGTGGTTGGGAGACTATTGATGACTGCTTCTATTTCTTTAGGGGAAATGGGCCTGTTTAGATCTTTAATCTGATCCTGGTTTATCTTTGGTACCTGGTATCTATCTAGGAAATTGTCCATTTCATCCAGGTTTTCTAGCTTTGCTGAGTATAGCCTTTTGTAGTAGGATCTGATGATGTTTTGGATTTCTTCAAGATCTGTTGTTATGTCTCCATTTTCATTTCTGATTTTGTTAATTAAGATACTATCCCTGTGCCCTCTAGTGAGCCTGGCAAAGGGTTTATCTATCTTGTTGATTTTCTCAAAGAACCAGCTCCTGGTTTGGTTAATTCTTTGAATAGTTCTATTTGTTTCTACTTGGCTGATTTCAGCCCTGAGTTTGATTATTTCCTGCCATCTGCTCCTCTTGGGTGAATTTGCTTCCTTTAGTTCGAGAGTTTCTAGGTGTGCTGTCAAGTTACTAGTGTATGCTCTCTCTAGTTTCTTTTTGGAGGCACTCAGGCCAATGAGTTTTCCTCTTAGGACTGCCTTCATTGTGTCCCATAAGTTTCGGTATGTTGTGGCTTCATTTTCATTAAACTCTAGAAAGTCTTTAATTTCTTTCTTTATTTCATCCTTGACTAAGGAATCATTGAGTAGAGCATTGTTCAGTTTCCATGAGAATGTTCGCTTTCTCTTATTTATGTTGTTATTGAAGATCAGCCTTAGTCCATGGTGGTCAGATAGGATGCATGGGATAATTTCAATATTTTTGTATCTGTGAGTACTGTTTTGTGACCAGTTATATGGTCAATTTTGGAAGAGGTTCCATGTGGCGCTGAGAAGAAGGTATTTTTTTTTGTTTGTTTTTGTTTTAGGATAAAATGTTCTGTAGATATCTGTTAAATCCATTTGTTTCATGACTTCTGTTAATGTCCATGTGTCTCTGTTTTGTTTCTGTTTCCAGGATCTGTCCATTGGTGAGAGTGGGGAGTTGAAGTCTCCCACTATTATTGTGTGAGGTGAAATGTGTGCTTTGAGCTTTACTACAGTTTCTTTAATGAATGTGGCTGCCCTTATATTCAGAATTGAGCATTCATCTTGATTGATTTTACCTTTTATGAGTATGAAGTGCCCCTCCTTGTCTTTTTTTGATAACTTTGGGTTGAAATTCCATTTTATCTGATATTAGAATGGTTACTCTAGCTTTTTTCTTTGGACCATTTGCTTGGAAAACTGTTTTCCAGCTTTTCACCCTAAGGTGGTGTCTGTCTTTTTCCCTAAGGTGCGTTTCCTGTAAGCAGCAAAATGTTGGGTCCTGTTTGTGTAGCCAGTCTATTAGTCTATGTCTTTTTATTGGGGAATTGAGTCCATTGATGTTAAGAGAAATTAAAGAAAAGTAGTTGTTGCTTCCTGTTATTTTTGTTGTTAAGGTTGGGATTCTGTTCTTGGGCTTTCTTCTTTTAGGATTGTTGAAGGATGGCTTTTTAGTTTTTTCTAGGGTGTAGTTTCCATCCTTGTTTTGATGGTTTCCTTTTATTATCCTTTGAAGGGCTGGGTTCATGGAAAGATATTGTGTGAATTTGGTTTTATCGTGGAATACTTTGATTTCTTCATCTAGGTTAATTGAGAGTTTTGCTGGATATAGTAACCTGGGTTGGCATTTGTGTTCTCTTAGGGTCTGTATAACCTCTGTCCAGGATCTTCTGGCTTTCATCGTCTCAGGTGAGAAGTCTGGTGTAATTCTAATAGGCCTGCCTTTATATGTTACTTGACCTTTTTCCCTTACTGCTTTTAATATTCTATCTTTATTTAGTGCATTTGTTGTTTTGATAATTATGTGTTGGGAGAAATTTTTTTCAGGTCCAGTGTATTTGGAGTTCTGTAGGCTTCTTGTATGTTCATGGGCATCTCTTTCTTTAGGTTTGGGAAGTTTTCTTCTATTATTTTGTTGAAGATATTTGCTGGCCCTTTAAGTTAAAAATCTTCTTTTTCATCTACTCCTATTATCTGTAGGTTTGGTCTTCTCATTGTGTCCTGGATTTCCTGGATGTTTTGAGTTAAGATCTTTTTGCATTTTGCATTTTCTTTGATTGTTGTGCCCATGTTCTCTATGGAATCTTCTGCACCTGAGATTCTCTCTTCCATCTCTTGTATTCTGTTGCTGATGCTCACATCCATGCTTCTTGATTTCTTTCCTAGTGTTTCTATCTCCAAAGTTGTCTCACTTTGGGTTTTCTTTTGTATTTCTATTTCCCTTTTTAGGTCCTGGATGGTTTTGTTCAATTCCATTAGCTGTTTGGTTGTGTTTTCCTGTAGGTCTTTAAAGGATTTTATTGTTTCCTCTTTAAGGACTTTTACCTCTTTAGCATTGTTCTCCTGCATTTCTTTAAGTGAGTTATTCATGTACTTCTTAATGTCCTTCTTCATGTCCTCTACCAGCACCAAGATATATGATTTTAAATCTGAGTCTTGCTTTTCGGGTCTGTTGGGGTATCCAGGACTGGCTGAAGTGGGAGTGCTGGGTTCTGAAGAAGGTTCGTGGTCTTGGTTTCTGTTATTAAGATTCTTACGTTTGCCTTTTGCCATCTGGTAATCTCTAGATTTGGTTGTTATAGTTGTCTCTGGTTGGAGCTTATTCCTCCTGTGATTCTGTTGGCCTCTGTCAGCAGACCTGGGAGCCCAGCTCTCTCCTGAATCTCAGTGGTCAGAGTAGCCTCAGCAGGTGAGCACTCCTTTTGCAGGGAAGGTGCATGGAGTTTTGGTGTTCAGATATGCCTCTTAGGTAAAGTTGAAGACCCTATATAGGTCCTGTCCTAAAAGATGTGTTGCCTCTGTGGTCTACACACTCACCTGCACAGACTGGTCTCTGTGGGACCCTTTGTAATCCCTGAGCAGACCTGAACAGACTGGTTTCTGAGCGACCTGGGAACAGATATGGCTCTCTCATCAGTTCTGGCAGGGAAGGCCCTCCCCCAGGCAGAGGGAGAACTCTCCTTAGGTGGGGAGGGATCCTGGATGTCTAGAACCCCAAGCTGTTTCTGTTGCAAAACTTGCATTGCTCAGCTGTTTGCTCACTCACCTTTTGCAGTTTGGAAGCTGAACTGTGATGACAGGGTCCTGGTGACCCTTTGCGATCTGGGAACTGACCTGCGCAGACCTTAATTTCTTTCTTTATTCATCCTTGACCAAGGAATCATTGAATGTTGTTCAGTTTCCATGTGAATGTTGGTTTTTTATTATTTGTGTTGTTTTGAAGATCAGCCTTAGTCCATGGTGGTCAGATAGGATGCATGGGATAATTTCAATATTTTTGTATCTGTGGAGGACTGTCTTTTGACCAATTATATGGTCAATTTTGGAAGAGGTTCCATGTGTCACTGAGAAGAAGGTATATCCTTTTGTTTTAGGATAAAATGTTCTGTAGATATCTATTAAATCCATTTGTTTCATGACTTCTGTTAGTGTCCATGTGTCTCTGTTTTGTTTCTGTTTCCAGGATCTGTCCATTGGTGAGAGTCGGGTGTTGAAGTCTCCCACTATTATTGTGTGAGGTGAAATGTGTGCTTTGACCTTTACTACAGTTTCTTTAATGAATATGGCTGCCCTTGTATTCAGAGCATAGATATTCAAAATTGAGAATTCATCTTGGTAGATTTATTTTGATGAGTATGAAGTGCCCCTCCTTGTCTTTTTTTATATCTTTGGGTTGTAAGTCAATTTTGTCTGATATTAGAATGGCTACTCCAGCTTTTTTCTTCGGACCATTTGCTTGGAAAATTGTTTTCCACCCTTTCACACTAAAGTAGTGTCTGTCTTTTTCCCTGAGGTGGGTTTCCTGTTAGCAGAAAAACATTGCGTCCTGTTTGTGTAGCCAGTCTATTAGTCTATGTTTTGTATTGGGGAATTGAGTCAATTGATGTTAAGAGAAGTTAAAGAAAAGTAATTGTTTCTTCCTGTTATTTTTATTGTTAAAGTTGGGATTCTGTTTTTGGGGCTATCCTCTTTTAGGATTGTTGAAGGATTTCTTTTTTGTTTTTTCTAGGTTGTAGTTTCTGTTCTTGTGTTGATGGTTTCCCTTTATTATCCTTTGAAGGGCTGGATTCGTGGAAAGATATTGTGTGAATTTGGTTTTATCAAGGAATACTTTGATTTCTCCATCTATGATAATTGAGAGCTTTGTTGGGTATAGTAGCCTGGGCTGGTATTTGTGTTCTCTTAGGGTCTGTATAACATCTGTCCAGGATCTTCTGGGTTTCATAGTCTCTGGTGAGTAGTCTAGTGTAATTCTAATAGGCCTGCCTTTATATGTTACTTGACCTTTTTCCATTACTACTTTTAACATTCTATCTTTATTTAGTGCATTGTGTCTGGAGGAATTTCTTTTCTGGGTCCAGTCTATTTGGAGTTCTGTAGGCTTCTTGTATGTTTATGGGCATCTCTTTTTTAGGTTAGGGAAGTTTTCTTCTATTATTTTGTTGGACATATTTGCTAGCCCTTTAAGTTGAAAATCTTCATTCTCATCTACTCCTATTATCTGTAGGTTTGGTCTTCTCATTGTGTCCTGGATTTCCTGGATGTTTTGAGTTAGGATCTTTTGCATTTTGCATTTTCTTTGATTGTTGTGCCCATGTTCTCTATGGAATCTTCTGTACCTGAAATTCTCTCTTCCATCTGTTGTATTCTGTTGCTGATGTTCACATCTCTGGTTCCTGATTTCTTTCCTAGGGTTTCTATCTCCAAAGTTGTCTACATTTGGGTTTTCTTTATTGTTTCTACTTCCCTTTTTAGGTCCTGGAAGGCTTTGTTCAATTCTATTATCTGTTTGTTTGTGTTTTCCTGTAGTTCTTTAAAGGATTTTTGTGTTTCCTCTTTAAGAACTTTTACCTCTTTAGCAGTGTTCTCCTGTATTTCTTTAAGTGAGTTATTCATGTACTTCTTAATGTCCTCTACCAGCACCATGTGATATGATTTTAAATCTGAGTCTTGCTTTTCAGGTGTGTTGGGGTATCCAGGAATGGCTGAGGTGGGAGTGCTGGGTTCTGATGAAGGTGAGTGGTCTTGGTTTCTGTTAGTATGTTAGTATGATGTTAGTATGATGTTACTATATGTTGTTTGCCTTTCACCATATGGTAATCTCTGGAGTTGGTTGTTATAGTTGTCTCTGTTTGGAGCTTGTTCCTTCTGTGATTCTGTTAGCCTCTGTCAGCAGTCCTGGGTGTCCAGCTCTCTCCTGAGACTCAGTGGTCAGAGTAGTCTCTTCAGGCAATCTCTCCTTTTGCAGGGAAGGTGCACCAAGGACTGATGTTCAGACCTGCCTCTTGGCTAAAGATGAATGCCCAATATAGGGCCTGTCTCAGAATATGTGTTGCCTCTGTGGCCTGCACACTCACCTGCACAGACTAATCTCTGAAGGACCCAGGACCCAAGTTGGCTTCCTCATGAGCTCTGGCAGGCAAAACCCTCCTAGGCAGATACATCTCCTCAGGTGGGGAAGGTCCCTGCATTTCTGGAGCCTGAAACTGGTTCTGTCCCAGAAGCTGTGTCACTTCTGCAGTCCTCACTCTCACCTGTGCAGACTGATCTCTGAGTGACCTGAGACCCAAGTTGGCTCCTTCACGAGCTCAGGCAGGCAGAGCCCTCCAGGGAAGTCAACTCTCCTCAGGCAGGGAAGGTGCCTAGATGTCTAGAGCTTGAAACTAAGCCTGTTCCAAAAGCTGTGTTGCTTCTGAGATCTGCTCAGTCACCCTTTGCAATCCACAAGCTGACCTGTGTAGACTGGTCTCTGAGCGACCTGGGACCCAAGATGGCTCCCTGACAAGTTCCAGCAGGGAAAGCCCTCCCAGGAGGACACCTCTCCTCAGGTGGGGAAGGTGCCCGGATGTCTAGAGTCAGAAACTGGGTCTGTCCCAGAAGCTGTGTTGCTTCTGCCTCTCCCAGAAGCTGTGTTGCTTAG
This sequence comes from Mus minutoides, assembly GCA_902729485.2. Classification (NCBI taxonomy): domain Eukaryota; kingdom Metazoa; phylum Chordata; class Mammalia; order Rodentia; family Muridae; genus Mus; species Mus minutoides. The sequence continues at coordinate 23,769 of LR755287.1, forward strand.
CAGTCTGCTCACTCACCCTTTGCAGTCTGTGAGCTGACCTGCACAGACTGGTCTCTGAGCAGAGCGACCTGGGACCCAAGATGGCTCCCTCACAAGTTCTGGCAGGCAAAACCTGATGGGGTCTACTGCCTGCAGTTGGCCCCTACATCACAGACTGGGTTCCCTGGAGGATGGTCCAGGGCTGAAACAGAACTAGAGTGGGGAGAGAAATGAATGCCAAGTCAACATGGCTGATCAAAGTGTCTACTTTATTGAAGGGTTATCTCTCAGGAAAAAGGGGGAAGGCCACACCCTCCCAATCAGTTCTGCGCAGGTGCCTTTAGTTTGGCGGGAAGCCTGAAGCATTGTAGATTGTTCCAGGTGCAGGCAGGTGAGCTGGGTGGAGCCGGGGTCCAGGAGGACACACAGGAACAGACAGCAGGGCACCAGGCTAGCTCAGGTGCTGTTTAACAAGACAAAGGATGCCATACAACATGTGGCTCTCCATGGCTGGTCTTTACATCAGCCATGCTGATGGGGGAGGGACGCTATATCTCCTCCCTACTTATATAATAAAAAGAAGTGGGACTGAGGCACAAAATTAATTTGTGCTTTTATAGTCCTGCCTATGGGAAATGGTGCCTGTCGGCTGTGTCATGTCTTAGGATCTCAGAACCTCTCAGCTATCCAGTTCCGTCCCTGAGTATACGTGCAGCTAGTTCATGAATATTTATTGCACAAACATGGCTCTGTGGCAAAATATTAATAAACCACGGCATTTTGGCACATATCTCTGTCTTAGACTGGTATAGCTGGGGATCTCTGGTTGCCCATTGTAGACCATCAGCCCTCTCAGCATACCTAGTTTCCCAAAATCAGACCAAAGCCATAAATATAATATTTCATGTGTATGATCACAATGCAGTGATCCTGTCAGCTGTACCTGAAAAGTCTCCTGGACCCAACCCTGCTGGCTTGCTGGAGTTCTGTTGCGGGGGAGGGGGGAGGAGCAAAACCTGTTTAGAGACAAAACTGAAAGCAGTTGAAACACAGTAGGATTAAGAACCTCTCTTTGAAGAGCTAGGATGTCTTTATTTAGTTGCAAATTAGCAATGCTCAAACTTAGGAGTAAGGGAGAAGTCTCCAGGAATTCATGGTGAGACTGTGAATTCTCAGGAATGGGGGTTGGGCTATAACTCAGCTCTTGTGGCTGGAAAGGATTTTTAATCATCTTCAGGGCAGGAATAATACTTACTAGATGATTCTGGTTCAGTGTCCACTTGACAAACCAATCTCTCAGACAGCCATCACACTCCGTCCTCTTCTTGTGAAAATATACAGACAAAACCTCTTCCCCAGATTAATACAGGATCTGGACCATTCCATTTATTAGTTAACAGGTCCCACCATTTTACCATGGCATAGGAGCTGGAAGTAGCTGGGTGCCAATGGCTATCTGCTGCAGACTGACCTTTAGCATCAGTTTGCAAGAATTCAAGGCAAATAAAGCAAAAGCAAGATGTGCTTTTGGTGACCTTGGGGGCTAAAGCCGCCCCTGTTTCGTTTTTAAAAGCCAATTTTTCAAAGTGCAATGTGCACGCTCAATGATTCCTTGTCCCATGAGGTTATAAAAAATTCCAGTCTTATGTTTAACACCAAATTCTTTGCAAAAGGAAATAAAGTTGCTTCCAGTATAGGCTGGACCATTGTCTGTTTTAATAAGTTTAGGCAACCCCATCACATTAAAGGCTTGTAAACAATTATCAATTACATTTCTGGAGGCCTCTCCCATATGTAGAGAAGCAAAAATAAATCTATACAAACATGTATATATTTTAATTTTCCAGATTCTGCATAATGGGTTACATCCATTTGCCAGATCTGATTTGGCATAAGGCCTCACGGATTTACTCCTAAATGCAGAATGGGAATTAAGACAATGCATTCAGGACATTGTTTTACAATCATTCTTTCCTGTTCTTTAGTAATCTTATGACTGAGCCTTAAAGTATGGCTAGAGAGGTGGAACTTAGCATGATCACTTTTAGCCAATGCAACAGGATCTAAAATTAATGCCTCTCCTATTAGAGCTCTGTCGATGTAATCATTTCCTGCAGCTAAAGGTCCAGGAAGACTGGAATGAACTCTTATATGGCCTATATAAAACGGATATTTTTGAGTAAGAATGAGGATCTGCAATTGTGAAAACAGTGATCCTGCTGGTATATTGAAATTAAAAGTACCACAACATATAAACTATCAGTAAAAATATTAAAGGCATCATTTACAGACTGAAAGACACTTAATACTGCTGTCAGCTCTGCTAACTGAGCTGAGAGGCCAGGAGTCTCTATGACTATCTTTTGATCATTCGTAAGATATCTGGCTTGTCCTTTAGAGGAGACATCAGTAAAGATTAAAAGAGCATTATTCAAAGGCTGAAAAGAAGTCACATTAGGAAATAACACCTCATGTATATTTAGAAATTTTATCAAGCTATCTTGAGGATAATGGTTATCTATAGACCCTATAAATCCTATCTGAGCAAGTAACCAATTTGTGCTGTGTTGTTTCAGCCAAGCATCCTGTTCTAAACTGTAAGGTTGAATAATAGTATCTGGCTCTCTGTGAAAATAAATTAGTGCTTGCCTCCTTCCAAGTGTAATGATCTGAGAAGTAGCTCATAATATGCCTCATAATATGACAGGATATTACGTTTAGGAGAAATCCGCAAATGAACCCACATAAGCGGAGCCTTTTGCCACAGCTTCCTGTGGGCATATGGGTTGTATTAAAAATTGCCTCAAGCTGTACTACAGAGCAATTGTAATAAAAACTGCATGGTACTGGTACAGAAACAGACAGGTAGAACAATGGAATGGGATTGAAGACCCAGAAATGAATATACACACCTCTGGTCACCTAATCTTTGACAAGGGAGCTAAAACTATCCAGTGGAAAAAAAGACAGCATTTTCAACAAATGGTGCTGGCACAACTGGCGGTTATCATTTATAAGACTGGGAATTGATCCATTCTTATCTCCTTGTACTAAGGTCAAGTCTAAGTGGTTTAAGGATCTCCACATAAAACCAGAAACACTGAAACTTAAAGAGGAGAAAGTGGGGGAAAGCCTCAAAGATATGGGCACTGGGGAAAAATTCCTGAATAGTACAGCAAAGGCTTGTGCTGTAAGATCAAGAATTGACAAATGGGACCTCATAAAGTTGCAAAGCTTCTGTAAGGCAAAAGATACTGTCAACAAGACAAAAGGGCCACCAACAGATTGGGAAAGGATCTTTACCAATCCTAAATCAGATAGGGGACTGATATCCAATATATATAAAGAAGTCAAGAAGGTGGACACCAGAAAATCAAATATCACCATTAAAAAGTGGGGCACAAAGTTAAACAAAGAATTCTCAACTGAGGAATACCGAATGGCTGAGAAGCACATGAAAAAATGTTCAACATCCATAATGATCAGGGAAATGCAAATCAAAACAACCCTGAGATTCCACCTCACACCAGTAAGAATGGCTAAGATCAAAAATTCAGGTGACAGCAGATGATGGAGTGGGTGTGGTGAAAGGGGAACACTCCTCCATTGTTGGTGGGACTGGAAGCTGGTTCAACCACTCTAGAAATCAGTCTGGCGGCTCCTCAGAAAATTGGACATAGTACTACCAGAAGATCCTGCAATACCTCTCCTGGGCATATATCCAGAAGATGTTCCATCTGGTAATAAGGACACATGTTTCACTATGTTCATAGCAGCATTATTCATAATAGCCAGAAGCTGGAAAGAACCCAGATGTCCCTCAACAGAGGAATGGATACAAAAAATTTGGTACATTTACACAATGGAGTACTACTCAGCTATTAAAAATAATGAATATATGAAATTCCTAGGCAAATGGATGGATCTGGAGGGTATCATCCTGAGTGAGGTAACTGAATCACAAAAGAACTCACATAACATGTACTCACTGATAAGTGGATATTAGCTCAGAAACCTAGACTACCCAGGATACAATTTACTAAACACATGAAACTCAAGAAGAAGGAAGATCAAAATATGGACACTTTGCATCTTCCTAGAATTAAGAACAAAGCACATATTGAAGGAGTTACAGAGATCAAGTGTGGAGCTGAAGCAAAAGGATGGACCAACCAGTGACTGCTGCAGCAGGGGATCCACCCCATAATCAGCCACCAAACATAGACACTATTGCATGCACCAGCAAGATAGTGCTGAAAGGGCGTTGATATAGCTGTCTAGTGGGAGGCTATACCAGTGCCTGGCAAACACAGAAGTGGATTTCACAGTCAGCTATTAGATGGAACACAGGGTTTCCAAGGAAGGAGCTAGAGAAAGTACCCAAGGAGCTGAAGGAGTCTTCAACCCTATAGGTTGAAGAATAACATGAACTAACTAGTACCCCCAGAGCTCATGTCTCTAGCTGCATATATAGAAGAAGATGGCCTAGTTGGCCATCATTGGGAAGAGAGGCCCCTTGGTCATGCAAACTTTATATGCCCCAGTACAGGGGAACGCCAGGGCCAATATATGGGAGTGGGTGGGTAGGGGAGCAGGGAGTGGGATGGAGGAGGGTTTAGGGGACTTTCGGGATAACATGTGAAATGTAAATGAAGAAAATATCTAATAAAAAATTAATAGATGTAAAGGCAAGGAGTAGTCTATATAAGTGACAATCTGTTCTTCAATAGTTTTTTCCACTAATTGTAAAGCCAATAATCCTTCTGAGGTTAGAGATCTAGGAGAAGTAGGATCAGAATTTCCTTTAAGAATATCAAATAAAGGTTTCAACTCCCCTGTAGTAAGCTTTAAGTAGGGTCAAAACCAATTAATATCGCCTAACAATTTTTGAAAGTCATTTAAAGTTCTTAAGTTGTCCATGCGAATAACTACCTTCTGGGGGATAACGGCTTGATCAGTAAGTTTAAAGCCTAGGTAATTATAAGGGTCTTGGCTTTGTACCTTTTCAGGGGCTATTTAAAGGCCAATATCAGTTAAGGCCCTTTCTAAATCTCTATAACACAAAAGCAATTCTTGGGGGTCTTTACCCGCAATCAGTACATCACCTGTGTAATGAGAAATGTAAATAATAGGCCATTGCTGTCTTACAGGTTGAATGGCTTCTGCCACAAATTTTTGGCATAAACTAGGGCGATTAGCCATGCCTTGGGTGAGGACTGTCCATTAAAATCTCCTCATAGGTTCTTTAAAATTTATAGAAGGAATATTAAATCAAATCTCTCACAATCCTCTGGGTGCAGAGGAATAGTAAAGAAGCAATCTTTTAAATCAACCACAATTTTGTAATATCCTTTAGGAATGGCTACTGGAGATGGAAGCCCAGGTTGTAAGGTACCCATAGGTACCATGGTTTCATTAACCTTTCTTAAATCCTTCAACAATCTCCATTTACCAGATTTTTTCTTAATAACAAAGATTGGGGTATTCCAGGGAGACTGAGATTCTACTAAATGTCCCGCCTCTAGTTGCTCCAGCACTAGTAACAAGGCAGCTTCAATTTTTTCCTTAGGTAGAGACCACTGATCCACCCACATTGGACTGTCACTAAGCCAGTGGGTTTTATTGGTGTGGGATGTAGGCAGGATAGTGGCCATTACTGAAAATACTCCAAACATCTTTTGTTAGGGTGAAGCTTAGGTCCTTCAAAAGTCTTAATACCTTGTTTCTCTTTTCCTAGCCTGTGACCAGGCAAAAATCCTTGTTTTAGCATCTGCTTAGTCACTGCTTCATTAGGACTACACATTATAATGCCCATTTGAGATAAGAGATCTCTTCCCCATAGGGTAACAGGCAAACTTGGCATTACATACGGCTGAATCTGTCCTGAGTTGCCTTCCTCATCTCTCCAGGTTAGCAGCTTGGAGCTTCGTTTTGGGTTAATGGCATAACCGATTCCTCTAAGATGAGTAAGAGTTTCAGACAGAGGCCAACTTAATGGCCGGTCCTGTCCTCTAATAATGGTAACATCAGCTCCAGTATCTATTAATCCCTCAAAATCCTTTTCCCCAATTGTCAATTTAAGGTTAGGTCTCTGATTAGAAACAGATTGAACCCAAAACACACCAGAGGAACCAAGGCCACCTGGTTCTTTCTCATTCTTAACAGATCTGGATGGTAGTGGATGCGAAGGAACTAAGACAAGTTCAGCAATTCTTCTATTAGCAGGCACAGTAGTAATACCTTGAGGGGAAGCAGCCACGATCTTAATCTCTCCCTCATAATCATTATCTATAACACCTGGATAAATCTGCAGGCCCTTCACAATGGAACTGCTTTGTCCCAAAAGAAATCCATGGGTTTCTGCAGGTAAAGGTCCACAGAACAGACTCCAGTAGATAGAGTCTGCACTCCTATTTCTGGGGTTAATATTGTGTGGGTGGTGGAACAGAGGCCCAGTCCTGCACTTCCTGGGGCTGCTCTGACGAGTTCAAAAAAGGATTTCCTTGGCAGGGTTGCATTTTCTTGGTCCCATAAACTTCTGGCTGTGGGCAACTCAGGGCCTGGGGCAGACCCCGGTTTCCATTTCCCTGCAGCAGGTGACCTTGAAGGTCTGTTGTAGACTTACAGTTTCCAGCCCAGTGGTAGCCCTTCTGGCACGGAGGACATATTCATGGAGCACGACCTGTCTGCCCACTTTCAACACCCTTCCTCTTAGGACATTCACGTTTAAAATGACCCAAACATCCACACTTAAAGCATGCATTACTCCCTCCATTCTGTGAGGGAGTAGTTTGTGCAGAGTTTCCTTACATAGCAGCAGCACATGTGAAACCCTGATTAAGAGTTGGCCCAATTTCCGCACAAAGGCTAATATAACCCTTCAAGTCTATTTGTCCCTTGTGTGGTCGTATAGCGGCTCAACACACTTCATTAGCATTGTCATAGGCCATTTGTATGACCACTGGATTTTCCATTTGCAATTCTCCATGAATTCTATTAGCTGCCATCAATAATCTATTCACAAAATTCTGGTATGATTCATCAGGGCCCTGTCGAATATCGGCTACACTTTCACCAGAGTCCCCTTTTGCTGGCAACTGTTTCCAAGTGCTGCATGTGGCCACAGCAACCTGAGCATAGACTCTGGTGGGGAGACCAACCTGACTAGCCCTACTTTCATATAGACACTCACCTAAAAGTATATTGGTGTTCCAGCCTGGATTACCTGACTGGACATTAAAAGCTGCCGTTTTCTTACTGGCTTCTTGCCATTTAGAATGCCATAACACGCACTCTCCTCCTACTAGAGTATATTGTATAAATCTTTCCAGTCTTGGGGGATTAAATAACGCCCCCTGAGGTTTTCTAATAATACCAACATATAGGGGGCCATAGAGCCGTATTGTGCAACTGCTGTTCTTAAATCTTTTATCACCTTGAGATACTGTTTATTTCTACTATCTGGTTGGTCAAGTTGTTTCAACCATAGGGAAGGCCAGCGTTTCAGAGATGTCCCATCCCTCCCCACGAGCCTGAGTCACAGCCCTTTCTCAGGGAGAACAATATAACTCAGAGTAGTTCCTCCCCGTATCTGACACCCTCCTTCGGTCCTGACGCTCATTAGTCAGATTCTGCATTTTACTTCAAGTTCTAGCCTGTTTAGCTGCCTCTCCAAAAGAGTAGGCTCTCCTCCAGAAGCAGCCCTAAATGGCATGGGAGGAGATTCTTAAAGAGGGTATTCCCCAACTGTAAAACATCTTGTAGCCCCTCTCTCTGTCTGAACTTCCTTATCTGATATCAGCTCATCATCATAATCTCTACATCCTCTTAATTTAAGACTGAGAGTACCCCCTTCTGAAAACCTCCTCTCTGGTGGATGCCTCCTTAGAGATTCCCCAAGCTCTGCCTGGGTGCTATCTAAAATCTGTGAGATTTCCTGCGACGCGCCTCCTTGACCAGAAGAAAGTCACTCCACCACCGGGATCTTCTCAGACAGCTTTATTCTGGAGCACCTTGATAGTAGACTCCCAGGACCCAGGACAGCAGCAGAGCTGCTGCTTTTATACTCTCCCAGGAAAGGGGGAAGGGTGTCATAGTGGTTGCGGTTTGGTGCACCAAGATACACCTCATTGGCATATGGCCCATTCATTGGTGCCACAAGCCACACCTCATTAGCATATTGCCCTTCGGGAGGGGCTATTGCTTGAGGAGGGCCTGAAGAGAGCTGTGCATGCACACTAGGCTCTCTTCCCGGACAGCCAGCCGGTCCTCGGCCATCTTGTAATGATGGGGAGCTGGAGGCTCCCGGAGCCAGAGGCTTGCCAGAGCCGGACAGCTTGCCCAGAGCAGGAAGTCTGTCTCAGAGCCAGGTGGCTTTCCCGGAGCCCAGGCGGCTTTTCGCCGGCCGCCGGAGCCCGGGCAGCTTTGCTGGCCGGAGCCCGGGCGACTTTGCCGGCCGAGCGGCTGCCTACATCTCCCCCTTCTTTATTAATTAAATATGAAGTCCTGCAAATCTGGTCAGTGAACACCCCGGCCCGAGGGAGCAGCCTTTGACAAGTGACTGACAGGAAATTGGGCTACCATCAGACACGACCATCAGTCTGTCTCTGCAGAGATCTGGAGTAGGAGGAGATGACACCAGCACGTTTTGGGCGTACTTGGCTGTAACAGAGGTCAATTCCTTTGTGCAATCATGAGACATTGTAATGAATTTCCGCCCTAGTCATTGATAGGCGTACTTTAGCATACCTGTCCCTCCTTGTAGGTCAGAATGACCCTATATGGAACATCCCCTGCACTGTATTGTGACACTCTGTCAGCAAAATTAAGTTTCCTTACTCTGATATCCTTTGAGGTGGTATAGTGGAAGTCATCAGGTCTGCCCCTAAACTGGGGAAGTATCGGCAAACCAGTCTGCTAGGAAATCATTACAAACTTTTAAGAAAGGCCAACCAGAACTCAGGCGAGGTCCCTTTGTCTATGGCCATCAGGGCTTGAATAACGACAGCTTTTTGTCGGGCCTGAGTGTGTCTCATACGACATAACAACCAGAGGCAAAGTACACAACCCGCAAACACCAGGACACCCCATAGTAGCATCCCAGCCCATTCTTTAGAAAAGGAAAAGGCATTGGACAGCCAAGAGGTAAAATCTCCCAAGGTGACAGGGTAGACTCTGGTGCCATTCAGGATAGAAATCTGGATAAGGAGCTTCTGGGAAAGTCATTCTGCCTCCGCAGTCCAATTCCCTTGAAGGTACTCTGACAACTCCCTGCTATAATTAAAGTTTTCATACATATCAGCAGTTAGTGCAGTAATACACAAATTCTTATAATGGGAAACACAGGAAAATTGAATCAACCAAAATAGTTCTTCTTTTTTTTTTTTAATGTAGTGGTATAGGGACTGGTCAAGTGCAGTCGACAGCCCATAATTTTAACATATTACCCATTTGCAGATTCATCAGGAGTATCAATAGATGTAGGTGTTTCTTCATTATCCTTTATCTCTGCTGAGTCTTCCAAGGGAGGGGGCACTCTTTGTATCAGTCTCTCGGGTATCCAAATTGGTTCTTTGGCCCTAGGAAAAACACAAACCACTCCCCTGGACTGTGAAATAACCGGGTCTGGACCTAGCCATGACCCGGATAACACATCTTTCCATTTAACATATTGTAAATGTATGGGGATTATGGCAGCATGCCTATCAGCTGCCTAAAGGCCATTATTATCCAAAATTTAAAAATTTAAAGTAAAAAGGGCTAAGGATAGTCTTTCTTTAGGTGATCTACCATTTCCTATTCCCGCTTTTTGTTTTTGTAAGCACTCCTTTAAAGTGCGATGGGCATGCTCCACAATGCCTTGGCCCTGTGGATTATATGGCAGCCCATGACTCCAGATGACATCCATTTGTTTGAAAAATGATTCAAAAGAGTGTGATGTATAAGCTGGTCCGTTGTCAGTTTTGAGCTGCTGAGGCTTAATTCTACAGTTTGAGGAGAGCCAGGCTGAAATTGGCATAAAATTGGCTCTCTTGTGCCTATTATATAAGCTCCACATCTTGTTTTTATTAGGAGCTCCACGAATAGGCAAAGCAGAGGTAAGTTTAGGAAATACTACAGCATGTTCTTTAAACAGATATAGTAATGGAAGGTTTTAATTCATAATTTGGCATCTTCAGGTAACATCAAACCCAATTAATGTCACCTAATAATCTTTGGAAATCATTTAAAGTCCTCAAATTATCCTTTCTAAACTCTANAAAAGCTATAGATATTAATCTTAACATCCTGTCCAGGTGAACAGCCACTCTCTTTCAGCTCTGCATCAAGCTGTCCACCTAGGTTGAGGAGGTGCTGCTTTACTTGTGGGATGCCCATATTTGGAATAAGCCACAGGACTCCATCCTGATACCAAAGAAACCATCTTATGCATCCCACATGGGCTCTTTTTATAGGAGAGCAAAAGTTACCCTTCAAAGATACATTAAACAAAACATTCCTTTTCCATGACTGTGGATGGCAATTGCAAAGATTTATTGGTTCCAAAAATCCTAAGAAAAAGCAGAGCATCCACTCTAGTTTCACACCTGCTTTTAATGTGCCCTGATTCCAGGCAAAATCTAGGTCTCTGCCAAGTTTGTCTCAGCAGGGATCAGTAAGACTCCCCGATACTGCAAACCAAGGGGCCATGGTATCACACTCCTTCAAAAACATATTAAGGGTGGATTGTTTGACTTTTTAAATTTTTGATACAAACAGCTCCTGAAGAGCCAAAAAAATTGGGTGTGAATGAGAAGCGCCCATGATTACTTACTCCTTTTCTAACTGCACTCCTTTTCTTTATTGTCTCTTACCCAAGAACTTTCTTTTGTCCCATTTACCTGGGAACTTTATCCTTGAGAGAGGGGTAAATCCCCTTTTCTTGTTCCCCCTTAATTTTAAGAGTAGGTTCTAGCCTCCCTTTCGACAATATAGGGAAGCATAACCTCCTTAAAATATTCCAGGAAGCTTACCAGTACTGCTGCTCCATAGCTGATGAGTTCTGATCCCATGAAGATAGTCTTCGGTTCCTGAAGAGTTGTGATCCCACGAAGATAGTCTTCAGTTCCCGGGTTCTCGGCACCACTTGTGACGCACCTCCCTTGACCAGAAGAAAGTCATGCCACCACTGGGATCTTCTCAGACAGCTTTATTCTGGAGCACCTTGATAGTAGATTCCCAGGACCCAGGACAGCAGCAGAGCTGCTGCTTTTATACTCTCCCAGGGAAGGGGGAAGGGTGTCATAGTGGTTGCAGATTGGTGCACCAAGATACACCTCATTAGCATATGGCCCATTCATTGGTGCCACAAGCAACACCTCATTAGCATATTGCCTGTTCAGGAGGGGCTATTGCTTGAGGAGGGCCTGAAGAGAGCTGCGCATGCCCGCTAGTGCGCATCTCTCCTCCCAGACAGCCAGCCAGTGCCCCGCCATCTTGTAATGGCGGGGAGCCGGAGGCTCCAGAGGCAGAGGCTTGCTGGAGCTGGACGGCTTGCCCAGAGCTGGACAGCTTTCCTGGAGCCAGGCAGCTTTTCTGGAGCCCAGGCGGCTTTGCCGGAGCCCGGACGGCTTTGCCAACCGCCGGAGCCCGGGCGGCTTTGCCGGCCGGTCAGCTGCATACAATTTCCTTTTCAATTGCATTCTTAACGATCACCCAAAGGTAAAGGGTGAGGTTATCCACCTGGGTGTCTCTCTATGCTTCTCCAACTCTCTCCCAGGTTTCTATATCTAAACTTCCTTCTTCTTTGAGCCATGGGCAGTAGACACCTATCTTTTCTGAAAGACTTTCTAACTGTTGCTCTTCTAACCCTATTCCTCTACCCAGAATCAGCTTTTGAAAGCTTTGGACCACTGCCGGTCTTGAATTACCTAGTCCCATATTCGCTGACAATCGTAAGTGAATTCAACACCGGGTTAATGTTCATTCAGCTTAGCCCCATATGGCAGCTAGCAACACCTTCTTCTGAACCAGCACTGGGGGTGTACTTACCTTGTTGTTTCCTGTGCTCTATAGGGTATCCTTGTTCTTCCCTTTTCCTCAGAGCTCCACATATAAGTCAGCTCGCCCTCGGGATCTCACCATCGGTGTCCAGGTTCCACATCTGGGTGCTAGATGATGGGGTCTACTGCATGCAGTTGGCCCCTACATCACAGACTGGGTTCCCTGGGGGATGGTCTGGGGCTGAAATAGAACTAGGGTGGGGAGAGAAATGAATGCCAAGTCAACATGGCTGATCAAAGCATCTACTTTATTGAAGGGTTATCTCTCAGGAAAAAGGGGGAAGGCCCTGCCCCCAAGTCGGTTCTGTGCAGGTGCTTGGAGTTTGGTGGGAAGCCTGAAGCATTGTGGGTTGTTCCGGGTGCAGGCAGGTGAGCTGGGCAGATCTGGGGTCCAGGAGGACACACAGGAGAAGACAGCAGGGCACCAGGCCAGCTCAGGTGCTGTTTAACAAGACAAAGGATGCCATACCACATGTGGCTCTCCATGGCTGGTCTTTGCATCAGACATGCTGATGGGGGAGGGATGCTACAAAAACCCTCCCGGGTAGACACCTCTTCTCAGGCAGGGAAGGTTTCTGGATGTCTAGTGCCCGAAACTGGGCCTGTCCCAGAAACTGTGTTGCTTCTGAAGTCTGCTCAGTCATCGTTTGAAGTCCGCGAGCTGACTTGTGCAGATTGGTCTCTGTGTGACCTGGGACCCAAGATGGTTTCCTCATGAGTTCCAGCAGTAGTTTATTCTTTTATATTTACAGAGTTCTCTAGCTTCAGTCACATAGTCAAAGGATTGTTACTTTACAAAATTGTAGGCATCCGCGGCTCTGTGCAGCTGCAGCTCTCCATGAAGCCTCGGCTCTGTGAAGCCTTGGCTCTCCACCATTACAAGATGGCGGAGGACTGGCCGGCTGTCAGGCAAAAGGCCTAGTACGCATGCATCGTTCTCCTCAGGCAATAACCCCTCCCGAATGGGCAATATACTAATGAGGTGCGGCTTGTGGCACCAACGAATGGGCCATATGCTAATGAGGTGCAGCTTGTGGCACCAATCCGCAACCACTATGACACCCTCCCCCTTCCCTGAGAGGGTATATAAGCAGCAGTTCTGCCACTGTTCAGGGTCCTGGGCAACTGCAATCAAGGCGCTCCTGAGTAAAGGCTGTTTGAGAAGATCCCGGTCGAGGCGTGTCTTTCTTGCTGGTCAAATGAGGCGTGTCACACAAAATGAATTTCTTGAACACTATACAACTAGAAAACTTCACACACCTAGTCACTTTCCTTGTTTGCTTGGGGTTTTTTTTTCTGTCTATTTCTTCTGGATTTTATAAGGTTTATGTTTATTGACTGTGTCTTTTGTAAAGTTGAAGCAGAGAACTGAGATACTAAACCACAAGCTGGGCTAAGTTTTACCTGGGGAATTAGAAATATATTTATCAAAACACAACAGTTAATTGGAGCATATAATTATAGTATATTCCTTTTCCTCAGGGGCAATATTATACCTTACCATATGAGAAGAAATCTCAATAGATCTGGAAAATTCATATAACATTGCAGGGTAACTACCTAATTTTTGAAATCTAAATATTTTCTGATGGTCTCTGATGAATCAGATAATTTTATTGCCTTAAAATAAAATATAAAGTTCTAACAAAAAAATTAAAAAGCAGCTAGCAAGCTCATGCCCTTGACACTAAACCTGAACAAGAGTACCAGTTCCCAAAGGTTGTTCTCTAACCTATATTTATCCACATGATCTCACTGTATCTCTGACTCTATCTCTCTGTCTTCCCTTCTCTCTATGTCTCTCTCTCTCTTTCTCTCTCTCTCTGTCTTCCCTTCTCTCCATCTGTGTGTGTGTGCATACACATGTGTGTAACAACAGGATGTACTTGTGTTTAAATGGACAGAATAGTGAAGAATTCAGACAAAGAACAGAGTATCTGGAACTTTCATCCTTGAGGGACTGCAAAATGCTATCACTGCTGAGGGAGAGACTCAACAACATCTTTCAAAAAGTAACACACTCTTATAAACCCTTTCCACAAATCCATCCATCTCACTCAAAGGTATGAAATGAAATGGCAGGTCCATAAGGAAACCTCACACAATACTCATGGCTGCAATCATCTCTGGGCCTTCAGCAACAGAATCACCAGATCAGATCTGCTGCCCCATCCAGGAATAGAATGTGTGTCATCAAACAGAGCAACTGGCTGTGGTCAGAAATGTACACAGCTAGAAGTAGAGCACATGGTGGAATGGGGGTTCAATTCAACCACCAGAGGCCATCCAGTCAGCTGTGCATGCACTGCTAGTCATTCAGGGGTCTTAGGTAACAACAACAACAACAACAAATAATCAGTGTAGACACACATGTTCCCAAGCAAAGCTTCCTGGGTCATAGTATTGTCAGATAGGGGTGACCAATGAGAGAAGCTGGGGTAAGTGCAAAAAGTAATACCCCTTTCTATAGCATGAACTCAACTTCCTGAGACTCTGACATTTGATTTGACTTTTTATTTAATATTCTTTTTGTTGGTTTGTTGGTTGGTTGGTTGATTTTTTCAAGACAGGGTTTCTCTGTATAGCCCTGGCTGTCCTGGAACTCACTTTGTAGACCAGGCTGAGTACGAATTTATGAATCTGTCTTCTTCTTTATTTAATATTCTTATACATTGAGATTCAGTCAGATGTAGCTGAGACTGACATTTAAATCAGTTAGAAACAGTGTAACTGAGAGGTAGGGATCCTCCTTACTTCCTCCTCTGAGTTGCTGTAATTATAGTTATGACCTACTAGATCCAGTTTAACATCATTATAAACATATTTTAATGTTTATTGTATTTATTATGTATACAGCATTCTGCTTGTCTATATGCCTCACCAGAAGAGGGCAACCACATTCCATTATGGATGGTTATGATCTACAATGTGGGTTCTGAGAATTGAACTTGGGACCTCTGAAAGAACATCCACTGCTCTTAACCACTGAGCCATTTCTCCAGCCCCATCATTTATTAATGTAATGTTTAAAACAAAACAATATAAAACAAAACAAATTGAGGCAGCATTTGTGGGTGCATAAGGCAGCAGATGCCATATTATTGATTAGTTGTATAAGGCAGGACTCTCTGGTATGGATCTATGAGCAGAGGCCTAAGAAAAACCACAAAAAAATACCACAAAAAAACAAGAGATGTGTCTCAGGAACAGGACAGTGGAGAAGACTTGGGCCTATCTCCACTGATGACATCCTTCTGGGGACAATTTCTTTATTCTTAAAATAGAAATGAGATTTTGAATGAGGTTTGGAGACAAAAGGAAAAGAAGGCACCCAGAAAGGCCCTAGGAGGAAGAGCATATGGCTTCTTTTTCCATCTTAATACACAAATCTATATGACTTTAGCAGTTCCATTTAGCACCCCAGCTCTCGGCTTCCTGCCACTTTTATCCTAAAGCTGAGTGTGAATGAAGACAGAGAGGTGTTGAAAAGGACACAGAGAAGTCCCTGGAAAAATATAACGGTCTGCCAAGAAGGAAACAAGATATACTAAAGTAATGACTCTGGAAACTGGGGAAAGAATGACCTGTAGGCTCCAGGGTAGACACAGCACAGCTAGTAAGTTACTGTTTACCATCCAGGCAAACATTACACTGGCTTAGAATAGCTTGGTAGAAGTGGGCAAACTAGCAGAATTGGTGAGCTGTGTTGAAGGTGGTGACAGAGCAAAATCATCAAAAAATGCTGGAGCATGTAAAATGTTGCATCCAAAACTGGGGGCCAAGGAAAGGAGATAAAACAGTAGGCAGAGGATTGAAATGCAGGGACCTAACAGGCACAGGAATCATCAGGAACCAAAATGATGGGTTTATATATCCTGATTGGGTAGGATCAGAGCTCTGTGTCTGGTCCAAAGCACAGAGTGGGATGGAATCAACATTTTGATATGGGCAGAGCAGATCCTAGAAAATATCCTGGCCTCAGGGATCTCAGAATGGAGCTAGAAAGGTTACCAACAAAACTCAGCAAAGAGAACGAAGATCCACCACATGACATCCACAAGTGGCAGCCCTGCCATTTGATTGTATTCATCCCTGGACCTGCCAATAAAGAACAGAGGCTGGGTATGCATCCAGTAAACATGAAAACATCAGCAGCAGGGACCTGCCCAGGCTAGACTGTCCATTCTACTGTCCTTCTCCAGATAACACATCATGATAAAAAATTTGCAAAACTAATAATAATAAATAATAAAAATAAATATTCTGGCAAGCTGTAAGGACAGGCTGAAGGAGGTAGATCTCCTTGAGTCCCAGGTAATCCTGGTCTAGTAGCAAATTCCAGACCAGCCAGAAATACATAATGATTCTGTCGCAGGTATAACTATAATTCTCACAATGTAAGAGTGGAAAATCAGCCAAGTATATAACAGATTGCAGAGCTCAGAAACTATTTTGCAACAAAATTAACTGGGGGAGGGGGGGCTGGAGAAATAGCTCAGAGGTTAAGAGCACTGACTTGTGAAGGTCCTAAGTTCAAATCCCAACAACCACATGGTGGCTCACAACCATCCATAATGAGATCTAATGCCCTCTTCTGGGGTGTCTGAAGACAGCTACAGTGTACTTACATATAATAAATAAATAAATCTTTAAAAAAATAAAAAATTAATAAGAAATAAAAAAAATTTAACTACCTGATATTAGTAATTTAGATGTTGTAAAAATAAATAAATAAAAATAAATTGGGTTTTAAGAAAATTCAGAACATCAGAGCTAAGTGTGGTGGTATGCTTATAATCCTAGCACTCCAGTGATAGAGGTAGGAGAATGATGAGTTCAAAGCTAACCTTGGCCACATTATATGGCTGAAACCAGCTGAGGCCATTAGAGAGTCTGTATCAAAACAAAAACAAAAACAAAAACAAAAACAAAAACAAAAACAAAAACAAAACAAACAAAAACAAGCAACCATACCCCATCCCAACCTTACAAAATTGTGAAATTTTTACAGGGAACTGAATCTGATCTCAACATTGCAAAAGAAAAAAGGTAACATTCCATTTATATTGGAAAATTTAAAGGAAAACTAGAGTATAAAAACACTGTAGACATTAGTCTGCGCAGGGGAACACACAGACTGCAGAAGAAACATATCTTCTGGTACAGGCCCCATTTCAGGTCTTAATCTTCAGCCAGGATGCAGATCTGAGCTCCAGACATCTGAACACCTTCCCCACCAGAGGACAGGTGGCAGAATGGGAGGACTCTGACTGCCGGAGCAGGTGAGAGCCATCTTGTATTGCACGTCTGTCAGAGACCAGTCTGCACAGGAAGGCACACAGACTGCAGAAGCAACATATCTTCTGGAACAGGCCCTGTTTCAGGCCTTCATCTTCGGCCAGGAAGCAGATCTGAGCACAAGACCTCTGTGCATCTTCCCTGCAAGAGGAGAATTCCCTAGATAGAGTACCAAAGTACCAAAGTCAAAACCACTGAGACTCAGGAGAGAGTTGGACTCCCAGGACTAACAGAATCACAGAAGTAAAGAACTCCAGCCAGAGACAGCTATAACAACTAACTCCAGAGATTAACAGAGTGAGTTGTGAGTTTCTATTTCAAAACCCAGTTTTTCTTCATTCCCCAATTCTCTTTGTGGTCTCTAATCTATTAACTTTTCATTTTTCTTTTTTTCTTTTTATTGTATTAGATATTTTCATTATTTACATCTCAAATGTTATCCCCTTTCCTAGTTTCCTCTCCAAAAATCTCTCCCCCCTCCTCGCTCCCTCCCCAACCCACCCACTCCTGCTTCCTGGCCCTGGCATTCCCCTATACTTGGGCATAGAACCTTCACAAGAGCAAGGGTCTCTCCTCCCATTGATGCCGACTAGGCCATCCTCTGCTACATATGCAGCTAGAGACATGAGTCTGACCATGTGGTTTTTTTTTTTTTTTTTTGAATGGTGGTTTAGTCCCAGGAAGCTCTGAGGGTACTGGTTACTTCATATTGTTGATCCTATAGGGCTGCAAACCCCTATACAGATGTTCCTTACTGGCTTGCTTCCCCTGGCTTGCTCAGCCTACTCTCTTATAGAACCAAGACTACCAGCCCAGAGATGGCACCACCCACAAGGGGACCTCCCCCCTTGATCACTAATTGAGAAAACCAGCCCAGAGATGGCACCACCCACAAGGGGACCTCCCCCCTTGATCACTAATTGAGAAAATGCCTTACAGCTGGATCTCATGGAGGCATTTCCCCATCTGAAACTCCTTTCTCAGTGATAACTCCAGCTGTGTCAAGTTGACACAAAACTAGCCAGTACAGTACCCATCTTTCACTTGCTGCTAGGGGCAGAAAGACTTTCTCTTTTACTACTTGGTTGGAGTTTTTGACTTTGTCTATATTAAGAAGTAAAGAATATGTTAATGTGCAGGCACTTGTGCACGTAAAAGCAGTAGGCAGTGGTGGGTGGTAATAGGTTTTCTTTGCCAATGAAATAAGCCAACTCACGCTGAATTAAAGGTACAAATACAGGTTCATTGAGGTCAGCTCTCAGGCAGGTTAACTGGGCTCAAAGCAGGAATTCAGGGAAATCACTATACAGACAGGGAGACCAGAGGCAAAAAGAGAGTCTGGTGCTTCACAACAGGAAGCCAGATGTGGGGTGAGTGGCAGGTCCTTTTATTCATAGAAAATACCTGGCACTTGCAGTTGATGACATAATCGGTTTCTAGGTCCCTTAGAGTAATCCATTGGAATTGCCTATATAGTAACAGGGTTAGGATCCTGGGTCCCAATTATGGAATCAAAGAGGTGGATGTCAGAACAATAAGAGATTCAAGAGCTGAGCAGGATGTAAAGTAGGGCGGGAAGCCAACTGAGCTCTGTGATAACAAAACAGTGACATTTTATCCTCCACCCTCATGTCCTCACCTCATGTGGGAAGCCAGACCTTCAATAATTCCCACCATAAAGACCAACTAGCCCTTTGTTAGGAACTGAGCTAGCCCCTCCACACAAGGCTGCTCCTGAGAGCCAGATGACCCTTATCTTGGATGAACACCTTGGGCTGTTAAGCTCGCCAACATCCCGTGAAAAATCACAAGACGTCACAAGCCTACAATCTGCGTCCTCCTGTACAGGATGTCTCAAGCCTGCAATCAGCACCCAGATGTTCTTCACTCCTTCTGTGCGCCTTTGTTCTTCCTCCTCAGCCCCTCCCTATCTCTTCTCACTGTGTGTATAAAACCAGGCCTTCAGCCTTGAATGAACTAGACCTCAATAGGAACTCTTCCTGGTCTCCCTCTTCTTTCCCCGCCCATTTCTCTTTCAGGCCTCGGTCCCCCTCGACCCACAGAATAACTAGGTCCTGCTGGGCAGGACAAACTCACATCCATGTCTGGCCTTGACTTTGTAGAAATTCTTGAAAAATATGCCCTGGTCAGGAATCTCAGCCTTTCTCCCATCTTCTCATCTTCCCTGCCTGCCTCTAACCCAGAAGCCCTGGCATCCAGGCATCCATCATCTGGTTTTCCCTTCTGTCCTTTGAGAGTTTCCCCACCATCCGTGGCTGACCCAGTGGAGGACAAACTGGCTCTCCTGGGTCTAAAGCACTCCATACGCCCCTCATTTTGCTGTCCTGGTCACTCCTTTGCATCGTCTTTGCTCCCGTGCCCCAACAGCATCTTCAGTGCTCTCATGGGGCACCCCTAATCCCAACCCAAATGTTGGACACATGGTCTACAGTTTCAGGTAAAGCTTTTTTTTCTCACTGAACCCCACTTTACATTCAGCTTGCGAAGTACAGGATTGCAGGTTCCCATATAGTGTGAATGTACCTAAAAACACTGAGTTCTGTGCTTAAAACTGCTAAGATTAACCAGTAATCTGGCCCAGTAGGCAAAGCCTTTCTTCATTATGCTTGACAACCTGAATCTGAGCTCCAGAACCCACGAGATAGAAGAGAAGCTCCTCCACAGATTTGTCCTCTGACTTCCTCAAACATTCCCACATCACACACAGAAATAAATAAGAAAAAAAAAACCAAGTTCTTTGTTCTGGAGAAAAAAATAGTTAATATGTTAATTTTGTTTTATGTATTTTACCCTTGAAACATAGGAGGGAGAGAGAGAAATGAGGTTTGTTTGTTTTTTTCTTTTCTAACTAAGATGGTTACCCGTCAAGGGCTAATACTTCATAATCTCCCCCAACTTGTAAAACTCTGGTGTACATGCCTGTTGATTCAATCACGCCCTTACCCTTTGTCTGACTAGCAATTAGCAAAAGCCATTTGATTGTAAGGTCTGGCTCCCACCGATGGAGTGAGTCAGAGTTATAGCTTCAGCTACAATAAGATTGAAGTGGACTTCGTACTCCCATCTGTTTGCTCACAAATAGCACACACTTTTGGCAAAAAGAAATTCTCTTCCATGATTAATTTTGCTTTATTCCTGGGTTTCTTTGTGTGCAATACTGAGAATATTCTTTTCTATCAAAATGATCCTCTCTTGACTAGTGGAGGGCTGAGAAACCACCCTCACTGTCTCTCTCATCACCCCTCCTCTCCAGCCCTGCAGGATTGCTGGCCACTCAGCCACCTGGAAACTTCCTCCCTCTTCTTACCTGTGGGGAGAATGGGGAGAAAGGAGGCCAAGAGGGAATTCTCTAGAATTACCTGAGCTCCTAGAAGGTCTGGTTCACAACCACTGACTACCTCTGTTCTGGAATACCTGGGCAGGTGGAGAAGAATATGTCGCATAAAGGACAGGCAGGTCACTTGAATTCACTAACTTCCACAGCAGCCTTGCATAGTCCAACCAAGACTTTCCACTATGTCCCTAAATTCTGGCCTATTCACACAACCCTTAGCAGTAAAAATACACAAACACACAAATAGGATACTTCTTCACACCTCAGCTCACCTCTGAAGTCCATGGCAGGGCTCAGAATGATTCAGTTTCTGTTCAGTAAATCCTTAGGCACTAGCTAACCTCAGGAACACAGCAGGACTCACCCTCAGAAGTGGCACTACCCATTTTTGAACACTTGTGGGTGTAGAAGAATTCTGGCAGACTTCTGATTTGCCCAGGTGTTTGTGCAGAAACAAGATATCCTCAAACAGGTATCCCTAAGGACACAGACAGTATCACACCCATACCTCATTCTGCAGGGATTGTGAGTGCTTGCCCCAGATGTAATGCTCTAGCATACCTTTGTTGTAGTTTTCCGAATTTGTCTCCACTGTCTTCTTCAGCTTAGGTTTCTTACTAAGTTGCCATGCTCCCTCAAGCTCTCCTCACCAAATGTTTTGGTTTAAGGGATTCTCTCTCCTCTTCCTCCTCTTTCTCGTCTCTCTTTTCTCTCTCTCTCTCTCTCTCTCTCTCTCTCTCTCTCTCTCTCTCACCTCTGCTTCCTCTCCCTCTCATTCATTACTCTCCTTCCACTTCCTCCTCACAACTCTTTTCTCTCATCATTCTTACCCCATCTCTTTATTTTTCTATTTACCTACAGGATGTCATGTATCCCAGGATGACTTGAGCACATTCTCTAGGACAATCTTGAGCCTCATATGCTTCCACGTCCCAAATGTTGTGATGGAAAGCATGTAGCACCACCCAAGTTTGTCCAGAACTGGAGGTGGAACCCATGTTCCCAGCCCTAGTTCTCCTGACTCCATCACTTCCCTATACTGTGCACCTTGCATATATATCCAATAAACAATTCCCAGGTTAGTGATACTTTCCATACCTTGTAATTCACTCTGCATGTAAAATTCCTGGTCATAGGCACTCAGACATATTGGGCTTCTAGTGCTCTTGGTAAAGGGAGGCATGAAAACAGGCCACTGTGCTTTGGGTTCTCATAATGAGCATGACATATGATTTCAGCTGGTACAAATACTTCCAGATGTGGTTCCCCAAAAGGATGAGACAGTGTGCAACACGGAATGAGGCTGCCTTTCAATCTTACCCAATTTGGACTCTTAGTGAAGGTTTCTACCCTGTAGAACAGGAGATAAATGTCAGGCTAGGAGGAGTCAGAAGCCCTGCCCAGTACAACCTTGGTCCAGACTGCACAACAAGGCAAACTCTTCTCTCCAGGCTCCATCCTCAACCAGCCCAACCCCATGATTAGAAGAGTGCTGCTGATTTGTGGGCTGTGTTGTATGTAAGTAGGATACTCAGTGAGGAAGAAAGAGAGTTCCCTGTACTATTCCCTAGCAGCCACTCAATGTCCCCAGGCTATATCTATTGCATAAAATGAAATCTAAAGAGTAGAGAAGGTGCTCAGAGGTCTGTGGCCAGAATCATGCTACCATAGCAGAAGCTAAATGAGGAATCCTCTGTGTCACCCAGGGCCATAGTCCTCATCAAAACTAACCAAGAATACTCAGTGACCTAAAGAGTGAAATTAAACTGAGACATTGATACTGGTTTTGTTCAGATCTCTTTTCATATCCTAGGGTCCAGGATAGCTGAGAAGACAGTGGAGAAGAATTTTATGAAAGGCTAGCAACAGATTACAGGAGGTCTTTGCCTAATAGTTTAACCTGATAGTTTAATTAAACATAGTAATCTGGTTTTTGTTTCTCACTTTTCTCTTTCAAGGAGTCTGTCTGTTCAGCAAGCCCAAGGCAAGTCCCTGGGCATTCATTGTATCTCTCCATCTGGCTAGAACTCAAAGAAAACATAAGGAGTCCTTCTGGTCAACCTGACTGTGGTAGTTTGAGTATGCTTGGCACAGGGAGAAGCACTATTAGGATCCTTGTTGGAGTAGATATGGCCTTGTTGGTGGAAGTGTGTCACTGTGGGGGTAGGCTTAAAGACCCTCCTCCTACCTGCATGGAAGATTCAGTACTTTTATTTTTGCATTTGGAGCAAGATGTAGAACTTCAGTTCCTCAAGCACCATATGTGCCTGGATGCTGCCATGCTTCTTGCCTTGATGATAATGGATTGAATCTCTGAATATATAAGCTATCCCCAACTAGAGGTTGTTCTTTAAAAGAATGACTTTGGCCATGGTGTCTTTTCACAGTAGTAGAACCCCTAACTAAAACACTGAGCATGTAGACTGAAGGTGTTTGGAATTAATTTGGGTAAGAAAAATGGAATAGACTTGATATGTGGATTAGAAAATCCATAGAATCCTATACATAGTGTTTGGTGAGCCATGTTGTTCAGTATGGAATACCAAGAATACAGAGAGGAATGTGGCCAGTGGAGGCCCACCTAAGGTTTCAGAAGACCAAGACTAGCCTGGAAGGCTCTAGTGTTGCATGTGCCTAAAATCCTACCCACATTCTCCCCAGTGCAACATTTCATTGGCTGGAGTCCCACACTGAGGACAGAGGAGGAAATGGAGACATCTATGTGAGATGGCAGAGTGCGGGCTTCCTCTGTATGAGCCAATAAATGAGAGTCCAAATTAAAATTATTTTATTAACATATATTAATTATACATAATGGTGGATTTTAGTATTTATATAATTCTGTATACAAACACTATACAACTTTGTAATATTTACTCCTCTGTTACACTGTAGGCTCCTCCCACTCTTACTAATCCCTTCTGTCTCCCAACTAACACCTGTTCTAGCTTTATTTTCTGTTTGTATGTGTGTGAAAGAGGGAGACACGGAAAGGGAAAGGGAAAGGGAAAGGGAAAGGGAAAGGGAAAGGGAAAGGGAAAGGGAAAGGGAAAGGGAAAGGGAAAGAGAAAGGGAAAGAGAAAGGGAAAGGGAAAGGGAAAATGGAGAGAGAAAGGGAAAGGGAAAATGGAGAGAGAAAAGGAGAGAGAGAGAGAGAGAGAGAGAGAGATTTAAATACATTTAATTCTAGAATCAGGGGCTTGTGGGCTGTACCAGGGGCTACACCACTAAAGTTTCTCTCTCAGCTGAATCAGTCACTAACAACCCTGAAGGAAGGGTAAGGCACCATTAATCCCCCTTCCCTATTTTTATTAATTTATATATCTACATCCAAAATCTTGCCCCCAGTCCTGGTACCCTCCATGCCTTCCCCCATCCTGTTCTTTCTTGTTCTTCCATGTTCTTCCCCCATCCTGCCTCGTCTTAGCCTCTGAAAGGTTGCCCCCATTTACCCCCCTTTCTAAAACATCAAGTCTCTACAAGATTAAGTGCATCCTCTCTCACTGTGGCCAGACAAGACAGCCTTCTGCTACATATGTGCCAGGGGCCTCAGACCAGACTGTGTGTGCTCCTTGGTTGGTGGCTCAGTCACTGGGAGATCCCAGAGGTCCAGGAGAGTTAACCCTGTTGGTATTCCTATGGGGTTGACATCTCCTTCATTTCCTTCAATCCTTCTTCTATCTCTTCCTTAGGGGTCCTCCATCACCATCCTATGCTTGGCTTTGAGTATCTACATCTGTCTTTGTCAATTGTTGGTAGTGCCACTCAGAGGACAGCCATGCTGAGCTCCTGTCTGCAACCACAACATAATATCAGTAGTTGGTGCTCCTCCTTGGGAGGGATACACAGTTAGGTCAGTGCCTGGTTGGCAGTTCCCTCAGTCTCTGTTCCATTTTTGTCTTTGCATTTATTTTAGGCAGTAACTGTTGGCATCAAGAACTGGCTTTATAGTCAGGAACCAGCTTTATGGGCGTAAGTCATCTCCAAATTTAGTGATGATGGTGATGTCACCCATGAGTGACAGGAATCTGCCCATCTGATGCCATGGCAATCACCATACATTTCTTGAGCCCACCTCTCACCTCTACCTGCCAACAGCTACATCACAGCCTAAATAAAAGGAAGACCCTCCTAATTTTTGCTCCATTTCTCCATTTGACCCTTTCCCCCACAATAAACCTCTCTCACATGGGACTGCACTGGTCTGGTGTGGTCTGTCCAGATAGAAGTCACGTTTCTAACACAACAGTAACAATTTGGCATCAAAAGTTTTATAGGTAGGTTGTTGTTTCCACCCCTCTACTGGAGGTGGCTTCTTCAGTTTCCATATTCTCATTGTTGCATACTTTATTTCATTCTCCTGGCCTCTGGGATACTCTCTGGTCTCTCTGCATACCTGGTCCTGCCCACCTTTTTCTTCTTTTTCTCCCTTCCCACTCAATTCCATGTCCCTCCCTTCCCTGGTCTGAGCCATTGGTTTTCTGTTCAGGAAATTTTCTCCTGTGCCAATGCATTCGAGTCTATTTCCCACTTTCTCTTCTTTTAGATACTGTATATCTGGTTCCATGTTGATGTCTTTGATCCACTTGGTCTTGAGCTTTGTGAAAGGTGATAAATATGGATCGATTTGCATTCTTGTTCATGCAGAATGCCAGTTATGCCAGCACCATTTGTTGAAGATACTTTCCTTTTTCCAATATATAGTTTTGTTTGATTATCAAAAATCAAGTTTACTTCTGAGTCTTTGATTCTATTCCATTGATTAACCTTTCTATTTCTGTACCAATACCATGTCATTTTTGTAACTATTGCTATGTAGTCAGAGGTCAGAGATGGTGATACAACTAGAAGTTCTTTAATTGTTCAAAATTGTTTTGTGTATCCTGTCCTTTTAGTTTTTCCATATAAAGCTGAGAATTGCTGTTTCAGTATCTGTAAAAAGAATGGTAATAGAATTTTGATGAGAATTGCATTGAATTTGTGGATTGCTTTTGGAAAGATGGGCATTTTCAGTATGTTAACCCTACCTTTCCAGGATCATGGGAGATCTTTTCATCTTCTAAAGTCCTCTTTGATTTATTTCCTTAGTATCTTGAAATTCTTGTCATAAAAATGTTTCACTTATTCAGGTAGATTTACTCCAGGTTATTTTATGTTATTCGGGGCTATTGTTAAAGGTGTTATTTCTCTAATCTCTTTCTCAGCTTGTTTATCATGTATACAAAGAAGTGCTACTGATTTTGTTGAGTTAATTTTATAGCCAGCCACATTTCTGAAGTTGCTTATCAACTGTATGACTTGTGTGGTAGAATTGTGAGGGTTATTTATGCACACTATCATATCATCTACAAATACTGATGCCTTGACTTCATCCTTTCCAATTTGTATCCCCCCCCCCCCGATCTCCGGTCTTATTGCTATAGTTACAACTTCAAGTATGATATTGAATAGACAGGGGGAGAGTGCTGCTGTTGAGTGTTAGGCTTTAGTGAAACAATAAAACACTGCTCAGGGGTGGAAAAACATCTGAGATGTGAGAGACTGAATCTGGCATTCTCTGACTCCTAAATCCAGTCACTGCTGCAGNTATGAGGTCCCATTTGTCAATTCTCCCTCTTACAGCACAAGCCATTGCTGTTCCATTCAGGAATTTTTCCCCAGTGCCCATATCTTCGAGGCTTTTCCCCACTTTCTCCTCTATAAGTTTCAGTGTCTCTGGTTTTATGTGGAGATCTTTCAACCACTTAGACTTGACCTTCATACAAGGAGATAAGAATGGGTCAATTTCCAGTCTTCTACATGATAACCGCCAGTTGTGCCAGCACCATTTGTTGAAAATGCTGTCCTTCCTCCACTGGATAGTTTTAGCTCCCTTGTCAAAGATCAGGTGACCATAGGTGTGTGGATTCATTTCTGGGTCTTCGATCCTATTCCATTGATCTACCTGTCTGTTGCATGTACCAGTACCATGCAATTTAATTTTTAATTGGATATTTTTTATTTACATTTCAACTGTTTTCCCTTTCCCAGGTCTCCTGTAGGAAACCCCCTCTCCCACCTCCTCCCCTCCCTCTATGAGGGTGCTCCATGACCCACCCACCCACTCTTGTCTTCCTGCCCTGACATTACCCTACACTGGAGCATCAAACACCCTCATGCCAAGGGACCTCCTCCCATTGGTGTCCAACAAGGCCATTCTCTGCCACATATGTGGCCAGAGCCATGGGTCCGTCCATGTGTACTCTTTAGTTGGTGGTCCAGCCTCCAGGAGCTCTGGGGTGTATGGCCAGTTGACATTGTTGCTTCCCCCATGGGGCTGCAAACCCCTTCAGCTCCTTCTCCAACTCCTCCATAGGGAACTCCATGCTCAGTCCAGTGTTTGGCTGTGAAAATCCTCCTCTGTATTTGTCGAGCTCTGGCAGAGTCTCTCAGAAGACAGTCATATCAGGGTTCAGTCAGAATGCACTTCCTGG
Organism: Mus minutoides; assembly: GCA_902729485.2. Taxonomy (NCBI): domain Eukaryota; kingdom Metazoa; phylum Chordata; class Mammalia; order Rodentia; family Muridae; genus Mus; species Mus minutoides. The sequence goes on from LR755287.1 coordinate 50,915, forward strand.
CATCCACAATACCATCTGGGTTTGGTGTCTGTATATGGGATGGATTCCTCAGGTGGGGCAGAGAGACCTTCTATGTGAGACTTAGGCTGCAGCTCTTAGGTGAAGGCTTTCTCCATTCTCCCCATGGCAGTTTTGATAGAAGAGACAGTACATATTTATCCATTCCATTTATTGACCATTTATAGTAGAAAGTGGATACATACCAACTCCTCAGGGTGAACTAGAGATTAAATATCTTTTATAGGGAGGAATGTCTGGGAAGGGAAGATTATTGGCTAAACCTTCAGGACCCCTAGATATCTCATTAGCATGGAGAATTCTGTTTTGATCTATGTGACCACAGGTCATGTTTCCTTATGTGGGAAATGTGGCATGTAGTCCAGAACAAGCATTCAGTAGTGTACAGAGAGCTGCCTACTGGTCAGATGGGTGCCTCGGTGCCAGGAACTCTGAATCCACTCAACAATGACAGATTTCCTGGCATGGTCCACTATCCCACAGTTCTTCATTTTTTGGTAAAGGAGATGTGCCATTGGAGTGACTGTCTCTTATGTTATTTGTAGTGAGAATTTTGGGTGGGGTAGGGTGTAAGTGTCAAGATAAAAGACAACATAAGCCAGAGGAGTAACAAGTGGTGGGAGCTAGGAAGACAAGGGGTTATTGAACCAATTAACTGTTCAGTGGGTTGTACAGTTTGTGAGGGTATTCACTTCTGTTTTACACAGTCATCATGTAAGTTTTCCCAAGTTTGGTAGCCATGAAGCTCTAGCAAGATAGTTAATCTGTTGCTGAGAGGTCCAAAATCTGTCATCTGTGCTTCTCAGCTGTCATCTCTGGGTCTCAGCATCTGTTTGTTTCAGAAGTCTTTAATCAGATGATGTGTCTGGACAGAGGCAGCTTCATTGCCACAGGCAGGTTCAAGGAGATAGAGGGTTTCCATTTGGGTCTCCATCTGGTCAGGCAGTAGTATTATATTTAATTATTAGGTCTGCAAGTAGTCTCTCTAGCAACCCAGTTTAAGAAAGAAAATTATCCCCACCTGCATTAGTCTTCTGTTTCTTTGATTCCAAGCATTCACTTGGAGCTAACACACCATTCAAGTCCACAAATACTAGAAGTGTGTAGGAGTCCACAGACCCAGAAATTGCCTTAATTACTATATTTGGTACAGCCTTGGGCTCAAATAACAATGCAGTTACTGAATTCTTAGTTGGTTAGTTAGTTAGTTAGTTAGTTAGTTAGTTAGTTAGTTAGTTAGTTAGTTTGACAGTCTTAAACAGAGTCTTACTATGTAACACCAGCTGGCCTTGAACTCAATCTGTAGACTAGACTGGCCTTCAAATCATAGATCCATCTACCTCTGCCTCCCACATGCTGTAAATAAAGACATGAGCTACTAAATCCAGCATAAGAACAACTTTTCATCATGACTAGAAATAGGTTGACCAGAACCAAACATAGGCAGCAAGGAAGTGTTGTCAATAGATTTATTTGCTCAGTTGAGTTTTTCTTTAAAGTTACCTTTGTAGTGACTTTCCCAAAGGTCCATGGGAGGTGTTTTCTCTGGTTCATACCATCACTGACCCATCATTATCCTGACTCCAGACTACTGTGAAGCGGTCCAGTGAGTTGTCAGAACCATGAGAAACATATTTTCTTCATGACATATTCCATCTCTAGATACAGCACCAGGCTCATAGACTTTTTGCTTTCACTGCATGAGACTCTTACCAATCACACATAGTATTCCCTCCCATTTCTGCAGTTACCTCACTTGGTGGCATCCAAATTAAAACCCAACCTGAGAATCAGATTTGATCTATCCTACCAAATTCTAGAGTTCGCTTTGCCTCATGTGTTGGTTAATGTGTGTGTGTGTGTGTGTGTGTGTGTGTGTGTGTGTGAACCCAGTTAGTACTTTGCACACAATCAGGCCTTGTGGGTTCTGTTATTATCTTCTTGTGATATTACTGTTGTCAACTTAATGGGCTGTGCAATCACCTAGGACTCAGGCATATATATAGGTATTTTCCTGATGAGCTTATCTTGGCCAGTTTGTAAGGTTGAATTCTAATCAGTTTACCTGAGAGAAGAAAACAATTTTCTTTCTTTTGGGGTCAGGGTCTCTTTATGTAGTCATGGCTGTACTGAACTATGTAGATGAGGTTGGCTTCAAGCTCACATAGATCCACCTCTCTCTGGCTCCCAATTTCTGGGCTTCAATGTCTATGCTACCATGCCCAGAATGGGAAGATTCACTCTAAAAGAATACTACAGACTAGGGTTGGGTCCTGAGCTATGTGAAAAGGAGAAAGCTAGCTGTTTAGGAGCATCCATTGTTCTCATCTTCTGGACAGCTGATGCTGTATGACCAGCTGCCTCAAGTTCCTACATCCAGACTTCTCCACCAATATAGACTAAGCCCTACAACAATGAGACAAAATATGTTGGTTTTGCCTATCAAGGATAGGATAGGAACAGAAAAAAAAAGGCTACGACACCTTTGATTCAATACATAAAATGTACCAAATCTATCACATGGCAATAGTGTCTCAAGAGAAAACATTAGTATATACACCATCCTTTTGCAAAAAGGTACCAGGGTCCCTTCCAGTTGGTGCCAGCTCCAGGCCACCTTGGGCACTAACTCAGCAGATAGTCCCATGGTCCCCAGAGGACTCTCCACATCACAGGCACCCTAGCATGCCCAGGATCTTAGGATCACTGATGAGTGGAACACAACATCTGTTCCAAACCAATCATGACTGGCCTTTGCCAGCAGGGGCATGATGCAGGAAACTCAGCCAACCAGGAGCCTAGGTCCCTTCTGGTCGGTTACCAACTCAAGGCCACCTTGGGTGCAAACTCTGCAGATGGTCCCATGGCCCCAGAGGACTCTCAATGCCACAGGCACCCTAGCACCCCCAGATTCTTAGGATCACTGGTGAGTGGAATGCAACATCTGTTCCAATACAACCATGAGGGGCTTGTGACAGCAGAATCAAGGACAAAGGATCCCTGCCTGACCAGCAGCTCCAGTTCCCTTCTGGTTGGTGCTGGTATACCTTGGTTTTGAACACAGCAGACAGCCCCATGACCCCCAGAGGAGATACCAATTCCAGGAATTGTAACACCCCCAGGATCTTACGATGCCAGGATACCAGGATACCAGGAACTTGGTCACACCAGGATCTCAAGGTATCAGAGGAAGCTAGACTGACAGGAACTCTGACAACCCAGAATCTCAGGTTCACAGGATGCTGGAGTCACAGGATCACAGAGAAAGCTGGACTCTGAAGAGTCCTGAATCAATCAGAATTACAGGAAGAATAGGCTCCAATCAAATATATTTAGGGCAGCAAGCACTTGAGATAATCAGATAGCAACAGGCAAGCATAAGAACAGAAGCAAAAGAAACCAAGGTTACTTGGCATCATCAGAACCAAACTTTTCCACCTTAGCAAGTCCTGGATACACCATCACACCAGAAAGTAAGATATGGATCTAAAGTCACTTTTCATGATGATGGTGGTGGAATTTAAGATGGAAATGAATAACTCCCTTAAAGAAATACATAACACATTCAATAAGGCGAAAGAATTGAACAAAACCATCCAGGATCTAAAAATGGAAGTAGAAACAGTAAGGAAATCACAAACGGAGACCACTTTGAAAATAGAAAACAGAAAAGAAGTCAGGGGCCAAGGATGTAAGCATAACCAACAGAATACAAGAGATAAAAGAGAGAATCTTGGGTGCAAAAGATATCATAGAAAACACTGACCCAACGATCAAAGAAAATGTGAAATGAAAATGTAAAAATATCCTAAAACAAAACATTCAGAAAATCCAGGACACAATAAGAAGACCAAACTTAAGGATAATAGGTATAGATGACAAGGAAGATTTCCATATTGGATATCAACCCCCTATCTGATTTAGGATTGGTAAAGATCCTTACCCAATCTGTTGATGGCCCTTTTGTCTTGTTGACCTTATCTTTTGCCTTACAGAAGCTTTGCAACTTTATGAGGTCCCATTTGTCAATTCTTGATCTTACAGCACAAGCCTTTGCTGTTCAATTCAGGAATTTTTCCCCAGTGCTCATATCTTCAAGTCTTTTCCCCACTCTCTCCTCTATAAGTTTCAGTGTCTCTGGTTTTATGTGGAGATCCTTAAACCACTTAGACTTGACCTTAGTAAAAGGAGATAAGAATGGATCAATTCCCAGTCTACTACATGAGAGCTGCCAGTTGTGCCAGCACCATTTGTTGAAAATGCTGTCTTTTTTCTACTGGATAGTTTTAGCTCCCTTGTCAAAGATCAGGTGGCCATAGGTGTGTGGATTCATTTCTGGGTCTTTGATCCTATTCCATTGATCTACCTGTCTGTTGCTGTACCAGTACCATGCAGTTCTAATTGCAATTGCTCCGTAGTACAGCTTGAGGTCAGGCATGGTGATTCAACCAGAGGTCCTTTTATTGTTGAGAAGAGTTTTTGCTAGTCTAGGTTTTTGTTATTCCAGATGAACTTACTAATGTCTTTTCTAGATCCTTGAAGAATTGAGTTGGAATTTTGATGGAGATTGCATTGAATTTGTAGATAGCTTTAGGCACAAGAGCCATTTTTACTATATTGATTCTGCCAATCCAAGAGCATGGGAGATCCTTCTATCTTTTGAGATCTTCCTCACTTTCCTTCTTCAGAGACTTGAAGTTCTTGTCATACAAATCTTTCACTTCCTTCGTAAGAGTCACTCCAAGATATTTTATATTGTTAGTGACTATTGTGAAAGGTGATGTTTCCCTGATCTCTTTCTCAACCCATTTATCCTTTGTATAGAGAAATGCCATTGATTTGTTTGAGTTAATTTTATATCCAGCTACTGCACTGAAGCTATGTATCAGGTTTAGGAGTTCTCTGGTGGAGTTTTTGGGGTCACTTATATATACTATCATATCACCTGCAAATAGCGATAATTTGAGTTCTTCCTTCCAATTTGTTTACCTTTGACCTCGTTTTGTTGTCGAATTGCTCTGGCTAGGACATCAAGTACTATATTGAATAGGTAGGGAGAAAGTGGGCAGCCTTGTTTAGTCCCTGATTTTAGTGGGATTGCTTCCAGGTTCTCTCCATTTATTTTGATGTTGGCCACTGGTTTGCTGTAGATTGCTTTTATCATGTTTAGGTATGAGCCTTGAATTCCTGATCTTTCCAAGACCTTTATCATGAAAGGTGTTGGATTTTGTCAAAGCTTTCTCAGTATCTAAGGAGATGATCATGTGGTTTTTATATTTGAGTTTGTTTATATAGTGTATTATGTTGATGGATTTACCTATATTAAACCATCCCTGCATTCCTGGGATGAAATCTACTTGGTCATGATGGATGATCGTTTTGATGTGTTCTTGGATTCGGTTGGTGAGAATTTTGTTGAGTATTTTTGCGTCGATATTCATGAGGGAAATTGGTCTGAAGTTCTCTATCTTTGTTGGATCTTTGTGTGGTTTAGGTATCAGAGTAATTGTGGCTTCATAGAATGAATTGGTTAGTGTACCTTCAGATTATATTTTCTTGAATAGTTTGAGAAGAACTGAAACTAGGTCTTCTTTGAAGGTTTGATAAAACTCTGCACTAAACCCGTCTGGTCCTGGGCTTTTTTTTTTTTTTGGTTTGGAGACTATTAATGACTGCTTCTATTTCTTTAGGAGATATAGGGATGTTTAGGTCATTAATCTGAAGCTGGTTTAAATTTGGAACATGGTATCTGTCTAGAAAGTTATCCATTTCATCTAGATTTTCCAATTTTTTAAATATAAACTTTCATAGAAGTATCTAATGGTTTTTTGAATTTCCTCAGGATCTGTTGTTATGTCTCCCTTTTCATTTCTGATTTGGTTAATTCGGATTCTATCCCTGTGCCATCTAGTGAGTCTGGCCAAGGGTTTGTCTATCTTGTTGACTTTTTAAAAGAACCAGCTCCTGGTTTGATTGATTCTTTGAATAGTTCTTTTTGTTTCCACATGGTTGATTTCACCCATGAGTTTAATTATTTCCTGCCATCTACTCCTCTTAGGTGAATTTGCTTCCATTCGTTCTAGAGCTTGCAGATGTGCTGCCAAGCTACTAATGTATGCTCTCTCCATTTTTTTTTTTTTTGTAGGAACTCAGAGCTATGAGTTTACCTCTCAGGAATGCTTTCATTGTGTCCCATAAATTTTAGTATGTTGTGGCTTCATTTTCATTAAACTCTAGAAAGTCTTTAATTTCTTTCTTTATTCCTTCCTTGACCAAGGTATCATTGAGTAGAATGTTGTTCAGTTTCCACGTGAATGATGGTGTTCTGCTACTTATGTTGTTATTGAAGAACAGCCTTAGTTCATGGTGATCTGATAGGATGCATGGGACAATTTCAATATTTTTGAATCTGTTGAGACCTGTTTTGTGGCCAATTATGTGATCAGTTTTGGAGAAGATGCCATGAGGTGCTGAAAAAAAGGTATAACCTTTTGTTTTAGGATGAAATATTCTGTAGATATCTGTTAAGTCCATTTGTTTCATAGCCTCTGTTAGTTTGACTGAGGATCTGTTTAGTTTCTGTTTCCAGGATCTGTCCATTGATGAGAGTGGGGTGTTGAAGACTCCCACTATTATTGTGTGAGATGCAATGTGTGTTTTGAGCTTTACTAAAGTTTCTTTAATGAAAGTGGCTGCCCTTGCATTTGGAGTATAGATATTCAGAATTGAGAGTTCCTCTTGGGAGATTTTGCCTTTGATGACTATGAAGTGCCCCTCTTTGTCTTTTTTGATAATTTTGGGTTGAGAGTCTATTTTATTCAATATTAGAATGGCTACCCCAGCTTTTTTCTTTGGACCGTTTGCTTGGAAAATTGTTTTCCAGCCTTTCACTCTGAGGTAGTGTCTGTCTTTTTCCCTGAGGTATGTTTCTTGTAAACAGCAAAACATTGGGTCCTGTTTGTGTAGCCAGTCTGATAGTCTATGTCTTTTATCGGGGAATTGAGTCCAATGATATTAAGAGATATTAAGGAACAGTAATTGTTGCTTCCTGTCATTTTTGTTGTTAGAGTTGAGATACTGTTCTTGTGGCCTTCTTCTTTTAGGTTTGTTGAAGGATTACTTTCTTGCTTTTTCTAGGCAGAGTTTCTGTCCTTGTATTGGTGTTTTTCTGTTATTATCCTTTGAAGGGCTGGATTCGTGGAAAGATATTGTGTGAATTTGAATTTGTCATGGAATACTTTGGTTTCTCCATCTATGGTAAATGAGAGTTTTCCTGGGTATAGTAGCCTGGGCTGGCATTTGTGTTCTCTTAGTGTCTGTATAATCTCTGTCCATGATCTTCTGGCTTTCATGGTCTCTGGTGAGAAGTCTGAAGTAATTCTAATAGGCCTGCCTTTCTATGTTACATGACCTTTTTCCCTTACTGCTTTGAATATTCTGTCTTTATTTAGTGCGTTTTTTGTTCTGATTATTATGGGTTGGGAGGAATTTCTTTTCTGGTCCAGCCTATTTGGAGTTCTGTAGGCTTCTTGTATGTTTATGGGCATCTCATTCTTTAGGTATGGAAAGTTTTCTTCTATAATTTTGTTGAAGATATTTGCTAGCCCTTTAGTTTGAGAGTCTTCCTTCTCATCTAGTCCTATTATCCTCAGGTTTGGTCTTCTCATTGTGTCCTGGATTTCCTGGATATTTTGCATTGAGATCTTTTTGCATTTAGCATTTTCATTGATTGTCAAGTCTATGCTTCCTATAGAATCTTCTGTGCCTGAGATTCTCTCTTCTATGTCTTGTATTCTGTTGCTGATGCTCATATCTATGGTTCCTGATTTTTTTCCTACAGTTTATATCTCCAGGGTTATATCCTTTTGGTTTTTCTTAATTGATCTACTTCCATTTTTAGGTCCTGGATGGCTTTGTTCAATTCCATCACCTGTTTGGTATTGTTTTCCTGTATGTCTCTAAGTTGTTTATCATTGTTTTCCTGTATTTCCTTCTTATAGTCCTCCATCATCATCATGACAAGTGACTTTATATCCATGTCCTGCTTTTCTGGTGTGCTGTTGTATCTAGGACTTGACGTGGTGGGTGAGTTTGGATCTAGTGATGCCAAGTACCCTTGGATTCTGTTGCTTCTGTTCTTACGCTTTCCTCCTGCCATCTCTGCCGGAGGAGACCTGGCGTTGGTGCAGACCAGAAGGGACCCACTGCCCTGGTCTGTCCCTTTATTTATCCCCCAGCTTCAGTCTTGAGTTCTAAGAGATTGGATTGGGACAGATGTTGTGTTCTGCTGTTCACCTGTGGTCTCAAGATAGCTTGGGGAGTCCCTAAGGGGCCTTGGGAGAGTACACAGCGCCTGAACCCAAGCTCTGAGCTGGTGCAGGGCAGACTGGACGGGACCAGAAGGGAGCTTCTGTCCTACCCTGGGCCTTTTCAGTCTCCCAGCTGGTGTCTCAAGTCCCAAGGGATTGGACCAGAACAGATGCTGTGTTCCGCTGCTCACCTGTGTTCCTAAGATAGCTTGGGGAATCCCAAACGGGTCTTGGGAGAGTGCACAGTGCCTGCGCCCTAGCTATGAGCTGGTGCAGGGGGGACCAGACAGGACCGAAAGGCCACCAGAGAACTTCTAAACCTGATTAAACAGCTTTAGTGAAGTAGCTGGATATAAAATTAATTCAAATCAATGGCCTTTCTCTACAAAAAGGATAAATGGGCTGAGAAAGAAATTAGGGAAACAACACCCTTCACAATAGTCACAAATACTATAAAATACCTTGGTGTGACTCTAACTAAGAAAGTGAAAGATCATTATGACAAGAACTTCAAGTCTCTGAAGAAAGAAATTGAAGAATATCTCAGAAGTTTGAAAGATCTCCCATGCTCATGGATTGGCAGGATTAATATAGTCAAAATGGATATCCTACCAAAAGCAATCTACAGATTCAATGCAATCCCCATCAAAATACCAACTCAATTCTTCACTGAGTTAGAAAAGGCAATTTGCAAATTCATTTTGAATAATAAAAAACCTAGGATAGCAAAAACTATTCTCAAAAATAAAAGAACCTCTGGTGGAATCACCATGCCTGATCTCAAGTTGTACTACAGAGCAATTGTGATAAAAAACTGCATGGTACTGGTACAGCAACAGACAGGCAAATCAGTGGAATAGAATTAAAGATCCAGAAATGAACCCACACACCTATGGTCATTTGATCTTTGACAAAGGAGCTAAAACTATCCAGGGTAAAAAGGACAGCATTTTCAACAAATGGTGCTGGCACAACTGGCAGTTATCATGCAATATATACAAAGAGCTCAAGAAACTGGACTCCATAAAATCAAATAACCTCATTAAAAAATTGGGTACAGAGCGAAACAAAGAATTCTCAACTGAGGAATACTGAAAGGCAGAGAAGCACCTAAAAAAATGTTCAGCATCCTTAATCATCAGGGAAATGCAAATCAAAACAACCTTGAAATTACACCTCACTCCAGTCAGAATTGCTAAGATCAAAAACTCAGATGACAGCAGATGCTGGCGAGGATGTGGAGAAAGAGGAACAATCCTCCATTGCTGGTGGGATTGCAAGCTGGTACAACCACTCTAGAAATCATTCTGGAGGTTCCTCAGACAATTGGACATATTCCTACCGAAAGAACCAGCAATACCTCTATTGGGCATATACCCAGAAAATGTTCCAACTGGTTAAAAAAAATGCTCCACTATGTTCATAGCAGCCTTATTTATAATAGCCAGAAGCTGGAAAGAACCCAGATGTCCCTCAACAGAGGAATGGATACAGAAAATGCGGTACATTTATATAATGAAGTACTACTCAGCTATTAAAAACAATGAATTTATGAAATTCTTGGGCAAATGGATGTATCTGGAGGAAATTATCCTTAGTGAGGTAACCAAACCACAAAAGAAGTCACTTGATATGCACTCATTGATAAGTGTATATTAGCCCAGAAACTTAGAATACTCAAGATACAACTTGTAAAACACAAGAAAATCAAGAAGAACAAAACCAAAGTATGCATACTTCATTCCTTCTTAGAATAGAGAACAAAACACCCATGAAAGGAGTTACAGAGATAAAGATTGGAGCTAAGATGAAAGGATGGACCATCCAGAGATTACCCCACCCAGGGATCCATCCCATAAAAAGCCACCAAACCCAGACACTATTGCACATGCCAGCAAGATTTTCTGAAAGGACCCTGATATAACTATCTTGAGTGAGGTTATGCCAGTGCCTGGCAAACACAGACAGGGATGCTCACATTCATCTATAGTAAGGAACACAGAGCCCCCAATGGAGGAGCTAGAGAAATTACCCAAAGAGTTGAAGGGATCTACAACCCTTTAGGTGGAACAACTATATGAACTAAACAGTAACCCCCAGAGCTCATGTCTCTAGATGCATATGTAGCAGATGATGGCCTTCAAATCATCACTTGGATCACTTGGATTAGAGGCTCCTTGGTCTTACAAACTTTATATGCCCTAGTACAGGGGAATGCCAGGGCCAGGAATTGGAAGTGGGTGGGTGGGGGAATCAGGGCGAGGGAGGGTATAGGGAACTTTTGGGACAGCATTTGAAATGTAAATAAAGAAAATATCTAATAAAAATAAAATATCTAATTAAAAAAAAAAGAATGAAAAAAAAAAAGAAAA
>LR754133.1:0-77697 GCA_902729485.2 Mus minutoides
AAAAAAAAAAAAAAAAAGCACATGACTAGATGGTTTTAGTGCAGAATTCTCTCAGACCTTTAAAGAAGACCTAATACCAATACTCTCCTCAAACTATTCCACAAAATAGAAACAGAAGGAACACTACCCAATTCATTCTATGAAGCCACAGTTATCCTGATACTAAAACCACACAAAGACCTAACAAAGAAATAAAACTTCAGACCAATTTCCATTAAGAATATTGATGCAAAAATATTCAATAAAATTCTTGCAAACCAAATCCAAGAACATATCAAAATGATCATTTACCAGGCTTCATTCCAGGGATGGAAAGATGGTTCAATATACTGAAATCCATCAATGTAATCCACTATATAAGCACACTCAAAGGAAATAAAAAGGGATCATCTCACTGGATGCTCAAAAAGCCTTAGGCAAAATTCAACATTCATGCTAAAAGTCTTGAAAAGACTAGGAACCCATACCTAAACAGAGTGAAAGGAATATATAGAGTAGCCAAAATCAAACTAAATGGGGAGAAACTTGAAGAAATCCCACTAAAATCAGAGACCTAGACAAGGCTACCCACTTTCTTCCTACCTATTCAATACAATTCTTGAAGTCCTAGCCAGAGCAATAAGACAAAAAAAGGGAAAAAAAAAAAAAAAAAAAAAAAAAAAAAAAAAAAAAAAAAAAAAAAAAAAAAAAAAAAAAAAAAAAAAAAAAAAAAAGAGGTCAAAGGGATACAAATTTGAAAGGAAGAAGTCTAAATATCATTATTTGCAGATGATATGACTGTATATATAAGTGATCCCAAAAATTGCACCTGAGAACTCCTAAACCTTATAAACAACTTCAGCAAAGTGGCTGGATATAAAAATTGTGTCTTTTTGTCAGGATTAGTTTCAAGAAACCTGATTATGATGAGGACATGAGTTTAGGTTTGTTTTTTGTCTTTTGTTTTTTGTTTTTTCCATGTTGGAAATGCTCTGTTTTTGAGGTTATATTTTAACTTTAATATTTTTTCCTTCCTCTTCCTCCTTCAAGTCTACAGAATCTCATATGCCACTCCTTACTTTCTTTCAAATTCAAGGCTTCTTTAATCAATAATTCTTACTGCATGCCTATATGCATTTTTGTATACTTTTCATAGGCATATATTATATGCACACTCACATGTGCACACACACACACAACACACAACACACACACACACACACACACACACACACACACACACACACACACACATTCATAATTATAACCTTTTGGGCCATACAATGTTACTTATCTGCATGATGTTTTCAGGACTGGTCCCTTGGCACTGGACAACTGGTGTACTTTTCAGCTGTGGGGACCACACCTCATGCTTCCAGCTCCTCAGTTGCCTAGAGTCCTGTGTGCTCTTTCCTGTTTCAGTTTTGTTTCATTCTTGTCTTTCTGTTTCAGCTCATGTTTGGCAGTCATGTTGGTAAGGCTTTATAGGTAGAGATTCTGATGTTGTTGAGACACAATCTCACAGGAAAGTCTCTGGCTCTTTGTCTCTTACAATACTTCAATGTCCTCTTCTGTAATGTTCTCCAAACCTTAGGTATAGGAATGTTTTGTAGATATATCCCTCTGGACTAAGTTCCACAAATCTGCATACTGATTGCATGTGTTTTTCTGTAGTGATCTTCACCTGTGATGCCCCCCTTCTAAAAAGAGAAGCAGTTTAGTTTTGTAATTTCTCTTTTCAGCATTTGAGGCTTATATTTTTTTAATTTTCATTTGTTTTTTCACTTTTTCTTTTGGGTAAGCATTTGTATGTTGGACAACTAGTCTTTTTAAAAATATTTTGAGATTTTTTTAATACAATCACACCACTTCCAATATTTCCCACATTTTCCCTTCATCATCCTCCCTTCTTTTTATTGCAAGTTATTGGCCTCTTTCACTTTAATTGTTGAATATACACATGAGTGTATGTCTTTGTGCATGAGCATGACCACATATATTCCTACTCCTAAATACATAAACACAATAAAAGTGTTCAGTTTTTAAAATGTTATTGTTTGTATGATTTCAAGGCAGGCCGTCAGATATTGGACAACTATTTGATGTACTCTTCCCTGGGAACAGTATTTCTCCAACTCTCAGCATTCCTTGCTTGTGTGTAAATCTGTGTATAGGGTTGAGGTCTCAGGGCTTTTCTGTTTGCACATTAGTTTGTTATTGTTGTCATTGCTTAGCTCACATGTAGGTAATCATGTCCATGACATTATGAAGGACTAGAAGACAATCTCATAGTAAACTCCCTGCTTCTGCTCTTAGATTCTCTCTTCTCTCTTCACCACATGATCTCTGAGTCTTGGATGTTGGTGTGTTTGGTATATGTAAGCAACTCTGCATTTTGATTGGTTATAGTTTTGTATAATGGTCTCTGTTCATTGCAAGGAGGAATTTCCCATAATGACAAATGAGTACTACATTAATCTGTGGCTATAGTGATAAATATTTAGAATGTAGTTAGCTATTATACTGATTTTATAATGTAGGGAATTATAGATTCTTCTCCAGTTTCTATACATTCACTAGCATTGCATATTTATCTCGATTTCCAGTACTAGGCATGGCTTTACTCCTGTTGCGGGAGCCTTCCGTCCAATTGAGAACAGTTAGTTACTACCATGTGTGCTAATACTGTATCCTTAGGGTTATCCTATTCTTTTCTTGTGGTTTATAGGCGTTATAGCTGGATAAGACTCTTGGTTCTCTCATGGCACTATCTGGTATCATGAATTCTTTAGGGAAGAAGCATTTGGATGAGTACCCTCTGTGTCCTCATTAATATATGTCTGAGGTCCAAAGTTTCTTCAGCAATAGACACTTACCTTCTACCCCTGGGATACAACCAAGAGCAATATCAATAGACTATATAGTGTTTGGAGCATCTTTTGGAGAACCCTGACAAACAAGTCAAAAGAAATCATCTCATGCCTGAGTTTGGGTTTTTGTTAAATGGTCTCTAGCTTTTGAAGGCTTTTGAATGGACCATTGTCAACTTAAATAATACATAATTACTTATATACCAACTTATATGCATTAGAGGTGTTTTAGGGTAGATAATCTGGCAGGCTAGTTTTAAATCAACCTGACACAGCTATAGTAATATAAGCAGAGAAAATGTCCTTTGAGAAAATGACTACATAAGATAAGACACCAGGTTGTTTTCTTAATTATTGATCTGCGAGGGTCAAAACTAATGTGGTTAGCGATATTCCTCTGAAGGTGGCCATTTCTACTATGAAAAAAAGTTGGCTGAGAAATTCATTTTAGCAAGAAAATAAACGGCAATCATCCATGACTTTTGCCTCAGCTCCTTCCTCCAGAATCCCATCTGCTTAGAGTTCCTGCCTTGACTTCCCTTGGTGGATGGTGATTCAGGATATGTAAGTCAAACCTATTCCTCCTCAAGTTGCTTTTGGTCATGATATGTCAGCACAGCACAAAGAAACCTAAGTAAGACAGTAGCTAATAACATTATTCCTTATAACATTTTCATACTTCCTTTTTCTTATGTGTGACTATTATCAATTACTTTACTAGAAGTCATTTTATTACCATAGTGGAAAGTATGCTGGTAAAGGTGTATGGGAAATATAAGAAGGAAAAAAAATATAAAGGAAAATGACTAATGTCACTTTTTTTTTTTAACATGGAGAAGTCAGGATTGTTTGCCTCAGTAAAGGTAGTGTTTAGGTAGAGTCATGATAGTTCTAGATATGGAGAAGAATACCTCAAAGAGAGATGGGACAAGACAGTATATACTCAACTCATGTTCACAAAGAGCACTGTCCTGGTGGGAGGAAAATGGGGTAGAAGCTATTGGCATTGCTTAATCCTGGGCATTCCATCTGATCTTTGGGCATCTCTGAGAGGAAAATTAACCCTAGTTTGGATTTTGAAGGATTACTTTGTTTGGTGTGCAGAATGTAGATTACAAGAGCCAAATAAAGCCACACAGAGAGTTATTAGCTAATGCATTTAGAAAAATGTCTAATGAAACACTGGTCCCATAGGAGAATGCAGACACAGAAAGATTAGATACTGAATGTATTTTAAATGGAATTTAAGTCTTTCCTGATGTGGTGTGTTCAGGAATCTTTCCTACCTCACTTTCTAAGAATTACAGGGCAAACATCTTCCTTTGAGACTCCTCTAAAGGAACTGGTAGAAGATAACATCTTGTCATTCTCAGAAACATTATTTTCTAGTAAAATATAATGATCCCTTCAGACACATTTTTTCCCAAGACAGAACTCTACTTTTCTGTTCATGATGGAAGTTCACTCAAACATATGATAAACTGAGTTAGCTAATTTCTTGATTTTTTATACATGTGTGTATGTTTACATGAGTAGATTGCATATGTATTTTGGTGCTTGAAAAAGCCAAAAGATGTTGTGTTCCCTAAAGGTGAAGTTACAGGTGGTTGTTAGTCACCCAAAGTGGGTACTGAGGACTGCTCTTGTATCCTATTGAAGAACAGCAATTACTCTTACCCAGAAAGCTATCCTTGAGGCCCCAATTGAAAACTAAATTTTAAAATTGGTTAGAGGCACTGGAAATGAAGATCTGATGCCTCTTTTAAGCATCTATCTCACCTAATCTCTTTTTATTTTTATTTTTAAAAAAGGTAGAGAGAATTTTTTATGTATGCAGATTCCATTTATAGCATACAATTGTTCACTTTGTTTAGGCAACTTCTGTGATATCTCTAAGTAAGTTTAAGAAGGAGATTTATCTTGATTTCATACAAAAGAGATATAAAGAGCCTCTCATATAGAACTTATCACTTCAAAATGTATACATTGTCTGTCTGCAAGAATAACAGAGCAATGAATTTTTATCAAAATCTGATTTATATGTCTTAATAAGAACAAAGGTAGTGTATTATCAAGGTGGTATAAAAATAAAACCAAACCAAACCAAACCAAACCAAACCAAACCAAACCAAACAAACAAGACACAGAGTACTCAGTCCTCCAAAGTGTTCAGTTTTCAGAGCCTTGCAACTTTCCTCTGCCAGTCTTTATCAGTGAATGTTGCCAAGATGCATCAGCATTTTCTATTTTGTGTCGAGTGTTTACCCCATGGTATTGCTTATCACACTCATCCCCTATCTCCTGGTATAACTGCAGTCGGCTTGCAGTTTGTATGTCCTGCTATTCCACTGTTTCTTACACATTCCATTTAATTGGTCTATCAAGTGATACTTGAACCCCTTCCTGTATTTCAGCTTGATAATCATGGTATTCCAAACTTTGGTGTAGATATTCACAAATTTCTTCAGCATTAAGGTTTATCCATTGGATTGTTAGGTTACAGAGCAAGCACTTATCCAACTTTAACAGAGGATATCAATAGTTGACTCAAAGATCTGTACCAACTTATATATATATGTTTATGCTGCAAAGAGTTGAGATAAATGCTTGCTAATATTTCAAATACCATTTACTTTTAAATTTTGTCATTTATATGTGTGGAACAGTGGGCTTGGATGCTAGAAGAGGGCATTGGATCCCAGAAAGCTGAAGTTACAAGCAGTTATGATCAAGGAATCTTGGAAAAGTAACATGATTCTTCTGCAAGAGTAGTAAATACATTTAACCACCAAGCTATCTCTCTATATCACATTTTAGTGAAAGTTATATTAATATTCCTTTAAATTGTAAATGATATATGATGATATATGAGTGTCAAATTTTGACTTAACTCTCAGTTCCCTGTTAATGAGATTTTATTTTCATTCTCCTAGCTTCTTCGTGAATTATACATGTTAACTTTGCCCTAATTTTTTATTAGATATTTTCTTTATTTACATTTCAAATGCTATCCCAAAGGGTCCCTATACCCTCCCCCAACCCTGCTTCCCTACCCACCCACTCCCATTTCTTGGCCCTGGCATTCCCCTGTACTGGGGCATATAAAGTTTGCAAGACCTAGGGTCCTCTCTTCCCAATGATGGCCAACTAGGCCATCTTCTGCTACATATGCAGCCAGAGACACGAGCTCTGGGGGTACTGATTAGTTCATATTGTTTGCTCTTATTTTTAATTGTCAGTGCTGTTGGTTTTGTGATATGTAAGAGAGTTTCGGTTCTTATGTAATGTAAAATTGTGATTTCTATCAATCATAACATGCTTTGTGTAGTGGTTTGTCTGTTGATATTTTAATAGTGCTTTTGGTCAAATGTATCTGTCTTTTCGGTTAGTATGGCACTTTGTGAATTTCATTATTACACAGATTATATTTCTTCTTCATGAGTTTGATAGAGCTATGCCTTAGAAACACATGTGTTTTCACTACGTGAAGTTTTTCCTTTTTTTTTTTTTCTTTTTATTGTTGTATTGGATATTTTCTTTATTTCTATTTCAAATGTTATTCCCTTCCCCGGGTTTCCCTCCTTCCCGGAAACAACCTATTACTTCCTCCCTCCTCCTGCTTCTATGAGGGTGTTCCTCCACCCACCCATCCACCCACATCCACCTCTCTGCCCTTGATTCCCCTATATTGGGTCATCTGTCGAGCCTTCATAGGACCAAGGACCTCTCCTTCCATTGATGCATGACAAGGCCATCCTCTACTACGTTGTGAATTTTAACTTTAGATTCAACAATTAAAGTGATTCATATGGCCAAATAAATTAGTTATTTATGTCCTTGTCTCCTTTTTCTAAAATTTATAACATATATGCATGTTTAAAATACTTTTATATATTTATTAAAATAGAAAATTGTAATATTTTTGAACTTAGTTTACTTGCCATATTTACTGTGAACTCTTTCTTAGTGTCTTGATCAGCTTCACCAAGTATTCATTATTGTTTGTTTTGTCTCTTAATACACTCACCCAATAACACAAAGTATTCTTTCTTTGTCTTGAGAGAGATGGTAATGAGTATAAATTTACCTTCCAACTCCTAGAAGTTTTTAAAACCTTAAAGAGAAATTTGAAAGGTGAGGCTGCCCTAGCCAATTCAACATTTTCTTATTAACAATCCACACATTCAAACACACTAAAATAAAACACTGGCAAATATTCTATTTGTCCTCTTGGAACCATAATTACTAAGATTGAATAAATAATTATAAACCTGTTTAATTCCAAAATGTGTTCACTTTCTATTCTATCACAGTCACCCCCTACCAAGATCAGATCAAAACATGACTAATATTCTAATAGATATTTTCTCATTATTTTATATATATTTTCCTTGTCTCCCAGGATAGATCATAAGGTTCACTGTATCATGTTTTCAGACATTCCCACTCTCTCCTTTCCCTACATGCACACAGCCCAGGACTGGGTATGTGATCACAGGTAAAAATGATTGAACAAACCTGTTATTGAACAGGGGAATGTATGTCAAGTTATTTCTGAGTACTTCAGCTAGCAAACAAGTACTTTTAAAAACTCATTTTGAAGAAAGCCTCCGAATTGGAAATTTTAAAATGTCTTACTTCCTATATCTGCAAGCTAATCCTCAAACCATCATTTCCCCATAATAAACAGAGCATGTGGGTTGAAGAGAGCCAACCTGAATTTTGCGGTGTCAAGTGAATACTGTCAGTAAAGAACAGCCTGACATATCTTTCTTTAAATATACAGCCCTGTCTTGTTTCTCACGTATTTCATCTTTTTTCAGAAGAATTTCAAGCCACAGCCTTGGGTTGCGATACTGCTTATATCATTCCTCATTTAAAACTTGATGTAAATAATCAAGACTTGAAGAACTGTGAAGGGTAGTTCTTATAATCCAGCCTTCATTTCACAGTTCTGCCATTTCCTCTCTCTTGATATCACCCCTCTCTCTTGATTTCTTTTGGTCTATTTAATGCCATTTTTTCTTGGGTACATTTACACCATACTCAGTGTAAATGGCATAATTAGAAGTGGAAAATATTTTTGTTGTCTTCTTGAATTTATTTATGTATAAAGGATCATATAAAGTTCTGCTACATTAAAATTTAATTCGAAAGAAAATGAGTCTTGTTCATTTCTCAATGCAATGCTTGTATCTGCTCAGCTTGTATGATTGATAAAATATTATCAGTCCCTGTTTTTCTATTCATTTTCCAGACTTTTGAGTAAACAAGTTACAAGATTCAAGTGTTCCTTTGTTGGGCATGTGTTCACAGAGGTATTGTAGAAACATATTTTATTCCGGCCACCTTGTCACTATGTGGACAGGACACAATTCATTATTTAGCAGTTAATTTGTTAATCGATTGACCAATTGGTTCAGAGTTGTTTTTTTTTTTTTTTTTTCACTCTCAGATTACTAAAAGGGGGAGGGGGAATAAAAGGAAAGAAAGAAAGAAAAAAAAACAATAACAATAAATGGGTTCTCTGTAGGGTAAATTTAAGGAAAATTGCACCAGAATCAAAAATGCAGCACTGTTTACAGATCTAGATTAAATCTGACACAGATTGGCAAACAATGAAAAAGGTTCCTTTGCTGGGAGCATAAACATTTGAATCTCAGCAGCCTCGTGTTAAATCTCAGGAAGTAAATAAACAAAAATGACCTTCTCACGATGATGTGAAGGCCCAGGAGAGAGAGAGGAAGGCACACTCAGTTTTGCTTAAATTTGTCCCAATTTTTCTGCAAGGTCAAAGAAAGGAAGGTAATATTTTCACTTTTTCACAATAATTGATGCATAGCCCCCATTTGTTCTTTTTCAAATCTGCAGCTCAGTGTATAAACATGGAAGTAATTGGGTATAAATACACTCTTATACAGAGGGTACCCATAGGATATAAGGAGGGAAAAATTTACAATTAAAACAATATTTATGGATTATCAGATAACTGTGCATACAAAGTGAAAAGGAAACTAACTCTAATTGATATTCATGAATATTTCAACTGAGAAATATGAATCACGATATTTTCTCTAATAAGATGAGCTTGAGCAAAGTCTGTGCGTTTCTTTCCTCCTTGCATTCATTTTCCCTCAGTTCTCACTGACACCCCATGTCTTTTGCATGTTATCACTTCTTTTCATTGTTCATGTGGTAAGAGTGAAAACTGTGAAATTCTGTTATCTTTGGCTCAAGGTTAAGATCACTGCAAAGGAGATGTTTAGAATGTTCATTCCACAACCAGCAAGGAATCAATTAGTGTACCTAGAAAGATGCTGTTCCACCAGGCTGTAGGGTTGGTCTGGAGCCTGGCCTTTCTGCCCATCTGTTCTCACACTTCCTCTATGAAGACAAGGTTAGAGTCCCCGGAATTCTACTCCATCTTCCAGACTAATCCACAACCCATCTGCATTCATGCTCTGCGGAAAGCATCTGTGAAAGCAAGAGTTCATCACTTGTCCAGTGTATTAATTCAGAAAACCCTCAAAATCAAGAGAAGTTTCTTAGCTTCTGCTGAATAAATGCACGTACTCTGTTTACCTCCTGCATCAATTTTTCCCTTGAAATCCAAATACTTCAACATAAGAAATAACTGTCAACTGCAGAAGCTGAGGAAGAACACTTGAACTCTAACTGTGGTAGAACTGAGGGAATTGACTTACAAAGTATGAACGGCATGAGGATATGAGTGGCAAGGTGTGTGGTATATATAGTATGTATGTGTTGTGGTGTGTGGGGGGGTCTAAATGTGTTACTGTCTGTGGGTATTGTGTTATATGTGTATGTGTTTGTGTGTGTGTGTGTGTGTGTGTGTGTGTGTGTGTGTGTGTGTGTGCATTTTCTGTGTATGAGTGTGATTTGTGTGTATGGCATTAGTATGTGATGTGTGTGTGTGTATGTGTGTGTGTTCATTTAGTAAGTATGTATATGGTATGTATTGTATGTGTGGATTATGTGTGAGTGTTCTATGTGCATGTGTGTGATATTTATAAGAGTTTGATGCATGTACATGAGTATATGGTATGTTGTATATGTATTTGCATGGTATGAGTATATATATATATATATATATATATATATATATATATATATATATATGTGTGTGTGTGTGTGTGTGTGTGTGTGTGTGTGTGTGTGTGTGTGTGTTATGCTCACATCTGAAGAAGAAAGAAAGATGTCAGGTATCCTGACTGATCACTTTCCTGATGTCCTTCTCTTTTGTGTTCTGCCTTATTTTTCTGAGGTATCATCTCTCATTCACTACTATCCTTACCTCCTGGGTCACAGAAAATTCCTGCCATAATCATTGGCTGCATTTTACAAGGTTGCTATGGTCTAACTCATGTCCTAATGCTGCCACAAGGGCTCATATCTACCCATCTATCCCCACTGACTTTAGTTTAATGGCATACACCTTTAATCCCAGCACTGGGGAGGCAGAGGCAGGCAGATTTCTGAGTTCAAGGCCAGCCTGGAAGAAACCTTTTCTAGAAACCCCCCCCCAAAAAAAAAAGTTTAACTTCCCAAAAGGTAAACAAAGTCTTAGTCAATAGAACTCATGAAAGTCACTGGTTTTATCTTGAACATTACATTTTCTAGTTCTCAAATGCTGTCTTTAAAATCAAATTCTCCAGCTTTCACTGCTGTCTTTAAAAGACCACCTTCTCTATTCAGCAGCGACTTCATAAGGACTCCTTGTACTTCCATGCTTAGGTGTCTGTCTTCTGGGAACCTGAGGAAAACCGCTACTTAATGGTGCTAATGCTTTCTGTCCTTCCTCTTTCCTCGTAAGTATGCCTATTAACATTGCCAGTGTGCTGTGGTTAATTATTACTGTCTCGAGATGTCAGAATCTCTCTGCACATCTGACACATATCAAACAATAAGAGTTCCTTATGGCTAGATTATCAATCATTCATCTTTCTAGCGAACCACTCTGAATTCCCATGAAGCGGTAGAGCCAAATGTGTGCCAAGAGTGATGGATTGAGAATGATCTGAAGAATTCCTTTAAAACAGTACAGTCTACATACTTTTACTAATGAACTAAGATAAGACATATCCCTCTTTTAATCTCTCTCTTTTGTTGGTACTAATCAAATCTTTGGATTTGTGTTTCAGGATTATGCTAAAAAATATGCTATCTCTTTGATGTAAAAGAACAAATGATGAAGGTTTAGAGTTAGAATGTCTTAGAGTATTTTTAATCACTGTTTTCTGAACCTAGCTCTAGAGACTGTGACTCAATTACTTAAAGATGCAGCCACAAAATTTGCATTCCAGATGATATAAGACACGGTGATGGTGATGAAAACTGTTCTGGGATTATCTATGGAAACCATTGCTCTAGGTACAGCTCTAGGACTAGGCCCTTCTCCTAGGCAGTGCATGGGGATTTTCTGCCTCCTTATTGCTCTGCTCTGCTTTATGGTAGTCCCATTGCTGTCTCACTTAGGGCACAGCAGGGGTTTGATAAGTTGGCAACATTATAAAGAAGGTTGTGAATATCCTGCATTTTACTAATCTTGAGGTGCTTCCTTTGGGCGTACATAAGGTATTTTTTTCACTAAGGTAAGAACAGGATCATTGCTTCTAGGTTGTCTGTACCCAAAGACTTTAGGAAGTAAATGTAACTTGCAGTTATTTCCTGAAATTGATGATATTGTTATAAGTATTGATCTAAATGATATATAAATCTAACTGCATAGATAATGGGACAATAGGCAGATGATAGATAGATCGATAGATAGATAGACTCAGTTGATCACAAATATTTGCTGCTGCCATTAACAAGGTTCCTGACATCATCTTTTACACAAGTAAGACAAAGACCACTCTGTGAAGGGTCAGGTAATTTCCTTCATATCATCTCTACTCTCATGCAAAGGACCAGATTTAGCTTGGAGAGGGTTTTTAAGAGAAGGGATGTCTGGGAACTATGAAAACAAATAACTCCAAGTCCAATTTGGGTCCAAGCTAGTGGCCTACACTCTGTTCAAGACAGCTTGGCAGCCTGCTTTCTCTCTGTTCTGCTTTCTTTCTCTCTGGTGTGATTTTTCTGGAGGTCTCCTGACAGCTCCCTCTTTCTATGTTTTTTGGAGACAGTTCTTCATGTACTTCTCCCTTGCTATTCTAAAAATTCTCTGGATAGTTCCTCTCTTGCAGATCATAAATTTAGTCTTTTATTTTAAATATCAACTTAGTCATTTACTCCAGGTTTCCTTTTGATTGTCCTATGATTCAGCATCCCATGACCCCAGCCCCTTAATTCTTAGGAGACAGCAAGCACACATTTCCTTTTAACATTGAAAAGAATTCAGGAATCTGTCTGCCTCTGTTAATCACAGATGCTAAACTAGCTGGTTGGGGCCCAATCGGAAATGACCATTTTTACCACAGATGGACCTAACTTTGCTCTGTCCCAAGCTGATACTAAACTCTGGAATCTGTCTGCATTTGTAGAGCATAGAAAAAAAACAAACAAACAAAAACAAAACAAAATAATACAAAACAAAAATATTCGCTCAGTGAGATCTCCTGCTATCACTACCAACATAAATCTCGGTATCTCCTTCCTTATTATCTTTCTGACAGGTTGGCTCATATTGTAGTTGCTTTTGTTCCTTTAAATTCATGAAGCCCCTTGTATAATTCATACTGTCTTTTTTTTTTGCATAGTTGAGAAATTACATGTTTTCAAACACATGTTTTTTAGAGTTACTTTCCACAGTCTTAAGGGATGTCCTGAAGATCCCAGCATTTCCCATTTTCCTAAGATACTAGCCACACCTTAAATTCCTGGGCTCAAAGAGTGCTGTCTGATTATCAGAAAGTTATTTTCTTTAACAGGGGAGGAAAATCTTTGGGGGAACATGAAAATATTTACATTATTATACAAACAAGCTTTATGCCCACAGCAGCTATTGACAGTCATGCAAACCCACTAGGAGCATGCACTGTGTCATTCTGTCCCCACTAAGGATATTTCACACCCCAGGAACCTCAGCCTGAAAGAGCCTGCTGCTGGTGCTACTTGATTCAAGGATTGTCTATTCATAAAAACTCTGGCACATTTACTAATTGTAGAGTTTCACATTAATGTTATACAATTCCCAAGTGCCTGGTACAAAAGCAATACTGGCCATGTCTTTCTGGGGGTATTTGAAATCAGCTTTGAAGACTTCTATATTCATGTGACTTTACCCTATAAAGACCAGACACAAATCCAGAGCTATTCTATTCTATTTTATTATGTAGCCTGGGCTAAATATCAGGATTTCAAAAGGGGTTTAAAGCTGGAAAGATAACTCAATGGTTAGAATAACAATGTAGCTGACTCAAGTTCACCTCCTGGCATACACATTTGTGTCTCAGAAGGGCATGGAATTCCAACTCTTCTGTTATCTGTAGGCACAGACCCACATACCCAAACCTACACTTAGACACATGCACATAGTTAAAATAATAAAAATATAATGGTTTTAAAAGGGTGTTTGTTTAATAAACAGATTTTTTAGACATATTTACGGTATGTGTCATGTATACTAACTTACACATACAGGCATAGATTGCTTTTGATTCTCTGTGCAATGAAAATGTTGTGTAGGCTACAAAGTATACCCGGACAATGCAACGCAGCTGTGGTATCCTGGCATATGGAACCATGTTAGACCCCTTTACCAATTTGTAGTCCATCATTGCTGGGTTAAAGCAAGACTGTATGTGGTAAAAATGAACACTGGTAATGAGAAAATGAGGGGAAAGGTCATGACAACAAGGAAGATGCAAAATGTAGGAAATAGGTACCACCTGTCAAGAAACTAGCCATATAATTCAAATACTTAGGCAAGTTGAAAAGGTTTCCTTTTGAAGAAGAGTAAGTAGCCTTCCTTAATAAGGTTAGCAAGCACACCAGCCTGGCTCCTGCTGGGTTTTAACTCCTAACATAAGGGTTCTGGTACCTCATGCTGTGCGGTCAGAGCTCTGTCTCACATTCTGATGCCATTGGCTAACACAGAGGGTCATAGTTTCTATGGAAAAATGAAACTTGAGCATGTATTTTGCACTCAAGAAGTGCGGATCCTGGAATTATTTTAATTTATTTACAGTTTAATTATTGCTTGTTAAAAGGGAATTTTGTATTATTTAACCCTTTGCTAGCAAAGAGAGCACAATTTGTTTTCATTTTTCCCCTAATGGGCCTTGCTCAGGAGTAACAGCCCCAGGCCTAGTATGTTCCTTAGTTCAGCTCAGTCCTGCCTTTTTGTCCCTCAATACATTCTGTGTGTGACCCATGAACTTGTTTTTCTAAACCCATTGTAAACTGTCTTTCAATGGTTAAATCTAATATATTACTATATAACATAACAAATCATACAGAAATCAGTTATACAGTAGAAAAATAATATAAATTTGAAAATATAGGCTCACTAGAGCACACATTCCTTGTATATTTGGGGTACTCAGTGTTTCCTGTAGATTTAGTTTTATTTCTAGATTTCCTTGGGATTCTCTCCCAATTCAGTTGATTGGAATTGCTTAAATAAATACTACATGGGTTGCATTCAACTAAACTGATATGCTTAATTCACTTGCATTTAACATGAAGTGTGAATTTAAGCAAAACAAACAAACAAACAAATAAAAAAAACAAAGACACATGAATGATATGGAAGAAAATATTAAGTCATTCAACAGAAAAAAATGTTAGAAAAGGACAAAGGTTCAGGGAGGTCATTAAAGAGGCACCCACAGAATTTAATGAGGGAGAAAGCAAGACTACATTGGAGAAATATGAGCCAGCCTCGAGCCATGACATAATCTACTTGAAAAAAAGTATTCAGCAGGGCATGGTGGCGCACAACTTTAATCTCAGCACTTGGGAGGCAGAGACAGGCAGATTTCTGAGTTCAAGGCCAGCCTGGTCTACAAAGTGAGTTCCAGGACAGTCAGGGCTATACAGAGAAACCCTGTCCCCAAAAAACAAAGCAAAAACAAACAAACAAACAAAGTATTCTTTCTGTGACTGAGAGATGATTGCACAGGGTTGTTTGTTTCCATACCCTGGTATGCAATGTCTAGTCTGTTTTGACTTCTTACTTCCTGGAGGAATCCTTCATGAATTTTTCCAGTTCATAGTGATCCCAGTTTCAAGTTCCTAGGGCAGATCTTTCCCTTAATTAACACTACAATGGAAGTTGTAATCACTCTGAACTTCCCTTTTGTGTTCTGGACTTACTGGATGTCTTCTTAAAGAAGCTATTATGAGGTATTGTGAGTAGATGATGAACTTCCTACAGGTGACAATGAGATATGGCCCCTTATCAGGGCCAAAGTGGGCTATCAAGAGAACTTGGGAAGTCTAGTATTTCAGCAGGAAATTATCACTTTAACCAATTCACTTGAGTGACTCAGCATATTTTATAGGTCAGTGCCCTAGTATTTTACCACTATATTCTGAAAAATGTCAAAGATATACCAGAATGAGAAGTACAAACACTTGAAGTCTGATAAAAATAAATTGACTAAATCTGGAAAATAGGCATCAGGGCCAAAATAATAGCTCAGAGGGTAAAATCTTTTCACCAAGACTCATAACCTGAGTTCAGAACCAAGAATCCACTTGTTAGAAGGAAAGAATCAACTCCCCAAGTTGTCTTCTGATCTCCACAAGCATGAAATTAAATAATAGCACATATGCACTCACAAACACATATAACTAAATAAATAAATAAACTTAACTAAATTAATTTAAAAATTGGTATCAGTGTGTGAGCACACCATTTCAAATGGGAATTCATTATAAAATGTGTGTATATATATATGTTTGTGTATGAGAGTATATATGTGTATGTATGTATATGCATGTATGTTTGTAAAGGCAGTTATAGAAAGGAGGAAGGAAGAAAGAAGAGAGGCTTAGTCTAACCTTAGACAAGAGCAATTCATGGCAAGCCTACCTTGTCATCCATGTGCATGAATAAGCAAAATTCCTACAGGTAACAATGAGAGGGAGCCCTTATTAGGGCCAAAACAGGCTGACAAAGGAAGTTGGGAAGTCTAGTATTTCAGTAGGAAATTATCACTCTGACTAATTCACTTGAGTTAATAAATAAACAAAGTACAAAATAAGTCAGAATAACTGTACTACTGGCCAGTTATTTTGAAAATCTGTAAATGTTTTCAAAATACTGAAGTTTAGTTCTCTTAGATAATTTGAATCTCTCTCTCTCTCTCTCTCTCTCTCTCTCTCTGTCTCTTTCTGTCTCTCTCCCTCTCTCTCTTTTTCTCTGTGTATGGGTGCATGTGTGTGTGTTTGTGTGTATGAATGTATACCTACATACAGATACACATTCATGTGACAAGGCACACACCATAGCAATAGCAAAAGGAATACAAATATAATATCTCTCTTTAAGTGTTAAGAGTGTTAAGGGGGGGGTCAACTCAATATGACATATTTAGAACTCCATATGGATATGTGTGTGCTATCACCTTGTGTATGTGTATGTTCCCTTTATCATAAAGTATGAACATATATAGTGACAGATAAATAGAGATAGATAGATAGATAGATAGACAGACAGACAGATAGTTTACCTGATTGTCAGACAGTATTTTAAGATAAGTAATATGTACACACATTCATATATACAGACAGACAGACATATTAAAGATTATTATACCATACAGACAAGCACACAGCACATAGCTCGCCTTTCATTTTCTAGATCTAGTGTCAATAATTCCACATATTTCACATACAGATGACATGCTTTGACAAATATAATTATAATTACTTGCAATCAATACAACCAATTCCAAATGGTGAATAGCATCTATGAAAAATTGTGATTTAAGATACTCCTACTAACCACAATAACAGAGATATAAAACTCTGCAGGAAAGAAACATTTATCCCAACAGCCCATTTATTACCATAGAGGAAATCTGAATTGTGTTTTATAAACTTTGCATCCAATCCAAGTTTTTATATAAAATGGATAGAAAGGAGTAGTTTATCCTTATCTAGTCTCTACACCTGGGAAGTCAGCTATTTCCTTTTTCATTTGGACAAAGTGTGTCCCATAGAGTACACCCATTACCCAAAAGCCATGCTGAGCCAAGAATTGACCTGTTTCTTGACCTGACCTCTTGAGTATTTCTTCGGGGCATAGAGAATCTTCCAGACATCATTAAGCATGAATTCTTCCTCCACTAGGCTTCCAGTCTAAGCTGTGTTTTCTGTAGAATCCACATGCAGGGGAAACAGCCCCATTAGAACCGAGTAATAACATTCAAAGGAAAATTGGAAGCTGAAGATCTGATCATTAGCAACAGATGTGTTGGCTTGAAAAAGATAAACAAGTTGTGTTCTTTGCTTTCCTCTTCCTCACCCACTTGAACTGCAGACAAGTATGTCCCTATGTGAAATTTTAGAGCCCCACATCAGTACCAGAGATGCATACCTGATGAGAGGTAGATGACTATGGATAAGTTAGAACCCCCGATTTCACCATACTTGGCAGTCTGATGGTGAAGCCTAGCTATGCCTGTACTATTTGTTTCCATTGTGAAATTTTGGTTACTCGATGTCTTCTGAGTGGCTCCATTAAAGATTCTTTTTCCTCTTTATTTTCTGTGTTAGAACTCATCTCCCATCAGGATATGCCTTCTTACAATTACACATTCAAAGGGCATTTTTTATATCTTCCTTGACCCTTCCCTCTTTGTGTGATGTATTAGAGAGGAGAAAGGGGGTGTATGAAAGCAAAATTAGAGACAGTGTTATAGTTTGGGAAGCTATTTCAAAAGATCATCAGTATGACAAGCATGTAGATCATCCAAATCATTGCTCTTATAGAGACAGTGATTCAAATCTTATGTTTTTTTGTTTTGTTTTGTTTTTTGATTTGCAACAAAATTATTTGAATATGGCCTTAGCAATTTCCAGAATAAAATAACCTTCATAAAGGTATTTAGACATTATTGTTTGTGGTTAATTATTACATCCTTAGAATCCCAGTCAAGACATCAAAGGTAGAGAAATGATATAGTTAATTAAACTCAGAGCCAGCTGTAATAATATGTACCACAATTACCTAAGCAATCAAATGAAATATCCAGGAGACCATGAATATATTTTAAAGACTCAGTAATTATAGGGCAAATAACACTAGCCCCAATACCTTAAATCTTAAATATTCACAAGTTTACATTTTGAAAGCCAGTCTGGGGCACTATAAGTAGAAATTCTCATACCAGAGTTCATGGTACAGTATGGAGTCACAACTCAGGAACATTCAAGATGATCTATCTCTCAATCGCTCTCTCTCTCTCTCTCTCTCTCTCTCTCTCTCTCTCTCTCTCTCTCTCCCTCTCTGTGTGTGGGGGGTATATAGATATATTTTTAAACATATAATCCTGAGGTCATATGTTTAAGGTATACATGGATGAACCTATTATCTTTAACTTATCCAGGGGTTCCTTATCATAAATATAAAAATATTTAAAACTCTGAAAAAGTAAATGAAAACTAAAAGATTTGCAATCCAGAGTACTTTAGATAAATGTTGATACTATCATTTTCTTAGGATTTGACAGCAAAAGGTACCTTGGTGGGTCCAGGTCAAGGTATGCTACATAGATCATGCTCTTAATAGATCTAACACAAGGGGTTTACTGGAAAAAGAGTGATGAAAGGAGCAACAGGCCTTCTCTGAGTGGGGATATGAGAGAGAGAAATAAACAGACAGTCAGACAGAGAGACTGTGAGACAGATAGAATGACAGAGAGCCATGCATCCTTTTAAAGGGTGCATGTTTCTCCTATGAAACTACACAAATCTTAGCAACAGTGGGAATGCACAGGCAGTGCTGAGTGATGACATCAGCTTCTGATGCTGAGGCTCTGAAAGGCAGGCTGGCAGAAGGCCTGATTTACACTCTTATTGTATTTAAGGGAGACATCAACATAGGCCTGACTTGCTATATTTAATTCTAAAAGCATTATTCATAACAGTACAGAGAACAGCATCATCTTATTGGTCCTTCCACCAATATCTTACATGGTGTATCTAAATTTCAGACACCATTCTGGTGTGGGACTATGCACTTGTATTTCCTCCTCTCATAATTTCAAGGACAGTAAGACTATGTACAGCCTAGACGGCATTGTTATCTTAGTATAATGTCTATTAATTATTATTTGAAAGAGATTCCCTCTCTGTCTCTGTGTCTCTCTCTGATTCTCTCTTTCTATCTCTATCTCTATCTCTCTCTCTAGCTCTCTCCTCAGTTGTATGCCAAGAGGTCATATTCAATGAGTCATAGATTTTTCGAAGATCATAATGGCATACATAATGAGATCACACACACACACACACACACACACACACACACACACACACACACACACCAGCACAGTCAGACCTTTTGTAGATCTTTTTGAATGTGAAAAACACAGAAACACAGCTCATTCATGAAACAGAAATTCATGTATAGACATAGAAAAAACTGTATCAGCTTCAAATAGATGTCTGGAGTAAGTCATCAAATACAGACAATTTAAAGCCATCATCCCCACAGAGTTCCCACTAAGAAAATTGGCAACACTGCATAGCTACATTGTAAAGCAAGTGGAATACTTTTATTTTTGCTTGTGTATCTGTGTATGGAGTGGTATGTACGTTGCATGGTCTGTATGCGTGTGTGTCTGCTTGATGTGTGGGAGCATGTACTTATGTAAAAGGGTGTTTTGCATGATCATGTGATCCTGTGGCTGTATGTAGATGTTTTTCTTAGTGTACTCTTGTTTACTGAGGTATTGTCTCACAGACCTCATCCATTTAGAGTAGTCAGTCCATTCATTTAGCTATTCTTGCTAGCCATCTTGCTCTTGGAATTCTATCTCAAAATTCTATTCACTGGGATTATACATGGTCCCCTGTTCCCTGGGTGTTCATGTGGATGCTACAGAACTTAACTCTGGCTGTCATACTTATGAGGCAAACATTGCCATTCTCTGATGTATCTCCTGTCTAATACTTCAGTTTCAGCTCAGTAAGACTGAACCATTTATCCAGTGAACAGAGGTGATTTCCTTTACATATTATCTTTACATAAAGCAGGTAAAAGCAGGCCAGTTCTTGAACTGATCCTCTAAAACAGTTCCTAATTCTTTGTAGATAAAGTCTTCCCTCGATCTCCTTCAGAATATTGTACCTTCCAGATCTAGACTTCAAATGGAAAATTACCGCCTGTTCCTGGGACATTTGTTCTTTTCTAAAGTGACTGGAATTCATCCTGGTTACATTACATGTTTTTTCACATGGAAGAAAATAACGCAATGGTCTTCTTTCTCCTTCTTAAGTAATTGAAACAAATGTAAAAATTTAAATTCATGAATCATTCATCTAGTGTTTATTGAGTACCCATCTCTTCATTTCTATTTTTAATCCAATTTTCAAGCTAACCTGAAAGATGGTGCAGTCACTGGCTGAATTTCAGGTTTCCCAGCCACTGTCTTTAGGCTCACCACATCTATGGCCACATTGGCTCATCATATGCTTTCTGCAGATTTCCAGGTAATCTAAGTCTTGAATATTCATGACTGGAAGTAGAAAAAAATCAGGCAGACTCTAGAGCTGTAAAGTTACTCTGTTTTTCTCTCCTACCTACACACATTGGTGACTAATCTCTCTCTGACTTAATTAACCCATTTGCCTTTGGTGGCGTTGACCCCTGTGGCTGACATAAAGCTTGTAACTCTCACCATGTCTCCTTTCCTTGAATATTTGCATACTTTTCTCCTTCTATGCTTATTGGTTTATCCTCCCATTTCTTGTTTATTAGCAAAGTACTCCTCTTCCTTACATATTAGCATATTCCTTCCCTCCTCTGCTTATTAGCATACTCCTGCCCGTCCTTGCTTACTATCACATTCCTTTCCTCCCCTGCTTATTAGTATAATCCTCCTCTCCCCATCCAGATGTGCTTCTAGGCACTATTTGAATCAAGTGACCCAGTCTGGCAGGACTGTAGTGAATTTCCTGTCTGTGCCCAGTATTAATTTGGTATAATTGATCTTGGAAAAGGCAATTAGATATTATAAATTATTCTTTTTCAATTAAACATTTAACCACAACAGAAACAAAGCAAGTCCTAAATGCATTAATTTACAATATTTCTCTATGCAGAAGACCAAAAGAAAGGAAAAAAAGTGAAATATATTTTTTTTTTGCAAGTGAGAAATTATCTGTAAGGAATGCAATAAAAATAAGAAATATTTAACTTGATTTGTCAACAAAGTAACAGATAAGGTGGCATTACTCTGTTACAAATCAATTATAATAATAATGAAACTTCATATGAGTTTACTTTTGTTTAATTAGTTGCATCAGTATGTGCTGAGCCGGTAATGCATCAAGCTGTAAATGATGAACTAAGGTTAAGCAGCAGTTCCCCAAACATGTATATTTTACAATGTAGTGGGGAAAATCACAGCAAAATATCATAAATAATAAAAATGATCATCTAAAATGTTAAGTTGGTGAGAAATCATGTTTAGACGAGGAAAGCAGAAAAAAAATAAAAACAGTCAGAATAACTATCCCCAAGGGGGTTTTTCTTGCCTTTTATTCTTTCTAGTTATGCTTTTACATCATGTAGAGTTAGAACACAGAATTCCTCGGCAGTAACTAATTTCCGCCCAGCTTTTCATGATAAAAACCTTGGGGCTTCCAAGAGTATAGGAATTTGCTCCAGGTCAGCCATGCACCTAGTTTATTGGAGCACTAGAGTTAGAATTCAGCCTTTATATACTCTCAGACAAGCCAGCGCTTTGCAACTTCATCCTCCTTCCTCCCATTCTCTAGTAATGATTATAAAACATGAATTTCTCTTTGATTCTCAGAAATTTCCCCCTATGGCTAACACAATTTACTTGATATGTGAGAACACTGCACAAAATAAGAGTTGCATCTAGTCACAGGGAAATAGCATTGTAGCCCATTCTGTTGTACTAAACACAGCCGATGCCTAGGATGCTGAAGGGCAATAATTTAAACAAAATTGACACTGGGTTGGTTTTATGGATTTCTAATGTGTTTCATCTTGGGTATGTTGAATGTACTGTTGCCTCAGCCTCTGCTGCATCTAATACTGAAGTCTGGAAATTTTTACAAATCAAAATGCCAACCCTCTTTTTTCTAAAGGCAAGCAGAAAGACATAAACTTCTTTCTCTACCCCCTCTCTCTCCCTCTTTTCCACTCTTCCTCCCTCCCCTTCTCTTTTCTGCAAAATAAGATTTCTTCAGTTTGCTTCTCTACTAAAATCTACATATTACATCAAAATGGTAAACATTTTACATAATTTTACATATTCTTAATACATTTTAAAACTTTTGAAATATGTCAAATTGAAATTGAAATTTTGTGCTACATCTTATTTGAAAAATAAAAACACACATGCAAAAAAAAACAAGTCAGGACTATGTGTGTGTGTGATATATATATATATATATATATATATATATATATATATATATATATATGTGTGTGTGTGTGTGTGTCTGTGTGTGTGTCTGTGTGTGGTGTGTGTCTGTGTGGGATAGAAATAAAATATGACAAAACGAAATGAAAAATTCACAAGTACAGTGATGAAAACCTAGGTATACTTAGAAAGAGGGAACCTCATTTAAGAAAATGGTTAATCTGATTATTGTATAAGAACATCTGTGGTATATTTTCTTGATTAATGACTGATGGGGGATGGTGTAGTACCCTGGACCTGGGGCCAGCCCTGGTCACTTGGACATGGGTGGTATAAGAAAGTAAGCTGACAGGCATGGTGGCACACACCTTTAATCCCAGCCCTTGGGAGGCAGAGGCAGGCAGATATCTGAGTTTGAGGCCAGCCTGGTCTACAGAGTGTGTTCCAGGACAGCCAAGACTACACAGAGTAAGCCTGTCTCAAAAACAAACAAACAAACAAACAAAAATAGAAAGTAAGCTGAGAAGTCTGGGAGCAAGCCATTAACAAGAAAATTACTGTTTCTCTTCTTATCTTTAATGCTTGCCCTGAGTTCCTGCCATGACTTCTCTGCATGATAGACTGTTATTTGTAAGCAGGTAAATCCTCTCTGCCCCAATGTTTCTTGTGGTCAGTATTTTGTCATAGAAAGAGGCATATGAACAAGAACATGAGTGGCAGGACAGTTCAGATCACACAGACATGATCTCTGCTTTCATGAGCATCTTTTATGTTGTGCTTTTCAGTCTTCTCCTGACTAGAAAAACTACTCCCGCTACTCTTGCAACATAATGGAGCACAAGATGGTATTCCCTTTTGCATATTTTCTGACTTCTTCCTCCCCATTTCTCTTTCACTATCTTTCTGTTGGAGTTCTTATCTTCCAGAATTATTCTTTATTCTCCAGAATACATAATTGAAAAATGAGTAATTATGTGGTATTTTATGAATAAAAAAAATGTACAACTTTATGGAGTGGGTGGGTTGGGGAGCAGGGCGGGGGGGAGAGTATAGGGGGCTTTGGGGATAGCATTTGAAATGTAAATGAAGAAAATATCTAATAAAAATGCCTTAAAAAAGAATAGAAAATAAGTATTTCTATGAGCTATTAGCCAATAACTGGCCCAATTTGAGACTTGTCCCATGGGCAAACACCAATCCCTGACGCTATTAATGACACTCTGTTATGCTTACAGACATAAGCTATATGCTGAGAGGCTATACTCAGAAGCTGATGGATGGAGGTCAGGGATACTTATGGAAAATTATGGGGAAGAATTGTGGACACAAAGGGGATCAGAACTCCATAAGAAAACCAACTGAGTCAACTAACCTTGACCCTTGGGTTCTCAGTGTCTGTACCACAAACCAAAGAACATACAAGGGCTGGACCTAGGGTTCACTGCACATATATTGCAGATATACAGCTTGGTCCTCATGTGGGTCCTGAACAACTGGAACAGGAGCTAACCTCAAAGGCTGTTGCCTGTCCATAGGATAGGTTCTTCCAGCTGGGCTACCTTGTCTGCCTCAGTGTGAGAGGAAGCACCAAGGCACTTGATGTACCAGGATGTCTCAGAGAAGAAGCAGATGTGGGTATCTTTTAGACATATCAGTTTACAAAAGCAAGCTACAATCCAACTGCAAAATGGTATCACATGTAAAGGAATCATTTAAAATGTTTGGTTCCCACAGCATTTGTGAAGTAAAATAAATACATATATATCCTTCCTAGATTTGTTCTTTCAATTGGCCACTGTGTTGAAGTGAGAAGAGGGAATTGTTGAAACCAAAGCGGGTACCTTCAGTGAGTTTACATTCTAGCAGGGCACATAGCTGTTCAGTTGCTTTCTGATGGTTTATTTACAGCTCGATGATGAAAGCCAGGAAGAGAGTAACAGAGTCTGGACTTAGCTGGAAGCTTCTGCAAGGAAGGGATATGAAATACAATGGAGACAAGTCTTTCCAAAAAGGGTTGTACACACCTCTTCTACAGTGAAGAGAGTCATTCTGCTTATTTAGTTGGCATAGCTAATTCACATTACCATGTTTCTTGGGAATTGAAGAAGAGGGAGGTGGTAGAAAGGAAAGGGAGTAAAGGTAATCTTTGATAACTTCAAAATCTCAAATTCTTAAAGACAAACCTTATTATCTATATATCATGCAATCCCCAAAGAGTTTGTTTCATAATCCTTAGTATAAATGCCACTCACTTAATGACTATTTTATGAAATGTACTTCCTATAGATTTTATTTACACCTGTTTTCTAAATAATTTAAGGTAACAATATGAGAAAACACAAAATCTTCTGAGGTTAACATTTTTAAAATTAATTTGTTGTTTATTTGTTAACAATAAATAAACAAGGAAGTTAGGCAATTTCTAAAACCTATTTGGAGGGTGAATGTGTTTTCATCCTCCTGGGTTTAACAGTTCAGTATAAGTTGTGACTGGTCTCACTGCATTTATTCATTTTGTATGTGTATACGTGTGTGTATGTGTGTGTGTGTGTGTTTATTCTCTCTGACTTCCTTATTTGTATATCAGAACTTTGCGCATTTCATCTACTACTGGACTAACTACTTCTGTTTTTGTTGGCATGCTAATGGGGGCATGATGGAAGATGCAACACCCCTTATCAGTGAGCAGTCAGATTCTTGTGATCATGTGCAATATGCATCGAAGTCACAGTAGTTGTTTGTGTGTGATGATCCTGAAAATGTGGAAGTGGCTGTGCCCAGTGCTCACTTGACAGTTTAAACCCAGTACGCTCCAGCTGGGATGCCATATTATGTGTCAGTCTCTCAGCTGTGGTTTCTATCTCCTTATTTACTGAGAGCTCACTCACAGACAAGCCTCTGCTTTCTCGAGCCTTTTCTGGGGTGTGAAGTGTAGCCTGCTATTTAGACTTGTCAGCTGATAGCATATTCCCTTTTGTCATAAATTTTAAGAACACACCAACCTCTATCTTTCTGCCTACCTTGCTTTGCCTATCCATTCAGTGTCCTTACCCATTTCACACAAACCATCTCTTACTTTTAGTGAATTTAGTAGAAACACACACACACACACACACACACACACACACACACACACACCCCAAAATTAAGGTAATGGGTGGCTCTGTTTTCTTTCTCTCCCCACTCTAGAGACATCCCACATACACAGATGTGACAACCTTTTTTTCTCCTTTCTTTCCTTTTATTTTTTCTTTTTAAGCTAATTTGAGCAAATGTCTGTCTGGCAACTTAACTCCAGGAATAGTCACACTTCTCCAAACTGCACTTCTGCTGCTGTTGAGGTGGTACTGTTAACACATGATTCCTGCACATGAGGACAGACACAAGGAGAGGGGAAATGAAAGGAAGAATGTTGGGCATCTTACCAAAGGAATTTGGTAATGGATTGGCATAAAAGTATGTGGTACAGGGTCCCTAATGGAGGAGCTGGAGAAAGAACACAAGGAGCTGAAGGGGTTTGCAGTCCCATAGGCAGTACAACAATGTGAACCAACCAGTACTCCCAGAGCTCCCAGGGACTAAATCACCAGCCAAAGGGTACACACATGGAAGAACTTATGTCTTTAGCTGCATATGTAGCAGAGGATGGCCTTGTGGGACACCAATGAGAGGAGAGGCCCTTGGTCTTGTGAAGGCTTGATGCCCCAGTGTAGGAGAATGCCAGGACAGGGAAGCAGGTGTGGACAGGTTAGTGAGCCGGGGGAGGTGGATGGAATAGGGGGGGATTTCAGAGAGGAAATGAGGAAAGGTGACAAAATTTGCTATGTAAATAAAGAAAACATCTAATAAAAGAAAAAAAAAAGAAAAAAGAAAAAAAAGTATGTGTTTAGGAGTGACTGGTTTTCTAAAAATAATTTCTTAGAAGACATTTGGGTTGGGCTTATTTTTTTTAATTAAAGCATCTCCAGATATTGCTAAGAAAATACAAATAGTCAGGCACTCTGAAAATGGGGTAGTGGAGGATAATGGTGATCATTGACAGATATTTAACTTTGACCTTTTTTCTTTAGTGCAGAGTTATTTTAATCTGATTTGTCAGACATTTTGAAGTAAGTATTTTCCAAATACTTTAATTGTATTATGTGAATATGCTAGTTGATATTTCAGGTTGTCTAACCATTGAAGAAAGTTCATGTCACTGCTGGAGACATTCATCCCTGCTTCTGAGTTCCCCATTCTGATGGCTTGTCATGTGCCTGTACAGCTGATCCAATTCTCCCTTCTCCCTCTTCTGAATTTTCTCTGCATTTCTTTCCCACACCTCCTTGTATTCCTCCTTCCATCAAAGTGGCTGATATTTATATTTCTGCTTACTTAATGCATTGGGGGCAATGGTGAATGCATAATGCATTTGTGGGGATATAAAGAATATCATATGCTATTCTTGCCCTCAGGAGTTTACTGCTGTTTGGGAAGATGTGATCTATATGCATGAAATGTTGAATAAAGATTCTGGATTTGAATGGAAATATAGGAATTTAAATCAGGTGGCCAATAAGTACTATCAGCTTTCAGCCCAGGGATCAGTGCAGAGTGTGTGGTCAGGAACAGCTTTCACTTTCCCCAGTCTCTGGAACATAGGCTGCTTATATGTGCTTTCAGGCTTTTATCAGATTTCTTCAAAGGGCTTTGCCTATCTGCCTTTCCAAATGTTATTTAAGATATTTGTCAGCTTTACACTTTGATTAAACTTTACCTTCTCTATGAGGAATTCTGTAGTCTTTCTATCCAGTCAACTCTCTGAATTCTTCTTCATCCATACTTCTTTAACACTTACCTCATAGCATACTATGTGCTGACTGCATTCTCCTTTGTTGTGAACCTGAATTTAATATTGACATTTCTCTTGCACTATCTACTTTGCTGGGTAGAGGTCAGAGTTTATGATCATATACAGTGCACAGCATCAAATGATTTACCAAGTCCATTTTTTCTCCCTTTAATATTGTCCAAGTTAATACATAGTGAGAGACCTTGAATACTTTCATTTTTTAGAGAATTCTGCAGTTACTCCTGTCTTATCAAATGGCATGTTCTATGGGTAGAAGACAGAGTACTTTTAGAAACACTTAAGGAAGACTTCTAGTTTGCAGTGACAGCATTAGAGATAAAGGCAGACTAAGAATATACTTTAAGTGTTCAAGGACTTAATGCCCAGTAAAACAGGACATCCATGAGAGCACTTTGACTGACTATGGCTGTTTAGAGGGATTAAGTATATTTGCAATCTATAAGATCATCTAAGTGCTCTAATAAAACTTTAGATGTTTGGAATTTTAAAGTATTTTATTTTAAACATCTTTAAAGTCTGTGGGAATAAGGGAAAAAGGAATGATCTGTAATTCTTGCCACTCCTTAATTTCATATATGAACACACATGTGTGCAGCCACACATCCACAAACACCCACATTGTACACATACACACAAACCACACATAGACAAACACATACACATGACAGATGGGAATCCAAAGGAATGTGAATAAGGCCAACATTTTCCTCATAGATAGATGAGTACCCTCATTTTCTCTTGTTCTTCCTTGCTTGAATTCAAGTCTTATTTGGCCAAAGACCCAGTTGGACTGTGACCCCTGGGAGAGGATCTAGAGTAGCAGTTGCTGAAAGGTTACAGCAAAATCTATTAGAAAAGAAAAGTTGAGGAAAATCACGTTAACTCATAGAAGAAAATAAGGAAAGATTGGCTCCCTTTCGGGACTAGGTCTAATTAAGGTGAGCAAGCAGCTGGGCCTGTTTGGAATAACAATTGTGCCAGCATGTCACTTTTTTCTGCTTAGTTGAAATTTATATAGTTTGGGAATGGTGGATATAAGAAAATTAGAGCTCATTTAGAATCTGTTGAAAGGACATTGTGCCTTCATTATTAGTTTGCTTCTGAGTTTTCCTGGGGCAGTTCTCTCTCTGTTATAGGTAATGGATTTTTTCCCCAGATGTAATTGGATGAGTTTAATTTTTTCTTTCATTACCTGTAGAAGAGGCCTATGCCCCTACTTCCCTTTGTGTTTTATTAGGACTGTAACCCCTATTTAAATAAAGGCTGTGATTGTGCGTATATATGCTCAGTCAGCATTTTCTGATTGAATAGTACTTGCCTGGCCTACAAGGTTTGTACCTAGCATTGTTTTTTACTAATTACATTTTCACCCTGGGTGGGAATGAGAAAGCTTCTGATAGTGTTTGTAGGTTTTTTTGCCTTTCATTGTGCCAGAGGTTTGACACAGGTCTAAGAAAGGAGATGCTTAGACTTTTTTCCTACTGGTCTCATAGGTGACCTGAATGGATTTTATCTTCTACTGAAGTAAGAAATAAAGCTATGCACATGCAACTGTCTTACAGGTGTTCCTTTGAGAAAAGTAAAACAAAAACAAAAACAAAACAAAACAACAAAGCATGATTGTGATTCTTAGCTTTTGCTAATATTTGCGGTATAAGTCCTTCCCACATCGCTGAGTAATTCACTATGATGAGACAGAAGGTGGACTATACATATTTAGTAGCATATTAGCTGTTGCCTGTGGCTGGCACACTTTCAGCCTCAATCTCATTCAGGCCTTTCAGTCTACCAGCTCCATGCCTTCACTTTTCAGTGACGCTGGAGACAGTCCGTGGAGCTGTGATGTCCCTGGTATAGAATCTGGGACTTCTTGTTTGTGTAAGATTCTAAAAAGACACTGCTTGCTGTATATTTTTCTTTTTAAAACATACGATTATTTTCAATTGAAGTAGAATTACATCTCATTCCCCTTTCTTATCTCCTTCAGCCCCTCCAAGATACCCTCCCCAAACCCCTTCTAAGCCCCTACTCTAAAGGTGATAGTCTCTTTTTACTTGCCAATTAGTTTAACATACCATACGCATAGAGACTATTGAGCTCCTTTTTGTTCTTTGTGTGTAAATGGTGTCAAGGCTGACCACTCTAGTTGGGACAAGCAATGGAGTGGCTCATCTTGGGTGAACCTAACTTTCCTCCTAGTAGTGTTTGCTTAAGCTTCCAACACTCAGAAATTTTAAAATAATTTTTATGCACGAGTTGAAAATTCCAAAATATAATGGATAAAACCCATAATCTCACATTAAATATAAATATTACTAGGGAAATTCATTAAACATTTATATATTTTATCCTTAAAATATAGTTTAAAACTTTGTATTAGTTATAGTAGATTAGCATTCTAAAGACCTTCGCTTGTCTGTGAAATGTCATTGGTGTTTTCGTCTTGAGTACAACATTTAATACTGAGATATTATCAATTTAGTGATCACTTGACACAGGAGAATTATCGTTCAATTTTATCTCCTCGTGAAAATCCTTTTAATCCTCACTGGATAGTATTTCTATTTCTTTTCATCAAAATGTTATGAAATTTTAGCTAGAAACTTAGGTAATAAAATGGTTATATAAACTTTGTCTAAATTTTAACCTATGTTGATGGGGCTTCAGTGTCTGGAAGGAGGAAGACAAGCATGTTTGTTCAGTGTTTAGTGCAGGATGGAAAGAAATGAACTTTTGAAGAAGAATTATTGGCAGTCTTCCCTGAGTACAAAGATGTCCACATGATAACATAAATGAATGTAAGCAGAAAATTAAAATATTAAAAGCATGCACCTATAAAATTACTTTTATCTCTCATAGCACAAATTATTCAATATAAATAGCTAGAATGTGTCATATACTTGTCTTTTAGTGATTATTAAAAGTAGATATCTACCCCCTCCCCCATTTTTCTATTATAGTTAATATTCCTTGATATCCATCAAATGGGGGCTGCTCCTAAAGTTGTTGTCTGCCTGGGGATCCAGTTCCCTAACTGGGCTTCTTTGTCTGACCTCAGTGGGAGATTTGCCTAGCTTTGGAGAGCTTCATGTGCCAAGAGGGAGGAATAAAATGGGGAGGTCCAGTCTCTCAGAGGAAAAGGGGAAGAGGGATATGAGGAGGGACTGTGTGAGGGGAGGAGGACAGGGAGGAGGATGGGCAGTGATCAAGATGTAAAGTGAATAATAATAAATAACAATGAAACATAGCCAGTTTAGTTAAATCAGTCAGTCAATATTAAAATATTAATCTTTAAATATGCTGTATTTGCAAAACACAGACACAAAGTCTCAGATTTGGGTCAGCAGGCTTCCCTGTGACTTCCACATGATGTCCTTAAGCTCCCTTGTCTTCTGTCATTGATGTGATACAGGACCCCCACAGTAGCCCACATTCTCTTCATTCTCTTTCCTCTTCTCAAGTGGACCAAGTCACTATGTGTAGAGCAGCAATGTGTGGTGATAACTGAGGTCACCAGTAGACAATTCTTCCAAACTTTTGCAGACCATTTTTTCCCCTTTCCATTTCTATACATAAAATGTCAAAGTTAGTACAAGTTTTACATTAGTAACAACTGGAGTATATTGGAAAAAAAAAAAGGGGGACCTTAAAATATAGAGTGTTGCAGAATAACAATGGCTCTTTTTGGCTTTTTGTTTTCCAATGACTCACTACCAAGCAATAATTCTAATCCTCGGTGAAAAAAGAATTAGAAGACTGGGCAGCTCAGATGAAAATGAATGACAGTCAGAGTGGTCAGGTTTCTAAGGAAAGGAGGTGTAGGACAGCGCTGACAGTGCACCCCATCAGCGTAATGAGCAATATAATAGCAAATAGCTCTTTAATGCATTCCTGAGTTTCAAAAAGGGATTACTTTCACAATAAAAAGCAGTGGATGTGTGGAACTGGTCTTCATACAGTTTTGAGTTTTCAATTACCTGCAGGAGGAAGAGACAATGGTGTTAGGTTGTAAGTAATGAGGACAAAGTACTGCAGTTTTCTAAAATAAAATGTAGACATACAGGTTACAGTCAAAGGGGGGAAAACCCTGTTCTTCATACTACTATTTATATTGAGTAAGTGTAAACCACAACCGAGAAGAAATTTTAAAAGATAGATCGATACTAGCAAAGTCTAGACAAAAGAAACTTAGTGGACGTTTTCCATATGACCCAGTACACTGTAAGCAAAGGGGAGCAAATTGTCAGAGTAAAGAAAGCCAGTATGTTATTTTAAAATATGTGGCTCAGGGGGATACAGAAATGTGTTCCAGAAAAATCACGACCAAAGAGAATGGAAAAGATGGACCATCTAAGATAGATGTGGGGGTTTGAATCATAAATCTTTCCAATCATCAAAATGCAGGTAGCAATAACACACACAAAAAAGATCCATGCCAAGAAAACTCAGTTTGTAGAATGCTCCCATTCATCTCCTAAAGGAACGGCCAGTGCAAACAGAGAACTGTCAGTAAAATATAATGAATGACAGTAAGAGGCAAAGGGGGCGGGGAAGAGAACAGAAGAGAAAGAACTGATGTGAC
Organism: Mus minutoides; assembly: GCA_902729485.2. Lineage (NCBI taxonomy): Eukaryota > Metazoa > Chordata > Mammalia > Rodentia > Muridae > Mus > Mus minutoides. The sequence continues at coordinate 31,816 of LR754133.1, forward strand.
TATATATTAACTTAAAATCTTAATGTAAAAGAATGGTTTTAGTAGGAGGGAGGGGACGAGAAGGGAATGAGAGGGTAAAATGACTAAAATTTACTGTATAAGTACAGGAAACTATCAAGCAATTAACATTTAAAAATAAAAAGCTGAGACATGATAAAAATTAGTAACATTTCTATATGTGAATAAGGAATATTTTACATTATCAAAACCAACTCATAGCATTGAGTAAGGAGCTAGGAATAAATACTAGGAATAGATAGTTAAAAGAGTAATTTTAGTAAATAAATGAGGAAAATATAATTATCAAATCACTGGAAATCCATATAATGCTCATTGATGGAAGTTTTAGTATGATGTGGGTGCTATTCGTTCTATAAATTAATTGAAAAGTATGAGACAGTTTTCATCCAAACATCAGAGGATTGCTTCCAAGGAACCTGAAAGGACAATCAAAGAATTAACTTACAGATAATAACATCAACAGTGAACAAAAGTAGACTGTAAAACTAAGAAGAAAATGTTGATTACACTAAAAAAGACTTTTTTACCAGATTATGGAAACCTTGTAGCACATTACAGAGTAGAACAAAATTAGATATTAACAAGTGTAAATATCATGGAAATGGGGACATTTAGGGACAAAAGAAACACGGTAAATTAAATCAAAGGCAATTCAATGATGAGGTATTGAAAAACATCAGCTTTCCTTACAGCTTTTGAAGGTACTTGAACTTATACCTGACACTGAGCAGAGCATGTCACTAAAACCTTGATGTGTCTACTTTATTTATAACAATGATAATGTTCTTAATAAATGCATAAAATATTATATCACAAAGGAACCAATGCTTTTTTCTGCTAAAATAAGCATTGGAATATCTCTGCATCATTATCCAATGATCTTCTGAGATTCTTGGAATCAAATTTTATTGACGTGTTCACAAACTTTTAAGGCATATTTTCTGGAAGTGAAGGATCTGAAAATGTAATTTTGTCTGCAAATAAGAAAAACTATAACTTGTTCAACAGTAATTAGAGAATTCAAATCAAAATTATGACATTATATCTGTCAGATGAACAAAATTATGTATTGTGATAAGTATGTTTCAGTAAAATATTGTGAATATGAATTTCATAACTTCTAAAAGGTAGTTTAATTTGCTTTTATCATTTACTACAATAGTAGATAAAATTCAGGAAGTTCAACGAAGTTCACAGGTTTACAATACTTCTAAACTTGTTTTTCCTTTACACTAGAAAATGTTATTTGAACATTTGGTGATAGGGATTCATACCAATGTGCATATTAAAATTTTCTAAAATATAGGAATTTTAAGGTGTTTCAGTCAGTAGTCCAGTAAGCAAGAGGATCTTGATATTCTTTTAAATTATGTAAATTAGCTTGTGACAACACAGAGAACTCTAAACAAAAGTGCTAAGTTTCTCAAACTACAAGTTTGCATAAGATTTTTAAATCAAATATAACCATACTATATATTATATATGTGGTATGCATATTTCCATAAATATAAAATAATTCATAAAGGTAGATGAAATGAATCAGCAAATTAAGAGACAAGAGACAGGTGATAAATGAAGGATAAATGATAAGTAATGGATAGATAGATAATGGATGGATGGATATATAAATAGATGATAGATAGATGGATAGAAGGATAGATGACAGATAGATGATAGATGATAGAAGATAGAAGATAGATAGATAGATAGATAGATAGATTATAGATAAATGGATAGATACATAGATAGATACATAGATAGATACATAGATAGATAAGGATAGAGCCATATGAATGTACATGCATAGTTACACATACTGGTGTATACTATAGCCCAGTGAAATACAGAAACAGAAATGAATGGCAGTATAGCTGGGCTATTTTATTAAAGTTCAAAGTCATTTGTTAGGAGGAATTACCCAATTCTTTCTAACACATTTGACTTTAAATAAAATGCTTCATTTTTTAAAGTAAAAGCACATCATTGGCTTACCAGCCATGAGCAATTGTCTCTCTAAAATACCTATGCCAAAAGGTGGTATACAAGAGCAACTTAACTATGAAGTTCCCCGAAAGCCTCATTAGTCCCCCAACATATGCTCCATTTTAAAGAGTTTCTTAGAAAGTTGTTATGAGGAAAGGATGACTGACTTCTGCGTTGAGGGTTCTTGGTATAATTTCTGGATAAATGATAACTCTGGGTGACTTTCATTCTGCTAGCCAAAGCTATATTCTGAGTGCTTTCTCCAGTCTTTGTTCTCATCAGACATGTATGTCTGTTCAGGGATCCTTTGCGCCCTGATCTCTAGAATTTCCATTTACCATTAGCACTTATCGAAAAGGAGTTGTCCTCAACAGCAGGATGAATAGTGGTATGCAGCAGAGGCTTTAAGTCTCTGTAGGACTTCAGAGTGTAAAACAGCAACATGAGAAGTGAGAACATGCTTTGCCTGGTACTTTCCATCACATATACTATTACAAAATGACTTAACAAGTGGGTGGTTGTAGAAGATCTCTAGCAGCAAAGCAGCAACCATTGTCCTCTACTAAGCACACGCACACACACAACATTCACCCTCTGTGCCTATTTGTGGTGGCAGGATACTTGGGTGACAGGTTTTGCTTTTTTTTTTTTTTTTTTTTTTTTTAATATGAATAATCCTAGCACACAGACTTTTGACTTTGAATCAACAACTAGTTTCAAAGGAAAATGATCGTAGCCAAAGAAAATTTCTGACTAAATTAGTTACTTCATCTATTTAATAAACGATCACTTGCTGCATTTCTTGTGATCTCTGTTTTCAGCTTTGTTTCATGCAACCACATGAATCAAGGACTCCTTCACTTCCTTTTTTATTTTCTCCTTGGCTTCTCTGAGTGTAAAACTTGCAGTTAATTGTGCCAAATGTCTGTCAAGAGTGTGCCTAGGAACTGCCAACACAATGCTGTTGCTACCCCTGCTGCACTGTCTCCAAATATTAGTGGTTATGCAGATCTATTTCCTTTGAATGGATGGATGAGGTAGAATGTGAGAGTCCCATATTACAACAAAAAATAATTCCAATTGGATTTTTGAGAATAGCCTATCCAGATTTCTTTATGTATGATAAACTATGCTAACAAAAATAATGTGGGGGAGACTTTATTTTTTTTCTCTCTCTTTATTAGATATTTTCTTCCTTTACATTTCACACGTTATCCAGAAATTTTCCCTTACCCTCCCGCGTCCCCGCCCTGCTCCCCCACCCACCCCCTCCCGCGTAATGGCCCTGGCATTCCCCTGTTCTGGGGCATATAGAGTCTGTATAACCAAAGGGCCTCTCCTCCCAATGATGGCCAACTAGGCCATCTTCTTCCATATATGCAGCGAGACTTTATTTTAGTTTATGAGTCCTGCTTTCCTCTCTGTGTAGAAGTCAAGGCCACATGGAGTTAAAGAAGGCAGTCAGCCCCTATCCACAGTCCAGAGGAACCAGGAATAAATGAATGCATATGTTATCCTTAGCTAGTACTCCTTAGTCTTCTGTAGTCCCAGGAGCAAATCCAGGGAGTGTTGCCAACCATTTTCAGTCTTCATTTTCTCATACCAGCCAAGTCAATGAAAACAATCACCTTGACACACCCATAGACCAACCCAACTTAAACTGATACTGAGATATTTTCCCTGGAAATTCTAAGTAGTTGCCAGTTGACAAGAAAAACTGTGCACTGCATAGACTTAGGGAGATAAGGCACTGCTGTGATTGGAAATCCCACATCACTTAATATTTATAAAATTCTACACAATAACACCTACTGCAAAGAATTCATAAGAAATTTTTGCATGGCCTTTTATGAGAATTGACAGCTCACCATTAAGTTAGGATGTTATTGGTCCACTTGAAAAATAGAACGCCCTTTTAGACATGGTCAGAGATCCCTATATGACTTGCTATTAAACCATTCATAGTCAGAAATCCTAGGTATATATGATATTATATCACATGATAAGACGAAGGGTAACATGTTGGTAAATTCAACCATCCTCATGTACCTACAGATGTGGAGCATGTGTATATCACACAGAAGATTAGACTTGTAGAATCATTATCCCAGGCTCTAGTCCTCCAATTCCTATATTCTTGGTTTGCTTTTGAGAACATTTGTGTTTGTGGGGTGCTCAAAAATCACATGGAAGACTTTATCACCAATGCTTGGAGTCCATGTGGCACTGGTAGACCTCAATTCCCTCATCTGTAATTGACATTTGTTTAGAAAAAATAGCAAAGAGGTATTTGTTTGTTTGTCTGTTTTGGTTTTGTTTTCCTTTAGATTCAGTGACAGTGATTATGTTTTTCCAAGTTATAGATAAGTACTTTTAGTTAGTGTGTGTGTGTGTGTGTGTGTGTGTGTGTGTGTGTGTGTGTGTATATGCTTGTGTATGGGTGTATGTTAGTACATGCATTAGCAGAGGTTGCAAGAGGCTGTTGGCTGGCTTGGAGCTGGACTTATATGTCACTCTGGGCTGACTGGTGTAGAAGCTGAGAACAAAATAACTATCTCTCTAAAAGCTATACACACTTTTATCCATGAAAGTAAAGGCCCTGACTTGAGGTAAATAATCCTTTATTTTGTTGTTTATTAAACAGTATATTGCACTCTAAGCACACCCAAAGCTTTCTTTGTGACTGATGTGTTTTGAGACAATCCTGCCTATAAAACTCAACTTCTTAAACTGATTCCTAAGACATTGTCTTTCTGTCCCTTAATATAATGCAGTATACTTTGTATTCCTTAGTCTGAATTATTAATTTTATTTCATATTTTAATGTTGCATAGACTTTTATGTATTCAGGGAAATGGACAAATCTCAGGTAGAAGAACAAGCAAGTGTCACTCTTTTTAGTAACTAGAAATGACTAAAACAAAACATCACATAGGCAGACATTGACTTGTAATTGTTGACTGATGCAATGAATTTTAATGCATAAGCATTCATGAGGTCTCTATAGACATGACGGGCTGACAAAATGTGGAGCAGTGTTACAAGATTGCCTTAAGTAAATAAACCCTTTAAAATAGGTCATGATTGGCCCTAATTACACTAAGCACTGAAAAATACAAATTGACGTTTTAAAATTGTCTAGCAAGCAAATTTTATATCAAGTAAAACTTTAATTTACTACTCACATGCATCACATATTATATATACACACAAACACACAAACACACACACACACATGCAAGCAGGTAGGCTTTCCTGGCAGTTTGAAGCTACTACCTGTGACTACATTGTAATGTGCTCCAAACACTGAGATGAAGACTGCTTTTTCAGCCACTCCTTAAAGTCAACATAAGTGATTTCAGACATGTTAATGGGACATTAGTCATACATTCAGAGACATGTGGCTTATAACAAAATTAAAACACTAAAATGGGTAAAAACTTGGAGCAACACCAAAGGTTACTCAATAGCTTAATGTGTGATATAACTTCACTGCCTAGTCTGTGATTTTCTTTGGAAGCGGCACTGGAATGGCAGACTGACACACAGAGAGGCACCTGCCAAGTGATGGAGTATTGAAGATTAAGTAAGGAACAGTGGAATTGGAGGTACCTAGTGATGTAAGGAAGGACTCAAATCGTCTTTCCCTTGTTTCTTCTTTCTTCCAAGAATGTAGGTAAATGTTATCATTACAGAAGCTACTATTAATTCATATTTTATATAGTTTATGAAATTCAATCAATTGGTTAAAAATGATTGAGAAAGAACCATGCACTTAATATCTGTTTTATATTCTTAATGTGTAGCATTGAATTAAGACAGGCTTTTATGTGCTAGTGGCTCTAAAACAAGCAGTTTATTTCTGGAATTTAGAAAGAGGCTGTCTTAGAACGAGATATCTGCAAATCTAGGGAATTGCAGTGAGGTGATATTAATGCTTTTCAAATGCAATCCTCACATCTCGTTAGCAATATCTCACCACATTAACATATTAACACTCTCCTGTTGCATCTATTAATATTCACATCTTATCAGAATTTATTGTTGCTTATTCAGTGTTAAAGTCATATCGCATTAGTGACTTTCATCTCAGATTAGTGAAAGTGGTGCCTAATAAGACTTTCATATTCAATTACTAAGGCAACAGTTCTGTCTCTCCAAGTCACTTCTAACTGGAGCCCAGAGCACAAATTGATGAATGTGGTAATAAAGCAATAGTTCTGGCTGAAGATGGATGGCACCTGGGACCGATGGGGCTGTGACAATAGGATTTGCATGACGAGGGCACAAATGACAGGAAGGAATCTCTGTTGTCGGCCTGAAGAGCAGCACTTCTGAAGTACAGACTCCACAAAATCAAAAAGCTAAAGACAGAACGCACATCTGAATAATGTACTGTCGTTGTGGTGCTCCGCCTAAAGACTGAAATTGTCTAGCAAGCAAATTTTATATAAAGTAAAACTTTAATTAGCTACACACTTGCATCACATACTACTCATATACACACACTCACACACACACACGCACACACACACACACACACACACACACACACACAGGAGTGCATGCAAACACATACATGCATGCACTTGCCCATGCACTCATGAACCACAATGAAAGGAAAGGGAGAAAGAAGCATAAACCCAGATCATTCCTGGAAGCAGCTCCTAACTTGTCTCCCTTCACCTACTTTCCCAGAAGCAATGTGAACTTACATTTCCTTCTTACACCCAGGTGGTTGATAAATATTCTGAGGACATATGCTTATCCTGAGCATATGCATATGATGATTACATCTGCTTAGTGGAATAGAGGACACTTTTCTCACTTCCATGCCTAAAGCATCCTGTTGTTGAGGTTTCCACTATTATAACAGAATACCTGACACAATCATTTAAAAATTTTAAAAGAAAAACCTCACTATGACCTATTTATTTAAGAATTGCTTAAATCGCTTCTTGGCTTGTTGGATCTCTTAGTTTGGGAGAGATACATGGTGAAGAGTAATACCTCAGAGTGTCTGAGTTGCAAAAGAGAGACCAAGCAAGGTAAGGTCTGACATTTCTGTACCTTCTCAATAACATAGACCATACTCTTGAAGTCTCTACCACCTCCCAATCAACCACGGTCATACCAGATCTTTGCATCATGAGCCTTGTGCTCACTTTCAGTACTGGTAATCACAAATACCCTTCTTGTACCCTTGGTGAGCCAACAGAAATAAGCAAGCTAGTGGAACACATGCAGAACCAGAAGACATCAGGCATGGGCATTTCCTGGAGGGAGAAGTCAGGGTAGCCCCAACATTCAAAAATACTATTATACTATTACACACACACACACACACACACACACACACACACACACACACACACACACACACATCAGGAACACGTATGTATTTATAATAGAAACAGCTAATTTATAACAGTTTTGTGGGTCTTTGTATATAATCTTCTGATCTCCAATTTATTTTACAGATTCTCTAACATTTCTCCTTCACCTCCCTTTTTGTGGTGATTTGAATATGCTTGGCTCAGGGAATGAAACAATTAGGAGATGTGGTCTTCGAGTAAGTGTTCCTTTGTTGGAGGAAGGGTGTCACTGTCAGGGAGGATATTGACATCTTCCTCCTAGCCATGTGGGAGCCAAAACAAGATGTACATCTCTCAGCTCCTCCAGCCCCATGCCTGCCTGCAGGCTGTCACACTTACTGCCATGATGATAATGGACTGAACCACAGAACCAGCTTCAATCAGATGTTGTCCACTGAGACCTGATCAGCCCGGAAGAAGCAGAAACCAGCCCAGCTGCCAGAAAGAGGTTTAGACCAACTGAGTCACTTGGAAAGGACGCTCTCTAACCTGTTAAGCTGCCTGCAGTCTTTGCAGTATATTCCAGGTTTCCTGCTTTGGTAAGTTATCCTCCATGCTGGGGTAGACTTTGATGATGCAGCTGTCTTTGAGTCATTTCTGCTACTATACATAACCTGGCATTCATATTCCTGGAAGTAACCCCATAAAACTGAATAGTTCACTGAGTTGGACTTTGGTTGAGGTTCCTTATCTGGTAAGAGTAAATGTGGGTGTTCTGTTTCCCCAGGAAGTCTTGCCCCACATCATCCCAGTACACTGAATCCAGCAAAACATTAAAATACAGAAAACCATTAAAAAAAAAGAAAGTTGCAGTGGTCATGGTGTCTCTTTATAACAATGGAAATCCTAAGATACTTTTCAAACCACAGTACACTTTATTTCTGAAATTTTAATACTTTACTAATCAAGCTGAGGAACTCTTCTATGGATTCAAAATATTCCTCATAATCATGTTACTTCCATGGAAGATCTTGCATTTCTCCACAAGAGTTTATAGCATTTGACATTGCAGATTGATGTAGTAATCTATAAGGTCATTGTGTCCACAACTGTTATGCTTATGATTGATTTGTGTAAACACACACACACACACACACACACACACACACACACACATTTAGTTTAACACAAGTTAGAATTACCTGGGATGGACATGGTGACCTTAGTGGATTTCTGTGAGACATTACATTATTTAGGTTAATTAAGGTGGAATAACCCTGGATATGGGTAGGGCAACATCATGGGCTGGCCTTGAACTGCAGAATAAAGGGAGCAAAGCACTGGGAAGTGTGAATTGATTCATTGTTCTTTGCTCTATATAGGGTTTGAATAGCTGCTTCAAGTTTCTGAACCACTATTTCTATCTATGATGTGCTGTAAGTATGATCTATGAGTCAAATATGTGTTTCTCCACTAAATTAATTTGTCAAGGTATTTATTACAGCATCAGGAAAAAAAATGAGACAAAATACTGGCATACATATAGCTAAGGGCCACAGTTTAGATACTTTTGGAATCTGGGAAGATTTTGTGATCTCAAATTCTAGGCTTATCAGCATGCCAAAATAGGACTTTAGCCTCAAGCATGTCTGTGGGGCAAGTGGAATCATGTCACAGATAGTAAACCTGTTAAGGTCAAGCAAATTAAGGAACCCCAGCAATTCTCATAATTGAGAATGGTAGACATTTGTATCTGGTCTAACCAGATTCTTGTCCTGGAGCAGATAACCACAATACCTCACTAAAAGGACCATGATAACTGGTCACAAACCAGAAACCTAGAGTTCTCCATGTTAATGAGGTATAGATAGGCCCCCTGGGTTTAACCTATACACTTCCATTCCTGGACATTCTTTCTTTCAAAAGTTATTTAATATCTGGTCTACTCTCAGTAGTCATATGCATCCTTTGTCACCACAAATAAGCATTTTGAACAAGCAATGACTGTCTTCTTTCTCAAGGACCGCCTTGGGGAGAGACTTATGTCATACTGAGCAGCAGCAAGTCTACCAGAGTAGGCCCCTCTGAGCCACTGGTACTAACCCTGAGCTAAGCTGTATTCACCCCAGCCTGGTGCTCCTCTCAGTCCTCCAGTGCCTGTCCTCAACTCTTCAAGGTTCTAGCAACATCTGGGTACCCAGAATCTTGAGAACCATAGCCGCAGCCCTAGCCCTCACCATTTCTCACATGGAGAAACAAAGGCTGAGTTTAGTCTCCCCTGAGTGGCATGTTGGCACCTCATGAGCAGAGAATCCCAAAGGGGATGAAGGAACTAGCCTAGCACCTCTGTGTTTTGCTATCCTGAGTGGTGTCCTGACACCCATCTGTGAGGTGGAAACACAGAACCACACATGGCATGCTTCTTTATGAGACCCAAAGTGGCATCTAGAAGCAAAATCTACTTGCTTCCTCTTTTCTCCTTCCTCCCTTTCCCTTTTTCTCTCACTGCTTTCCCCTGTTATGTATTTATTTGTGTGTGTGTGTGTGTGTGTGTGTGTGTGTGTGTGCGCGTGCATATGTATGTATGTGGTGTTTGTATTGGTAAACAATGAGGAAGACAGATCAACATAATGTCTCTTTAATTGTTTTCTTCCTTATATTTTGGCACAAAGTCTGTCACTGAACTTGGAATTCATTTAGTGTCTCGACCCTCTGGCCCTCAAGGCTCATGATTCCCCTTGTTGCCTCCAGAGCAAAAGGGGTTACCAGTACAAACTGCCAAACCTGGTTTATTACACAGATACCAGACAATGAAACTACGGTCCTCCTCCTCATGCAACAAGTAGTTTACTGACTCAGCCTTCATCCCAGCCCTTAGAACATGGCTTCTGACCTCTCAGTAAAAATTTTCAATGGTCTACCTCTTGTTTTTCAACTATATGGTCTAAAAGTCTTTCAAAGCTGAGCTAATCCATAAGATACTCAAGAGAGGCATTCTTCAACGTACCTCATCTTCAACAACCCCACCATAGGTTCACTCATATCTTTTTTTATCTTGTAGAGAATGTCATCCCATCATCTCCTTTTGCAAATTTCTATGCTGTTTCTGTTTCCACAGTACCTCACTAGCATCTGTAGTAAACACTGTGAGAGAAGCAGCTGTCTCTCTGTCCTTGGTGTGGTTATATCATACTTGGGCCAGAGCCTCACCAATAGCTGCTCACACTGATCAAATAAAGTCACACCTATCTTTGAGACTCCCCAAAAGTGAATGCTTCAACTAAATTCAGTTTTACATCTCTCACCAGGCCTATCCTTGTACATAAAAATAATTACAGACTTTTAAAAAATATTCCTTAGATACCAATTATCTTAGACTCTAAAAAGAAAATCCATCATGATTAGAGAAGACAAATTTATTTTTTCACAATTATGTAGGCTAGAATTAAGAAGTCTGGGCACTGGGTAGAGGATAGTCTGGGCTTAGGACCTTCGCTTTTTCTGATATACAGAAAGTTGCTGTCTAAATCCTATGATGCAGGGTGATCTATGGCACTTTCTTTCACACTAATATACCAGTTTCTTTACATCAGGTCCCACTCTTACACACTTCCTTAAATTTAACTATTTAGCGAAGGTCCTCTTTTTATAGGATCACATGATTCTTTAGGACATGAATACATGAATTTAAAGGAATAAATTCTGTCCCATCACAAATATTTCCTCTTCCATACAAACTTGTCTTACAAGCTTTGTTCAGAAGGACTTCCTTAAATCCTTCCATTCAGCAGCATTTATTTCTAATTCACACTAATTATAGCTTTGACATAATTATAAGTCCAATTAAAAAGTCAATAATGGACTATTACTGATCATCCTGTCTCATAATAAATATATTTGTTGTTTTGTATTTCTAATATTCACTGTTAGACACAAAATCATTGTTCATTTCAAGTTGATACTAGAAAGCTTAAATTTATCTTATAATAAGATGACAGAGTATCAGGCAAGAGAACACATGACTGTAATACTCAAACACATCAAGACTGTACAGTGTAATATGAATGTAATAAATGTATTAGTAAGCAGAGTCCCATATTAAGTATTCTAGGGTAAAATTATTAAATAAATACTCTTCTTGAAACAGTTAATAATTAAAATAATAGTTCTGGAAAAGAATCCGTTTTGAGGTCTTGATAACCTCTATAACTTGGAGCTAACCCAGAATGAAAACCAAACAGCAAACCTCTGGCTAGACAATCCACACATAGAAAGAGAGGAGGAAACTGTCTTTAAAGCAACAGAAACTATCATGTGCTCAACTACACCAGGCAAACACTGGCATGTGACATTCAGAAGGAGGTCTTATTCATAGTTAAATAGCAACTGAATGGAAGCTAAGATCTCTGCCTCAAAGGAAAAAAAAAAAAAAGACTAATTTTCAAAATGTACCCTGTCAAAGAAATTTAAAAAAAAAGTAGAGAATGTCATTAAGAGTCAGTCTAAATGTTTATATGCCCCAGTACAGGGGAATGCCAGGGCCAAGTAGTGGGAGTGGGTGGGTAGGGGAGCAGGGCAGGGGGAGGGTATAGGGGACTTATGGGATAACACTTGAAATGTAAATGAAGAAATTCTCTAATAATAAATAATAAATAAATAAATAAATAAATAGTCTAACTTTTTTTTTTTTTTTTTTTGGTCAGCCATATAGACAAAGCTCGTAAATTTACATTGTGATCTATCCTTATGTAGTTTATTTCAGTAAAGCCAGTCACTTTATTTATTGCTTCAGAAATGAAATCAACAGGTCTAGGTCTATATGAGAAGAGACAGGGTACACTTCTTCAACTGGAAGGTGGCTGTGGTGAAAAGATGAGCCAACCTTCCTACGCTTACATAATTTTTAGTTTTCTTTTTCTACCAATAAATGCACCTAACATGTGGGAGTTTAACCCGGAACGTTCTCACAATCGGAGTTAAAATGAGGAAGAAAAGAGGGTGTGTCCTATGGATTCATGGATTTTCACAGCTGAGGAAGCAGATAGATTTACTCACATGTCTATGAGTCAAACCAAGCACGATTCTGGTTCATTTAGTGACTGGAAGCTTTGATACCTCAAGAAACAGGCACAATTTTCATATATAGACCAAATGCCCTTTACAAAAAAAATACAACTGGAGAGAAAAATATAAAAATTTTAACGGCATTATGAAACTGACTTGTTCAGACTAAAATGCTTCTCTCTGAAAAGCACAGTTAACAGGTGTCATGAGTACACTTTTAGTTTCACATACTGGCGACTGAGATGAGATACATGGAGAAGAGGAGGGTGCACTCTCTCCCCCACTTTGCACTTATAGGAGCAAGGAGGAACCACTGTCCAACTAGTCCAATGCTTATTGGTTCTTTGAGATCAGGGAATGAAGATATGGGAACTGGCTTCCAGGATTTGCTAGAAAACTTCTAAACAATGGCTCAGACATGTATAGTTAGAGAAAAGGTCACCCACCACACACAGCCTCATGAGAATGATGATTGGTAGTGTCTTATAAGTTTAATATGATTTGGGCCAAGAAGCGTGAGTAAGCACATGTTCTTAAACCATCTTGGGTTTTGTATTCTAAGATTGGGTTTCATGAAAGGAATGAACATTAAGAATGGCATGCATCTTCCATTCTTACCCAGGAAGAATAGTTCCATCTCATACAGCATGTGTGTCATAAATACAGTAGCAAATAAAACAAAAAAAAATACAGTCTAAACTTTACACACATGCACATACACAAAGAAATAATACATGGTACGCAAAGGCTGGTTGAACAACAGCAAATCTTAGATTATGGATAAAAAGTTTAGCCTGTGCTGGATCTGGTCTCATCTGAAGAGATTTTTCCTTGTCAGTTTGAACTCATGATTAAGCAATGCTAATTATGAAGTACTAAGATCTAATCATGATAGGTACTTTACAATTGTGGGAAATTTTTAGACTTCTGTCTCACATCCACTTTGATGCAAATGTAATTGACATATGTGTCTTGTGGTGGAGACCTAATCTGTAGCAAAAATATCAATCATCAAAACATCTGTCTAGGGGCCCACAAAGTTAGCTGTAAAACATGGATAACTTTCAGATATTAAAAGAAATATATCATATTTAAAATTAAAACAGTAACACTTCTTGAATTTTTTAGAAAGCCTTCTAAAATGGCAACTACTTTTACTTACTTAAAAAGTATGGTTTCTTCTGAAAAACATTGAAAATTAATGAAAAACATTTAAAAAATTAAATACATGTAAAATCTTTTTAAAGTCCATTTTTTAGAAAAGTCTATAATCATTTAAATTTTTTCTCTATGGAAAAATCAGTTCCCAGTCACAATGTTTCTAGGCCCATCCTTTTAGCTTTGTGACTATTCCCCCATGTCCCAATTTGTAAATGTTCATTTGTTTATAATGGTAATTTCTGTCAAAATGCATTATATGGATGGCCTCACTCAAGGGCAGCTGTCCAGTGGGGATGTCTTCACTTCAAGCAAATTTGTTACTTCGTAGAACTAGGGCATTATGCTGCACCAGAGCACTGAACTGTATTTTCTGCCTGTGCCTAAGCACAGTTCATTAAATTCATTCATAACTACCATTGCCCTTGTAGTAGCTCTGCCCAATGCCAGTGGAAAGATTGGTTTCTCAACATGTTCAAAGGAAACAGTTTATTATTTGTTATTTTTCAAATGATGTCTTAGCTGTCCTGTACTGTGAATAGCTACAAATGTACCATCATCACAGATAGGATGAGCATGCTGCTCAGGCTCTAGGTATGTAAAAGAGAAGATAGTAAGAGAATGAACTTAGGGGCTCCAACAGGCTACCCTGAATTCTGCCCATTTGCCTCTCCTTTGTTCCCCCATGGTTTCAGGGTAAAGATTTTGTCCTGCTTCAGTTCCTGTTCTGTGTTCCTTCAGTGATGGACTATAACGGAAAATATGAAATTAAACCTTTTCTCCTCAAGTTGGTTTTGGTAATGGTGTTTATTGCAGCAACAAATACCAAACTTGAGGAAATATATACATCATATTGTTGAGGAAATTACTTTTTTGTTCAGGAATGATCATTTCATTTCATTTTGTAATCTACATAGTGAAGATTACATTTTTTTCTTTTTTTATTAGATAATTTTTTATTAGATATTTCTTCATTTACATTTCAAGTGCTATCCCATAAGTCCCCTATACTCTCTCCCCGCCCTGCTCCTCTACCCACCCACCCCCACTTCTTGGCCCTGGCATTCCCCTGTACTGGGGCACATAAAGTTTGCTAGACCAAGGGGCCTCTCTTGCCAATAATGGCGAACTAGGCCATCTTCTAATACATATGCAGCTAGTGACACTAGCTCTGGGGGTTCTGATTAGTTCATATTGTTGTTCCATATTAGATATTTTCTTAATTTACATTTCAAATGCTATCCCAAAAGTTCCCTCTACCCTCCCCCTGCCCTGCTCTCCTACCTACCCACTCCCACTTCTTGACCCTGGCATTCCCCTGTCCTGGGGCAGATAAAGTTTGCAATACCAAGGGGCCTCTTTTCCTAATTGTATTACTGTCCTTCCAGTAGTTATTATTCATTGTCCATCTCTCTAAAATGTTTTAAAAATGTCTTTCTTTAGATTTATTTTCATTTTCAATGAATTAATTGTGTGTCTGCGGGTAGACAAAAGAGAAAACAGTGCAGGACCCCTGGAGCTGAAGATATAGATGGCTATGTGCTGCTATGTGTTTAATCTGGGAACTAAAATCAAGTCCTCTGCAAGAGCAGTTTATGCTCTTAACACAGATCATTTGCTCTATATAGCCTGCTAAAAGTCTTACTATTTATATTCTGAATTGCAACTTTATATACATTCTTTTCATTTTGTAGTTAGTCATTCCACTCTGCATAGCATTTTTTATTTTATTGGCTCTATACCTTAATCTAAATCTAATATTTAATTCATTGAAAATTCTAGAGACAAAGTAAAGTGTATGTTTTCATGTAACAGAGAACATAAGCAAATATGAGATTGTTTTTCCACTTCATACAAGAGCCACAAAGTGTGCAAGCTTGCTTGCAGATGCTGCTTAATCAAAACTGAAGTTAGGTACCGTAAGGGTTAGGCTCAGGTTACAGTTCACATTGTTGGTATGGTCACATGTTTACAAGCTTCTGAACTGGTGACTAACCTTTGTGTTTTGTGTTTAAACAGTGCTGCATAATTTCATTGTGTTTAAAAACAAAAACAAGAGCAAAAACAAAAAGCTCCCTGTGTTTATCAGAATCAGGAGAGAGAACCTGCCTTGGCTGGTACTAGAGAGATCTGGGCATTAGCATCTAAGCCTGCTTCTCTAGAGTCTGTTTGCCTCGCTCCACATTGCTAATGAAGTGGAAATCATTTCACCTCACTCCACCTTTAAAAATCAAAGTTCAAATGTCCATATCAGACTCTTATGAAAGACGACGTCTTTTCTCCCTTCACAGTGGGGGTCTCCTCTTTGGGGAGCATTCTGTTCTATTAATTATTGTGCTTCAGTGCCATTATTATTCATGGACTCACATCTCCACATACTTGACTTAACACTGAGCCTGCAATTAATACTAATAAGAAGCAGCCTGAGTAGTGGGTGAAATTTCTGGTTTTGCCCACAACCCCCTCCCCTTCCTTTCTCTGATCTGCACACAATGAACAGAAATTCCTTTATTCAAAATTCAGTCTTTTTTTTTACTTCCAAACACAATTTTATCTGCTGGTGTTTTAGGGGCAGTGCTGGAAAAATGCAGTATTATTCCAAGATTTGAAAAACCCAATTAATCTTTTATATTTTTAATGTAAATAGCACTCTGAGGTCATGGAAATTCTTTATTCATTGTTGTGGAGGTAGTTATTATTGAGAGGGTCCCATATTGAAATAATTGCTAATTCTTGAGTTCATGTAATATGATGAGACAGAATTTTTCAAGAGTAGAATATATAGTAGAATATACACACTCAAGAAATTCCACAAGAAAATAGCCAACATTCAAAGCTTATATATACAGTGGGTGGCATAATCCAACTGTAAACTATAAACAATGCCAATTGGATAGCTATCAGGGCTCACAAAAAAATTATGAATTGACTTGTATTTTTCTTTTTTAAGAATTTTTATTGGTTATTTTATTTATTTACATTTCAAATGTTATTGCCCTTCCTTGTTTCTGCTCCACAAACCCCCATCAAAGCAAAAAAGTCTGCTGGTAGTGTTTTACATGAAATCTGTTAATATACTTTTGCTTCCTGTCATGATATAATCATGATGGAGTTGGGATATTATTTCTTGCTTCAAACTGCATAACCCTTTTGTCAACTTCATGCATACCTTTGTTCTGGGTGAAGATATGGGGAAGGAGTCTATACAGCTTTATCTAGGGCTTTCTTTTATTAGTATGTTGTAAAAGGACTTCTATATTTTTCCCAACTATCCTACTTGGTACCCAGATTTCCCATATCCTCCCCCAACGTCTAGGCCATTGAATAACCATGACTTCTACTTTTTCTACAATCAGCATGATCTAGCCTGAGCATTTCAACCAGTGTACCAGCTGAGTCTGTTTTCCCCTCTGTACACACCAACAGTTGTCTAGGTTTTGGCCAGGTTCCCTTCTTCCTATCGCCAAAACCATAGCATGGACATATATCATACCAAAACTTTCCAATCATACCTAACCCTACACTCCAGAACTGGACCAAGATGAACATCCTTTATTCCAACCCTGCCTTTTCTGCCCAGCTGACTTTGTTTTATCTAAGCCCTTTCCAATCTCTGAACCCAACCATCTTTCCATTTCTCTTATTGTCAAATTTTCTCCATCTACAACAAAACCAAAACTAACAAAGGAAGTTCACATGTCAATATCTCATTTCATGAATACCAACAATATAAATGATCAAGCCCATATTTTTTACCAAAATTTAACAATCCCACATAAATGTTTACAAATGAGCATTAGCTAGATGAATCCTAAGACACAGAGGTTAAAAGAAAAATAAAAAGACATACACACACACAAAAAAAAACTCAATGAAATAAAGGGAAAATAACTTAATAAATGCTTAATTGAAGCCCAGAAAAATACAAATATAAGACTGATAGAAATGTCATAGACAATCCAGGTTGTTAAAATAAAATGTAATAAAGAGATAGAAAAATGAATAGGGATTCAAGCTGAACTGAAGGTGGGATAGAAAAACCCAGTGCCCAAAACTACAAAACTCAAAGGAAAACCTTACACATAGAATGATTCAAACAGAAGACAGAATAGCGTGTGTTTAATATTAAAAAGAGTTTCAAGTTCCAATACGTAAGGAACATGAACAACTTCAAAATACACAGAAAAAGAACACAGAAAAACATTCTGGAACCACGAAAAATAAAAAAATACCGTTACATAGAAAAAAAGAAAAGAATATCAAGTCTATGGCATAGGCCAGTTATTCAACAAAATAATAGAAAAAACTTCCAAATAAGGAAAGATAGACACATAAATACAAGAAGCACACAGAATAAAAACTACACAAGACCAGAAATTGGAATTCTTATGATATATAGTAGTTAAAACATTAATTGTACATAATAAAAAGTAATAGATTGAAATCAAAAAGAGAAAGAAAAAAAAACCCACTCAGGTGACATATGAAGGAATAACTGCTGATTTCTGAAGAAAACTTGAAGTCCAGAAAAATAGAGCAATGGATGGCAAGTTCTCAATGATTATGAAGGCCAATACAGAATATTATATGAGCAAAACTATCTGCTACAAATGAAGGAAAACGAAAAGCGTTCTACAATATTAGCAGCCTTAAAAAATCCAACAGAACAAACCTTAAGAAAGAAACAGAGAACATTATTTCCATCCTAAGTGAGGAATGAGCATAGTATAGAAAACTTGGAAGGAAATAAGAGGTGTTACAAACTTTATATGCCCCAGTACAGGGGAACACCAGTGCCAAGAGGTGGGAGTGGGTGGGTAGGGAAGTGGGGTGGGGGGAGGGTTCGGATAGCATTTGAAATGTAAATAAAGAAAATACCTAATAAAAATTGGGAGAGAGAAAAAAAAGAAGTGATAACAATAAAAACTCAACATACCACTAAATACACAAAGAATATCACCAAAATCATCAGTGCAAGCACAATGACCAACATTAACACTCACATTTTAATAATTTTGAATCAATGGCTTCAATTCTTAATAAAATGACATATGATGAGTGTATTAATCAAGAAACACAATCCAACTATTTCTTTTTATAACAAACACATCTGAACTTGAAATATAGACACCATCTTGCCATAGAGTACACTGTGTGATGAAAAATGTTCCAATCAAATGAACCAGGAAGCAAGCAAGGATTACTATCTTAATAGCTGAGAAAACAAAATTTTGTACTAAAATAATCTGAAGAGATGAAGATAGTTTCTGCTTTCTTTTTTTATCAATTAGTTTTTATTAGATATTTTCTTAATTTACATTTCAAATGTTATCCTGAAAGTTTCCCCCTCCTCCCGCCCTGTTCCCCTGCCCACCCACTCTCACTTCTTGGTCCTGGCGTTCCCCTGTATTGGGGTATATAAAGATTACAATACCAAGGGGCCTCCCCACCCAATGATGGCCGACTAGGCCATCTTCTGCTACATGTAGAGCTAGAGACACATGTTCTGGGGGTTCTGGTTAGTTCATATTGTTGTTCCTCTTCTAGGTTTGCAGACCCCTTCAGCTCCTAGGGTTCTATCTCTAGCTTCTCCATTGTGGGCCCTGTGTTCCATCATATAGATGATTATGAGCATCCTCTTCTGTACGAGACAGCTATATCAGGTTCCCTTAAGTAGGCACTCGCTGTCCTATGCAATAGTGTCTGAGTTTACTGACTGATTATGGGATGTATCTGGAAGATATAATCCTTAGTGAGGTAACCCAATCACAAAAGAAATCATTGGATATGCGCTCACTGATAAATGGATATTAGCCCAGAAACTTAGAATACCCAAGATACAATTTGCAAAACACAAGAAAATCAAGAAGGAAGACCAGCACGTGGATACTTCATTCCTGCTGAGAATAGAAAACAAAATACCCATGAAAGTAGTTACAGAGACAAAGTTTAGAGCTAAGATGAAAGGATGGACCATACAGTTTCTGCATTCTAATCAGAAGGATAGTTTACCAAGTATTAACATCCAAAAACTATATGCCACAAACTTTGTGGTTCCCAAATACATAAAAAGTCTACTATTGGATTTAAAGACACCTCTTAACATTAATCCATCAATAGTAGATAATTTTACTACACCACTTTTTCAAAATGGTCATCTAGACAAAAATATAGAAACATAAGAATTATTTGATATCACATGTTAAATGAGCTCAATAGTATATAATATATTACACCTAAAACATCAATCGTTTTCTGAAATAGGTCACATCCTATAAAACAAAGCAAATCTTTGCAATTTCAAGAAGATTGAAATCATTACCTGTATCCTGAATAAAATTCAATAAAACTTAAACTTCATGTCAAACAAACCTCAAGTAAATGCACAAACTCTTGGAGATTAAACCACTCATTGCTGATTGATGAATGGGTTAAAGAAGTAATTAAAAAAATAAAACATTTCCTGTAGCTAAGTGAAAATGAAATCAAACAGAATAAAACTTCTGGAACACATACAGTGAAGTCTTGCATGGGAAATTTATAGTTAAGTATCTACATTAATAAATCCAAAGAGTATGAACAAATGACTTAGTGATTGAACTTAAAACGCTGGAAAAATAAGGACAAGCCAAAACCAAATTATACCTAGAAATAATTCAAATCAGACCCTTATACAATAAAATAGCCAAAAAAACAAAAGAACAAAAAAACAAAAAAACAAAAAAACAATATAAAGAAGCAATGAATCTGAGACTTCTTTAAGAAAATAAACAAGAGCCCTTCCCTTCCGGTCTGGTCCGGAACACCCCACACCAGCCCAGGGCTCGGGCACAGGCTCTGCGCACTCTCCCCCAGGACTCCCCAGGCTATCTTGGGACCACAGGTGAGCAACTGAACGCAGCATCTGTTCCTGCCCAATCCCCTGCGACCTGAGACAGCAGCCAGGACAGAGATAAAGGCCCAGACCAGGACAGACTCTCCCTTATCTCCTGCACCAACACCAGGTCTCCTTGGTTAGAGATGGCAGGAGGTAAGCGTAAGAACAGAAGCAACAGAATCTAAGGGTACTTGGCATCACCAGATCCAAAGTCACCCACCCCATCAAGTTCTAGATACAACAGCACACCAGAAAAACAGGACATGGATATAAAGTCACTCGTCATGATGATGGTGGAGGATTATAAGAAGGAAATACAGGCAAACACAGATAAACAAGTAGAATTATTGAAAGAGGAAAAACTTAGAGAGGTACAGGAAAACACAGATAAACAACTAGAAGCATTTAAAGAGGAAATACTTAGAGAGTTACAGGAAAACAATACCAAACAGGTGATGGAATGGAACAAAACTATCCAGGACCTAAAAATGGAAGTAGAAATAATTAAGAAAAAACAAAAGGAGATAACCCTGGAGATAGAAACCATAGGAAAAAAATCAGGAACCATAGATATGAGCATCAGCAACAGAATACAAGAGATAGAAGAGAGAATCTCAGACACAGAAGATTCTATAGGAAGCATAGACAAGACAATCAAAGAAAATGCTAAATGCAAAAAGATTCTAACACAAAATATCCAGGAAATCCAGAACACAATGAGAAGACCAAACTTAATGATAATAGGAGTAGATGAGAAGGAAGACTATCAAACTAAAGGGCCAGCAAATATCTTCAACAAAATAATAGAAGAAAACTTTCCATACCTAAAGAATGAGATGCCCATAAACATACAAGAAGCCTACAAAACTCCAAATAGGCTAGACCAGAAAAGAAATTCCTCCCAACACATAATAATCAGAACAACAAACGCACTAAATAAAGAGAGAATATTAAAGGCGCAAGGGAAAAAGGTCAAGTAACATATAAGGGCAGGCCTATTAGAATTACTCCAGACTTCTCACAAGAGACTATGAAAGCCAGAAGATCATGGACAGAGATTAGACAGACACTAAGAGAACACAAATGCCAGCCCAGGCTACTGTACCCAGCAAAACTCTCATTTACCATAGATGGAGATACCAAAGTATTCCATGACAAATTCAAATTCACACAATATCTTTCCCCAAATTCAGCCCTTCAAAGGATAATAACAGAAAAACACCAATACAAGGACGGAAACTATGCCCTAGAGAAAGCAAGAAAGTAATCCTTCAACAAACATAAAAGAAGACAGCCACAAGAACAGAATCCCAACTCTAAAAACAAAAATGACAGGAAACAACAATTACTGTTCCTTAATATCTCTTAATATCACTGGACTCAATTCCCTGATAAAAAGACATAGACTATCAGACTGGCTGCACAAACTGGACCCAACGTTTTGCTGCTTACAAGAAACACACCTCAGGAAAAAAGAGAGACACTACCTCAGAGTGAAAGGCTGGAAAACAATTTTCCAAGCTAACGGTCCGGAGAAAAAAGCTGGGGTAGCCATTCTAATATCGAATAAAACAGACTTTCAACCCAAAATTATCAAAAAAGACAAAGAGGGGCACTTCATTCTCATCAAAGACAAAATCTTCCAAGAGGAACTCCCAATCCTGAATATCTATGCTCTAAATGCAAGGGCAGCCGCTTTCATTAAAGAAACTTTAGTAAAGCTCAAA
This sequence comes from Mus minutoides, assembly GCA_902729485.2. Taxonomy (NCBI): domain Eukaryota; kingdom Metazoa; phylum Chordata; class Mammalia; order Rodentia; family Muridae; genus Mus; species Mus minutoides. Next base: position 53,961 of record LR754133.1, read on the forward strand.
ACACACATTGCATCGCACACAATAATAGTGGGAGGCTTCAACACCCCACTCCATCAATGGACAGATCCTGGAAACAGAAACTAAACAGAGACTCAGCCAAACTAACAGAGGCTATGAAACAAATGGACTTAACAGTTATCTACAGAATATTTCATCCTAAAACAAAAGGATATACTTTTTTCTCAGCACCTCATGGCACCTTCTCCAAAATTGACCACATAATTGGCCACACAACAGATCTCAACAGATTCAAAAGCATTGAAATTATCCCATGCACCCTATCAGATCACCATGGACTAAGGCTGTTCTTAAATAACAACATAAGAAGCAGAACACCATCATTCACTTGGAAACTGAACAACATTCTACTCAATGATACCTTGGTCAAGGAAGAAATAAAGAAAGAAATTAAAGACTCTCTAGAGTTTAATGAAAATGAAGCCACAACATACCCAAACTTATGGGACACAATGAAAGCATTCCTGAGAGGTAAACTCATAGCTCTGAGTTCCTACAAAAAAAAAAAAAAAAAAAAAAAAAAAAAAAAAAAANCTGGCGGTTATCATGTAGAAGACTGGGAATTGACCCATTCTTATCTCCTTGTACGAAGGTCAAGTCTAAGTGGTTGAAGGATCTCCACATAAAACCAGAGACACTGAAACTTATAGAGGAGAAAGTGGGGAAAAGCCTCGAAGATATGGGCACTGGGGAAAAATTCCTGAATAGAACAGCAATGGCTTGTGCTATAAGATCGAGAATTGACAAATGGGACCTCATAAAGTTGCAAAGCTTCTGTAAGGCAAAAGATACTGTCAACAAGACAAAAGGCCCACCAACAGATTGGGAAAGGATCTTTACCAATCCTAAATCTGATAGGGGACTGATATCCAATATAAGAAAGGAACTCAAGAAGGTGGACACCAGAAAATCAAATATCCCCATTAAAATGTGGGGCACAGAGTTAAACAAAGAATTCTCAACTGAGGAATACCGAATGGCTGAGAAGCAACTGAAAAAATGTTCAACATCCTTAATCATCAGGGAAATGCAAATCAAAACAACTCTGAGATTCCACCTCACACCGGTAAGAATGGCTAAGATCAAAAAATCAGGTGACAGCAGATGCTGGCGTGGATGTGGAGAAAGGGGAACACTCCTCCACTGTTGGTGGGACTGCAAGCTTGTTCAACCACTCTGGAAATCAGTCTGGCGGTTCCTCAGAAAATTGGACATTGTACTACTGGAAGATCCAGCAATGCCTCTACTTGGCATATATCCAGAAGTGTTTCCATCCGGTTATTAGGACACATGTTCCACTATGTTCATAGCAGCCGTATTCATAATAGCCAGAATCTGGAAAGAACCCAGATGTCCCTCAACAGAGGAATGGATACAAAAAAATTGGTACATTTACACAATGGAGTACCACTCAGCTATTAGACACAATGAATATATGAAATTCCTAAGCAAATGGATGGATCTGGAGGGTGTTATCCTGAGTGAGGTAACCCAATCACAAAAGAACTCACATAACATGTACTCACTGATATGTGGATACTAGCCCAGAAGCCTAGACTACCCAAGATACAATTACTAAATACATGAATCTCAAGAAGAATGAAGTTCAAAATGTGGTCTCTTCGCCCCTTTCTAGAATTAAGAACAAAGCACACATTGAAGGAGTTACAGAGATCATGTGTGAAGCTGAATCAAAAGGATGGACCAACCAGTGACGGCGGCTGCCAGGGATCCTTCCCATAATCAGCCACCAAAATAAACACTATAGCATATGCCAGCAAGATAATGCTGAAAGGGACCTGATATAGCTGTCTCGTGGGAGGCCATACCAGTGCCTGGCAAACAGGGAAGTGGTTGCTCACAGTCAGCTATTAGTTGGAACACAGGACTCCCAAGGAAGGAGCTAGAAAAAGTACCCAAGGAGCTGAAGGGGTCTTCAACCCTATAGATGGAAGAATAACATGAACTAACTAGTTCCCCCTGCTCTCATGTCTCTAGCTGCATATATGGAAGAAGATGGCCTAGTTGGCCATCATTGGGAGGAGAGGCCCCTTGGTCATACAGACTTTATATGCCCCAGTACAGGGGAATGCCATTATGTGGGAGGGGGTGGGTAGGGGAGCAGGGCAGGGATGCGGGAGGGTAAGGAGAAATTTGTGGATAACATTTGAAATGTAAATGAAGAAAATATCTAATAAAGAGAATAAAAAAAAGAAAATAAACAAGATGGACATACCATTGACTCAACAAATCAAATAAAAGAGAGGTCCTTTGATTTTAACAGAATCAAAAAAGAAAAGGAAAATATAAGAATACACACCAAAGAAATTCATAATATACATCATGAAGGAGGGAAATCCTCCATCCTCACTTACCACCACCACTACAACAACAACAATAACAACAAAAAAACTACCAACTAACCAACCATATAAACAACCAAACCAAACCAACTAACCAACCAACCAACCAACCAACCAACCAACCAACCAATCAACCAACCAACCAAAAAAGCAAAGCAAAACAAAATAAAACAAAGAGATAAATATATAAGGAGACCTATAAAAATGAGAATATTGAATATAAAAAAATGAATTCACAGCATAATCCTACCAGACTTTAAAAGATTTAAAAGTAATTCTCTTGCAACTGTTAAAAAAGAAATACAACAACAACAACAACAACAACAACAACAACAACAAAATACATACAGAATTGAAATAGCCAATATAATTTTAGGACACAATTCAGGTGAAGACACAATACCCCACCCCCCAAAAAATAAAATAAAACAAAATTAATTCAAATTAAATTAAATTTTAAAAAATTATCTCTGAGGAAAACAGACTAAAAAGTACTCAACAAAATACTAACAGTATGCAAGCAAACATTGAAAAGATTATCCACATGACCAATATTGTTTTATCCATGTAATGCAGGGTTGGCTCAATAAAACAAGTAAATAAACGTAATAAACTGTAACCTTTGAAACCGTAATAATAAATATAATGTAATAATAAATAATAATAAATGTATCTGTAATAATAAATGTAATAAACTGTAAAAGGGTAGACCCTGCTATTCCATTCCCAGGGGCCCTAGCTCTATCTTGGCGAGCACGTGGAGCTGCCTAGAGGCTCTGTGCAGGAGGCCTCTTCTTCCTGGGACATCCAGGTCGTTCTGGGCAGGGCGGCAGCAGCATAGAAGGTGAGCTTAGGTTGACTCTAGCTAAGATTCCTCACAGTGGGGGATATGGATTCTGAAGTGGCCACTTCCTATAGCCAGGTAGAACTCCAAGTGAAAAGATAAGGACAGCAATTCATCCACAAAGCCTTCAACCTAAAATGTGGCCTGCCTACAAACAGGAAGGAAAATAGAAATTCAGAGAATGGCCAACCAATGACTGGCTCAAATTGATACCTATCTTATGGGCAAGAACCAATTCCTAACGCTATTAATGGTACTCTGTTATGCTTGTAAACAGGACTGTAGCATAACTGATTTTTTTCAGAGCCTTCACCTAACAGCTGACTGAAACAGAGCCAAAAATTAGATGGAGCTGGGCAATCTTGTGGAAGCTTTGGGGGAAGAGTTGAGAGACCTGAAGAGGCTAGGGATTCTATAGGAAGACCAACAGTGTCACCTAACCCGGACCCGTGAGTCTGCCAGAGAATGAACCATTGGACCTAGGCCCCTTTACCTGTGCAGCAGAAGCGCAGCTTGGTCTTCAACAACTGGTGCAGGAACTATCTCTCAATTTGTTGCTTGCCTATTGCTCCTGTTCCCCTTACTGGGCAGCTTTGTTTGGCCTCAGTGAGAAAGGATGTGACTAGTCTTGCAGTAACTGATGTGCCATGGGTGGAAGGGTGTAGAGTTGATACTCTGGGGAGGCTCCCCTTTTCACTGTGGAGAAAGAGAGGGAGGACTGTTAGGTGAGAAGTGTCTGATATTAGGATGCAATGTTCATAAATAAATTAATTAAAACAACTAAGCCAGAAAATCCAGGAGTAAACCTAAGGCAGAAAATCCAGGAGTAAACCTAACCAAGAAAGTGAAGTACTTCTACAATAATAAATAAATAAAAACCCTAAAAATATCAATGGGTTAGAATAACTATTTATAAAAATGACCAATATGCCCAAACCTTTATATAAATTCAGCACAATTCTAATAAATTCTCCACCTCATTCTTACAGAAGTAGAAGGAACAAAGCTGTATTAAATTTCATATTGGACCATAAAAGACCTGAGATATCCACAACAATCCCTAGCAAAAGTGAACAATGCTTGTGGCATATCCATTCAAGATATTAAAATATATTACTGAGTCATAGTAATACAAACAATAGGGTATACACACAAAACCAGGACAAAATCCAGGATATATAAAGAACTCAGAAAACAATGATTCAAAAAAGATGGGCCATTGAAAGTCTTGTTTGGGAAATGAACAGAGAGTTCTCAAAAGACGGAGAAAATGGCTAAGAGATGTCTAAAAAAAATTCATCTTCCTTAGGGATAGAAAAATATAAATAAAATCTTATGGCAGCCAGAATGGCAAAGATCCCCAAGACAAGGAACAACAGATGCTGAAGTGGTTGTGGGGCCAAAGAACCCCATTCACTGATGAGGGGTTCGAAAACTGGTTCATTACCTATGAAAATCACTGTAAAGAATTTTCAAAACATTAAAAATAAACATGGAGGTGGAAGCTCACAGTCAGCTATTAGATGGAACACAGGGTTCCCAAGGAAGAAGGAGCTAGAGAAAGTACCCAAGGAGCTGAAGGGGTCTTCAACCCTCTAGGTGGAAGAATAACCATGAACTAACTAGTACCCCCTGAGCTCATGTCTCTAGCTGCATATATAGAAGAGGATGGCCTAGTTGGCCATCAGTGGGTAGAGAGGCCCCTTGGTCATGCAGACTTTATATGCCCCAATACAGGGGAACGCCAGGGCCAAGAAGTGGGAGCGGATGGGTAGGGGAGCAGGGCCGGGAGGGGGGAGGGTATAGGGAACTTTCTGGATAACACTTGAAATGTAAATGAAGAAAATATCTAATAAAAGTTAAAAAAAAATTAAGGAGAACAAGAAGGCTATAGAGAGCTAGAATCTAAAAAAAATAAAAAAATAAAAAAAAATTAAAAAAAATAAAAAAAATTAAATCTACCATATGATGCAACTATACCATTACTTGGTATATGACAAAGGGTCCAACATTCTTTCCCACAGTTTTATATCCACATTCAGTGCTGCTTTATCGCTATAGCTAGGAAATGGAAAACAGCCTAAATGCCCTTCAACTGACCTGATTAATGGCTAATGAAAATATGCTACATGTATACTCTGGAATATTGTTCAGCTATAACAAAACAAAAATTATGAACTTTTCAGGTAAATTGATGGAACTAGAAAAGATCACCTTAGTGAGGCAACTCTGATACAGAAAGACAAAAGTTCTTCTGAGTTTCCTAGCATCACATTTTCTGATGTGACTATATAGCCTAGAATAATTGCAGAAACCAGGAAATTTATAAACATTGTCAGAATAGGGGAATTGGGCAGCAAAAGATAGTGGAATAGCAGATTATAAGTGAACATGGAAATGGGAAAGGGGCAGGGCTCTGTGGCCAGAGGGAGGTAGATAATATAGTAAAAAGGAAGAAATTGAAACAACTCAAAAGTTTTTTTGATTCAGTCATAGGGAATCAGATTATTAATTTTGTACTTAAAAAGTATAACATGTAATTATGTAAACTCTCTCTCTCTCTCTCTCTCTATATATATATATATATATATGTATGTATATATATATATATGTATATATTTTTTCTTATGTGGTATGAAAATGGTCTTTCTAAAAGCCAAAGACCACCTTTGAAATATTAGACATACAGATACAAGACTTCCTCTTTTGAGCTGTTGGTTATGCTAAGTAAGAGACTCTGAAAACATACAGCCTATTTCTACTGCCCTTGGCTACTTCTCCACCTCTGCAGGAGGTGGAAGTCAAGTCTCTTCTGCTGAAGACGCCATGTACTTGAGACATAGGGCAAAGAGCATTTGAGCTGGAAATAACTTGAGGGATTTTTCTCTAAGAGCTACGTTTTCTGAAAGAAGATATCATCATGCAAGTTTCTGAAGAAGGAAAGCATACAACAGACCTACCCTTATATGAAGCCTATGAATCATATCAACTACTAGTATATCATGGTAACTCTAGGGATGTGGTAGTGGCAAATACCTTAGTGGTAACCAACAATTCTCTAATTGGTCTTAAGATCCTCTCAGACAGAAAGAAATGATGCCTTATACTGGAAATAGCAACTAATTGGAGATAGCGAAATTATGATTATCAAAGGAAATATTAATTTACTACTCAATAACAACAATGTAATCATTTGTGTTAATGCTACAGATAAGTGTAATCTTCATCTCTCATCAAGGGAATTTCTTTCTTTCTTTCTTTCTTTCTTTCTTTCTTTCTTTCTTTCTTTCTTTCTTTCTTTCTTTCTAACAGATGGAGAGCATTTTAGAAAATCAAAAACAATCAAATTGCAGAGTTGTGGAGCCCAGACCCAGTGGCTATATCTATAGAATACTCCCTCACCAAAAAATTAGTGACATTTCAGAAGAGCAGGAGAATAGATTGTTCAGAGCCAGAAGATCATGGAGATTTCTGTGAGTCTGTGTCTCCTGGTAAGGCCAAAACTACATTTATAAATGTAACACTCACATGACTGCCTAAACATGAGCTGAGCAAGAATAAAAAACAACGGATATGTCAAAGTGGGACAGAAAATCTCATGAGACCTATAATTTACACACAGAACTATAGGCACATATGGAATGCAGAGTAAGAAACAGTCTTCTCCAAGGAAGGACATACCAATTAGTTATTCAGTATTAAATGGTCTTCCCTGATCTGACAACATGTGCATATAAGTATTATTATGCAGATTTAGAAGGTTATATTTAGTAATACACGTATGTGTGTGTGTGTGTGTGTGTGTGTGTGTGTGTGTGTGTGTGTATAATAACCTTAGGAGAAAAAGAGGTCATAAATTTGAAAAACAATTGGGAAGGGATTATGAGTCAGTTGAAGGATAAAAAGAGATAAGAGAAATATAGCTGTATTAAAATCTCAAAAAATAAAAAATGGGGCAACAGGAGGCTTTCTTTTTTCTTCTAATCAGGAACTGTATCTTTGAATTGCTCTGCAATTGAGATGACAAGGTATTTAACCTATTAAGGAAGGAGTGGTCCGAGTCTAAAAATGATGCTTCCCAGAAAAGAGCATCATCTTCAACATTCATATCTTTTTACAAAATCTGATTATTTCAAACTTGTCTTAGGCTGAAGCTGAAAGTCAGAAGTAGGATGCGCGCCTGGTGGAAAGTACTACATTGGATCCCTTCAATGAAAGGAATAAAAGGTGCCTGTCTTTGTGTTCAAAACATATCTATCTTGGAGTGGTTGTTGTTTGTACCTTAGTTTAGAATCTTATTATGTTGCTTAACTTTGTGCACAGGATATCACTTTATGATATTGTGTGAATGGATCCAAGAGCATCTAAGTTAACTAGATGAGATCCCCCCAAAAGTTGTCTGTAGGTGCATCACAAAAGACACCCAGAAAGAGGTACATGGGTAAAATGCAATAAAAAACAATTGTACCACTGTACATAAGATGGATGGGAAAAAACTGTTTTGAGTGAAGAAGCCCAAGTGCAAACACATGCTGCCCATATTGTCTCCGTGACATGGAAGATAGACACCCAGAGGTTCCATCACAATTACCATGACCAGGAGTTATAGAGAGAGAACCCATTATTTCCCCTTTTGACCTTCTTATTGTCACCTCATATTTCTTTTGACTGTGGTATCATGGAGTTTGTCTGTCTTCACACTGGCAGCTTCAACTGAAGATAATTTTCCTCTAGAATTTTAATTAGATTTTCATTAATTCTGTTCTCTAATAAATACAGTTCTTATTCTTTCTCTTTACACGTATATGCTACATGAAATTCCCTGGGCTGCCTATGAGTTTATTGAAAGCCCTAGTTCCCAGTAAATTAATTTTCCTTAATTTTTGAAATTAATATAATTTAATTGCTGTCCCAATTCTTACCCTCACCTCCCTACTGCCCGATGTTGTCTTTCAAATTCATTACCGTGGTCTTATTCTTGAAAAAAATGTTGTCATTGTTGTTGTTGCTGTGTGTATGTTTGTGTGTGTGTAGTCTTAAATAAAGAAAGCTCATTTTTCAGTATATATACTGTGACTTCTACCTACAACTCTTTTTACAAAGGCTCAAATTTTAAGAAGCATAATTATCTTTGAACTCTGGAAACATTCTGGGTGGTGTACGTCATAACTTTAGAAAAGCAATAAAGTGAGTTGTTTTTCCTGCATTTGCTTTTGCTCTCCTTCAGCTTTTCATTTTCTTGATGTTAGCACTCTCTCCACTACTGCATTTTCTATGTTTCCCATACTTTCTTCTCCCTTGTTCTAAACAAATTATGTAAATCAGTGTTACATGTTACAGACTTAGGACTCTTACTGTTGTTATCAGAGTTAATCATTTGATGAATCAAACAAATATGATCTATTTTACTTAGTGGGATTACAACTGGCATACAATGAGGTTAAATGAAATGAATCTCCAGTTCCAAAAAAACCCCACATATTTAGTTTTAAGTGATGGCTTTACTGTGTACACCAAATTCCATTGCACAAAGAAATCCCAAAAGGTATTTTGGAACTTCCTATATCTAAAATATCTACAGAGTGTAATTTTCTATGTGTCATAAGATTGCCTTGAGACAGTGCCTTACTGAATTTATGCCATAGCTTGCAGTTTGAACTTTCATTATTAGGTTTGCATAATAAATGGTCTTAACCACTGAGTCAAAGACCTAACCCTGGATATCTGATTTGGCTAGATAGATTCCTTATCAGAAAATATTTCATGGGCTTGTTGTTTGTTTGTCTGTTAAAACCTTAAATTGTTATAAAATCCCTCAGTCACAATCAGATTATTTTCATGAAAATGTTAAGAAGAAACTGATTACTTGAAAAAATCCTTGATGAAGGTAAAGAAAGGATCATCTATATAACATGAAATTAAATGTTAACATTAAGGAACACACCCCCAATATATAAGTATTTCCTTTATAAGAATGATAAAAAAAAAAAAAGAGGATGTCTTCCATTCATGCTTAGTTGTACTTTGTTGAAGATCTATACTCAGCACTGAATGGCAAGAAACTCACAAAAATTACGTGAGTAAGGAGAAGAATTTTCTGTCATCATTCATGTTACATATAGTTGCTTAAATAGAGAACAACCCAATGGTGAGCTGGTCTGGTTAGAAAATACCTGCCACATAAGTAAGAGGATCTGAATTCATATCCCCAGCACATATCTGAGAGTAGGCTATAGGGAGCATGCTGTTAACCCAGTGCGAGGACAGGGGTATGGAGTCATGGAAATCTTTTAATCTCAATGGTTATGCTGACTGGTACAGCAATTGAGATTCTGTTTCAGTGTCTTAGTCTCAAAAATATAAAATGTCGAAATGATCTAAGAATACATCTAAGTCTCTATTCTTCACATCTGTACACACTTGAACATGAACACTAGCATGCTCAAGTGCAAAGAGAAACATATAGCAGGTCACACACATATGAAAGCCATACTACATCACCCAAAAACAAAAAACATAAAAATTAACAAATAAGTACAATAAGTAGAAAAACACCATGTTGTCTTCTCAAAAGTTAATACCAACAATTTGATAATGTAATAACATATTATGTCAGAATGAAGGACATGCATTTCTACACCACAGCTTAGAATTTGGAAGGTATAACTATGACTTAAAACATTTCCTCTTCCTCAACACAGCTCTCTTCCTATAAAACTAATAAACACAGTGACTATAATTACACTTTGGAACTTATATCTTATTTAATTGTATAGGTCATATATTTTGTTTGCACATACTGGAGTTTTTTGGATAATGTTATAGCCACGTTTCTATAGAAAAGATACACTGAACTTACTATTTATTTCTTCTTGCTTGATTTAGTGTTCATTAATCCACTGTATATTTTCCTAAGGATGAAACCATGTAAATGATTTCAAACTTTCTTTGACAAATTTTAAAGATGTAAATCTTTCCTTAAGCTTTATTTTATATGATTCTCATAAATTTAATTTATATTTTATTGTGTACTTTATATTAAAAATATAAATATAAACTTTACATTGTGGGCATATGGAAGAAAGGAACTCTGTAGAATGGAAGGAGAACGGGGGTGGAGAGGCTCAAGTATGGGGAGGTCTGAAGAACAGAGAACTGAGAAAGAGAAATGGAATTGTTGATGGTGGAGGCAGTGCTAGGATGAACTAGCAATGTACAACAAGGGAAACTCCTAGGACCCTAGCTAAGAAATCAATGAGTTCAATGCATCTGTCCTATAATATGTGTATATGTATGCATAAATATATATTAATTTAAATCTCTAGTATATCACAAACAAGTTCCATGACCTACATAATTAAATAATAGGAGATGTGGAATCTGAAAATGTCCCCTCTAGTAACCAGTTAGTACCTCCAATGGAGGGAGGGATAGGGACACAAATCCATACACAAAATCTTTGACCTATAGTTTATCCTGTGTAGAATATGTGCAGGGATTAAAAAAAAAAAAAGCAGAAATTGAGAGAATGGTCAACCAATGACTAACCCAATTTGAAAGCCATGCAATGACAAAATACCTGCCCAAGATACATGAATGATATTCTGTTATACTTCTGGACTGGAACCTAGCATAACTGTCCTCTGAGAGGCTTCACCCAGCTGCAGATGGAAACAGATACAGAGACCCACAGCCAAACATTAGGCAGACTGCATGGAATCTTATGGAAGGGGGTGGGGAGTAAGGAATGGATGAGCCTGAGGAGTCAAGGACACCAAAAGAAAACCTATAGAATTAACTCACCTGAGCCCATAGGGGCTTACAGAGACTGAACCACCAAATAGCATTCATGGGACAGAACTAGCCTCCTTACATCTATGTAATAACTTTGTAGCTTGTTCTTCATGTGGGACTTCTGACAACTGGAGCCATGGCTGTTTGTGACTTTGTTATCTGCCTTTGGATTCATTTTCCCTAACTGGGTTGCCTTGTCTAGGCTTAATTGGAGAAGAAGCATCTAGTCCTATTTGCACTTGTATGCCAAGGTGGGTTGATATCCATTGGAGGTCTCCCCTCCTCTGAGGAGAAAAGGAGAGAGGGAGGGAGAGGAAAGGGAGATGGAGTGGTTGGGAAGAGTGTAAGGAGGGGAAGCTGAAATGGGGATGTAAAGTAACTAAATAAAATAATTAAAACATATAACTATCTCTTAAAATATTTTGGATTCATGACATACTTAAAAGAATACCTGCTATAGCTCTCTCTTGTGAGGCTATGCCAGTGCCTGGCAAATACAGAAGTGGATGCTGACAGTCATCTATTGGATAGAACACAGGGCCCCTAATAAAGGAGCTAGAGAAAATACCTAAGGAGCTAAAGGGGTAGGCAACCGTATAGGAAGATCAACAATATGAACTAACCAGTACCACCCCCCCAACTGTGTCTCTATTTGCAAATATAGCAGAGGATGGCCTAGTCGGCAATCAATGGGAGGAGAAGCCCTTGGTCTTGTGAAGATCATATGCCCCAATACAGGGGAATGCCAGGAAGTGGGAGTGGGTGGGTTGGGGAGCAGGGCAGGGGGAGGGTATAGGGGACATTTGGGTTAGAATTTGAAATGTGAATGAAGAAAATATCTAATAAAAATGAAATAAAAAGAATACCATGTCATCTCTAATATCTTTTGAAAATTTATCTATTCTAGCTCTTTTATTGATATTTATTTAAATATGGTTAGAAAACTTCTTTGATTTCTATTTCTTTTTGAAACTTTTGAAGGATGCAGGAGAAATGTCTCAGTAGTTAACCGTAATGAGTGCGTTTTTCAGAAAACTCAACTTTAGTTCCTAGAACCTAGTACAGGTCACAACTGCAGGTAACTCCAGTTCTATGTGACCGAGTGCCCTCATCTGGCCACAACAGGCAACTGCATTCACATACACTGCCACACTGCCACACTGCCACACTGCCACACTGCCACACTGCCACACACACACACACACACACACACACACAAACAAACACATACACACAATTAAAAATGAAAACAAATCTCTAGAACTGATTAAAATCTATCCTATAATAGAGTGAGAGAATGTTCATGATACACACACATATATATGTATATCGATATATATTATATATATTATATTGAGAGAGAAATATATTACACACAAATATATAATACAAATACAAATATATAATTATATAAACATCTAAGCAAATATATTTTAAATGTACATATATACATGCATGTATATATATATATATATATATATATATATATATATATATATACACACACACATACATATGGTACAGCTCATATATAGCAGATAACTAACATGTCAATCACACTATTGTCTCTGATTGAGTACTCTACACATGCCAATAACATCAAGTCAATTCACAACACTATTCAGGTCTTTTACAACCTTATTGTTTTTTTTCCCCCCGATTGATCTATCACTGAGAAACGTTTACAAGTCTGTATAATGACTTTGAGTGCAAATCTATCTATTTCATCCTCTACTTCCTTCAGTTTTTGCCTATTGTATTTTGAGATTCCTGTAGCATGTGTAACTAATGCGTGTATTCAGTTTTCTTGGATAATTGATCAATTATCCTCATGGACTGTCACTCATCATAGTAAGTAATGTTCCTTCTGACTATGTCAATATGCTGTAATCATTTCCACTCTATTTTTAACCTGCTGAACAGTATAATTAAAGTACAGTCAGTATACAGAGTATTCAGGTCAATCTTCTTTGTCTGCAGTTATTTTTTATCTACAACACAAATTTCAAAAGGTCACTGAGTTAGAGGGGTTAAAACCTAGACTCCCTCTGCTTTTATTCTCTTTGCTTTTGTTTTACCTCTTCACTTATTTCTCCATTTCTATATCTTCATATGCTCAACATTATGCATGAAACCATTTATATTTCTAGCATAGGCTTTACACTTCTGAAAAATAATGCACTGTTACAGTGGTTTCATAGGTTGACAACACACATTTAAAAAAAACTAATTTCAACTATTAGTATCCTGTATTGCAGTATAAATATTTAAACTGTCCTTCTCACTCCTATTATGATATTGTTGTTATTTGCTTTTTATCAGTATGCTAGAGTTATTTAATACATTGTTTTTATTAAAGTTATATTTGTCCTTGGTTTGAATAAAGTTAAAGAAAACAAAGTGGTTAATTTTTCATAAAACTGACTTACTGTAGTGTATGTTGATTGGTATCTTAGGAGGTATCTTTATTTTTCTGATAAAATATACTTTGTCTCAGTTTTGTACTAGTGATCCCACAATGCTCAGTTGTACAATTCCAAGCCCATAATCATATAGAAGGCCCTAGTTAGGGTCAAGGGGGCAAAAAGCAAAATAAACATACAAATGTGGGAAATGTATGAAATGTGTGGGGAGATTATGGGTTGTAATTAGAATAAGATTTTATTTTTTATATGTTTGAGAGTTTACCTCCATGTATGTATACTACCTAATTCATCCAGTGCCCATGGAAACAAAAGAAGCTTTCAGATCACCGGGGCCTGGGGTCAGAGAAAGTTGTGAAACTCCATGTGGTTTCTGATCACAGAAACTATAGCAGTTGTATGAGAACAGTGTTTGGGTTTCACCAGTGGGAGATACCTCCTGCTCCTAGAATACACTCTATATATGTGTGAAAATATTAAAAGGCAACATTTATTAATACAAAAGTATTTGTGCTCACTTATAAGTGGATTTTAGCCCAGAAACCTAGGCTACCCAAGATACAATTTACTAAACGCCTGAAACTCAAGAAGAATGAAGATCAAAATGTGGACACTTCTCCCCTTCCTAGAATTAAGAACAAAGCACACATTGAAGAAGTTACAGAGATCAAGTGTGGAGCTGAATCAAAAGGATGGACCAACCAGTGTCTGCTGCAGCCGGGGATCCATCCCATAATCAGCCACCAAACAGAGACACTATTGCATATGCCAGCAAAATAGTGCTGAAAGGGCCCTTATATAGCAGTCTCGTGGGAGGCTATACCAGTGCCTGGCAAGCACAGAAGTGGATGCTCACAGTCAGCTATTAGATGGATCACAGGGTTCCCAAGGAAGGAGCTAGAGAAAGTACCCAAGGAGCTGAAGGGTTCTTCAACCCTATAGGCAGAAGAACAACATGAACTAACTAGTACCCCCAGAGCTCATGTCTCTAGCTGCATATATAGAAGAAGATGGCCTAGTTGGCCATCATTGGGAAGAGAGGCCCCTTGGTCATGCAAACTTTATATGCCCCAGTACAGGGGAACGCCAGGGCCAATATGGGGGAGTGAGTGGGGTGGGTAGGGGAGCAGGGTGGGGGATGGGGGAGGGTTTAAGGGATTTTCAGGAGAACATGTGAAATGTAAATGAAGAAAATATCTAATAAAAATGGAAAAAACGTATTTGTGCTGCCTTTCTGTTTACAAGGTTTTCTATGTTTTGTCTCACATTATTCTCTATGTAAGGAATTCTACGCAGGGCATTTCACTTCTGAATATAATATTTGTATTTAGTGTTTCTAAACTTAATAAATCTATAGGTGTGTGTGTGTGTGTGTGTGTGTGTGTGTGTGTGTGTGTGTGTATGTGTGTGTGTACATAAGTATAAAAATTTCAGTCTGTATAATGTTACTTGTATATTTTCAGAGCTGATGATTTGGTGTTGGGAAACTAATTGGTGTGTTATTCTCTGAGGAAGATTATTTACCCCACTCTCTGCATTCCATAGTTGCCTATTCTTCTTTGTGAAGTATTGAGGCCTCATGAGCTTTTCCCTGTATATTTTTATATATCCATTGGTGTGTTTATGCAGGTCTTGCTTAGAATTTTATGTCGATGAGACTTTTTTGGTTCAGTTTCTGACATTTCTAGGGGACATATTCCCACAAAAAACTTTCTGGTCCTGAGGCTCTTAAAATACTTTCCCTAATTTTTGACTGTATAATGTTATAGTTTCAGTTGGTGGTAAATAGTTGAGACTTTGGACATTCAAGAAAAGCAAGTGATATAACTTCCATCCTCCTCATGGAACAGAATCATTTATGACACAGTGGGTTTAGGACTATCTGGTGGATATTGCATATTTGGGAAACATTAATATCTCAAAGGATAATGTAATAATCATGTTAGTTGTGTTGTTTGTGGGAAAATGGGTACAATTTATACACACATTATAAGGTAATCAGAACAGTCTCTGAAAATCAAACACCATTCTTTAAAATAGATTTTAAATCAGTTAGTAAAATCTGGTGACTATCTTTGACCTGAAAATGGAAGCCAAACCTTTTAGAGAGACAAATGGAGCTCATGAGATAGGTAAGAAACTGAAAATAGCCTATTGGGATAATGTGTTTAATATATCCCAATATATATTATATGTAAAAGGGAGAAAATCATAGAAATGTAAATATCTTGTGTCAAGCATTGGGTAGTGAGTAATTACAAATATTAGCTATGATTTTATAGAATTATAGAAATGATATTGGAGATATTATGGATTCTTGAAGAATAAAGTTCATCCAAAATAGAAACAGCTTCTGGGTATATTTTGTGTTTCCACGTTCACAAGTGTAAGTATGTTTATGTATTTGCTTATGCATATACACATTTGTACATGTGCAGTATTTGAATGGATATGCTTGCACTTATATGGGTTTGCACATGTATGTGGGCACACAAGTGCCTGTATACACATGGATATGCATGTGTTTTGTGCATATATCTATGCATAAATATATGTGAACAAGTATGTATGGTATATGTTTATGTGAACATGTGTTTTATACTTGTATATATGTGCACACATGTACTATATGTGTATGTACATGTACATATGTGTGTGTTTGTAAGCAACACATTTTTCCTATTCATGTTTTTTCTATACAGAAGCACCTGTGATCATGTGTTGCTATTAGTGTCATTATAATTTATTTTTATCTATTATCAGAGTGTAGTGAATGACATGTCCAAGAGATATGGGCTGAGCACCTGCTCTGCTTCCTTCCTGAGTGAGATAAACAAAGAGCAAACCAAAAGACATATGTCCCATGGTTCCCTGAAGTGTCTGTTTCATTACCAGTCATTCCCATGAAGTAAAATTTCTACTTATAAAATCAGAAATAAAAATAAAATTGATTTGAAATTAGCAGACAGAAGAGCAGGATGAGATACCTAGCTCAAGAGGGTTCTTCTAAAAATAGATGTCTGCAGAACGTTTCACCCCTCCACACTGGGAAAAAAATTCTATCCCATACAAGTTTATCAAGACCTTATTCCTTTTGTCAAGTAAACCAAGGAAACCCACTTTAAACCTGAGTAAATGTGGCTTTTCTTATTTAGTCTCATAGGAGAAGTAGATTGTAATGTTTAGCTCTCTAATATATGCAATAAAAGATTCCAGCAGTACTGCCAGGGTGTCTACTTAGTCATTGAACTGCTCACAAATTATACAGGTAGCTATGCAGGGTCACACGTGATTACTTTGTGCAAGAAACCTTTATTTGGATAATGTAATTTGATGAATGTCAGGGCCAAATGTATATGAAGATATATAGATTTAAGGAGTGGGCCAATCTGATTTCTATTTGACTCCCACACAAATCACATTTCCAGCATATTTCCATGAATTACAGAAATAATAAACTGGTAGAAAGTGCACATTCTAGCCATGGTTTGGAAGTATGTTTTAAAAGGTTTCAAATATGGTTTCTTGAAATCATGTTTTTACAAAAACATCAGAGTACAATAATCTATTTTTTTTTCTAGCACATTTTAGTTAAAAGATCCGGGTAAAAATGACATCATAATTTGGAGTGACTCCAGATTAGTGTTGTTGATTTTTTGACTTGGAAGAAAAGTGTCATCCTTCTAAATTTCTTAGTAGTATTTCTAAGGATTATGTTAGGTAAATCTTTAAAACATCAGTTTCTGCTGCAAATATTTGTTTACAGATGGGTTGAGCAATCTTCATCTTTTGTGTAATTCACAGAAGATCTCAGGCTTCCTGGTACACTATCTTATATGGGTAAGATAGAAAGAGCAATTCTGAGTGGAATGTCTCTAATGAATTATATGTGTTGAGCCATGTCTCTACTTTTGGTTTCAGAATTGTTGGGCAGGTGGTGTTGATGTTTAATTTTGGGTGTTGCTTTTCTAAACGAGATTTCTGAAGATAAAATAGAATATCTACAGTGTCCAGAAAGCCCTTTGTTTGTCAGTACTTATTACTTATATGTAACTCAAATATTTAACAAATGTAAATGTTTGAATACTCAATTAATTTAAATAAACTTTATTGAAGAACTACTTTTCCACTAAAAATGGTTAATGAAAGTATCTTCTGTATATTCAGTCACAGAGCAGATCATACTGCCATTGTATCAGGTGTAGCACAATGAGTAGAAGTAGAGATCGTCACTTTTTTTTTTTTTTACATTTAGAATTTTGTTAGTTTTTATTAAAGATGAATGTAAAAAGGTAGCGATAAGAAGGTGTTTCAACAGGAACAGAATAAATCGAGAAATGGTGATGTTTGAACATATCATCAAAATGTGCACATATTGGGTATATAGTTACAATACCATAATGAAAAACAGTTGTTTGTACAATATGTCTATACTAGGTTAAAAGAGATATCTACTTCGTGATTCATCTCAATGTTAAAATACACAAGTTTCTATCCAAAAAATGTTCCAAATAGTAAGCAAAATGAAAAGGAAAGGATTCAAAGATAAAATATGCCTGCTATTGTCCCATTATGATTTTTAAATGATTTTTCTTTCTCCATTGGTTTCCTTCTGTGAGATTATGTGTCAAAGACTAAGTACATATGGTGGAATCTAAAGTTAACTGTAATGTTATCACATGGGTTGAGTAGTCTAAAGGACCAACACTCCTCCCAATCACAATATGTTCTAATGAGGACATTGACACCCAGAGAGACCTTTTTTTCTAGTCATAAGATATTGAAGGATTTTTGTTGATTAGGGTTTTCCTGGACTTCTACTGATTAATTCATGAGCTGTAAGATCAGTTTGAATGAGAGCTGCATATGGCTAGTCATAAAGCATATTCAGTCATTTCATCTACAGACACCTTGGCTGCCCTTGCCTCTACCATGCAGCAGCCAAAACTGCTTAAGATTTTCAGGAAGCCTACAGAAGGATGACTTAATATAGTTTTAATATATATGCAAAGTATATAAAATAAATCCCGGTTGGTAATTAATGCCTTAAGTGTTAACTCAATATTCTGCTCCAGTTTCATAGAGGAATAAGAATAAACATATGAATGTGTTGTCAAGTAGATGTCCAGGTGGAATCAAATTAATTTCAGACTTTGCTGTCAAAATGATTTTCTCCTATTGACTTCTTTACTGTAGGGTGTGTCCCTTTTTGTTTCCCTTATATAGAAGAACATTTTATTTCTCTTCTCTTTTATCTAACTAGCTATTCTTTCTCCAATAATTAATTTGAATTCAACCCCTATGTACTGGCTAGTTTTGTGTCAACTTGACACAAGTTGGAGTTATCACAGAGAAAGGAGATTCAGTTGAGAAAACGCCTCCATGAGATTCAGCTGTAAGGCATTTTCTCAATTAGTGATCAAGGTGAGAAGGCCCCTTGTAGCATCCCTGGGCTGGTAGTCTTAGGTTCTATAAGAAAGCAAGCTGAGCAAGACACAGGAAGCAAGCCAGTAAGTAACCCCCCCACCCCCGGCCTCTGCATTAGCTCCTACTTCCTGGCCTGCTTGAGTTCCAGTCCTGACTTCCTTTGGTGATCAACAGAAATGTGGAAAGTGTAGCTGAATAAACCCTTTCCTCCCGGACTTGCTTCTTGGTCATGATTTTTGTGCAGGAATAGAAACCCTGACTAAGATACCCTAAAAATCTTTCTATGTGTTGCACAGATCTCATGGGTAACTGTTTCCTTAATTACAGTCCCAAGCTATTTTATGGACACTTTTGTGTAGAAAAAAAAGTTTTCTTGTATATGCTTCCCACTTAAAATGCAACTGTCTGTGTTATCAGTACTAGGAAATGTATTTTCATTTTTTTCAATGCTTACCACAGAAATATATGTTTAAAAGTGTGTTTAAATAAATTACATGTAATAAGTAATACATATTTTATTTTTAATCTATTCTGAAGTAAAAACCCAGAGAAAATAGAATAAAAAGTTGTTTTAATATGCAAGTGGATTTAAACATGAGCAATTAAGCAGCATTAATTGTTAGTAAATTATCAGATAGAAAAGAAGAATGTTTGGGATCTTAACATAGGAAGTTAATAGGCTTGAATATAGATGTGCCAAAGAAACACAGATCCTTTACAGAATATAGATTAATATTTATGAAGCAGCAATATGTCAATAAGAAAATTAATCAATCCATGTATTCCAAAAACTTTATCACTAATCTGCATATTGTAGATGGAAAGAAGTAATACAATAAATATATAAACATCTAATGATGCTTTGTGGAAAATATGTAAAAATCCATGTCTTGTTCCTTAGAAAAACAGATTATGTCCATGTTTCTCTTGGGCTTTCCCCAAATGTTTCTACATGAAAACTCATGTCCAGGGTGGAGATATTTGTAGGTTCTAGGAATTAGAGAGGAAGTGGGATATGACGATATATATTTTTTTTTCAGGGATATGACATTATAAAGAATAGTCACATTTCTTCCCTATGATAATGCTAGCACATATCCTATTACTAAATAAGCATCATTATTTTCTTTGAACAGAGACACAAAACAATGGATATCCTTAACCTCAGAAATGAACTTGAATAGTTATGAGATATATCAAATTCTTTCCTTGAGCCTCATTTGTCACTCTGGTAATATGAAGTTAACAAATAGATGCAGTCAAAAGAAGCAGATGGGTGCACTGCCTCATGCTCATTTCATAAACCTTCATATAACCTTGCAGTTTTTCTGTATTCGGTACTTATATTCTACACTATTCTATGTCTATTCATATAAACAGGAAGTGTTCAGTCAAACACTACCCTCAATTGCTCTACAGACAAAAACAAGAACAAAAACAAAAACAAAACAAAACACATGGGGTTGGTGAATTCCCTAATATGTTGATAGGACAAATGGATTCCAGACCATTTCTTTCTCTGATCTTCCTAGCTCTCTGTTTCAGGCACTCTTTTTATGAATGCATAAATGAACATCTGTTTGTGAGACCCCATGGGGAAGTAGAGACATTAACAATTCAGATCTCTACCAGAGTTCTACTAATGGCTGAAATGGTACAAAGAATGTGCTTATAGACAAGAGATCCTGGTAGGCATTTACAAAAGCAAGTCACAAATATAAATGCAAATAAAAGAAACAACATTAAACACAGGGAACTTCTTTCTACAAAATAAAAACCAAGAAATTTATAGAACCATGGCTAACGTAACTAACTGTTAAGCTTGGTGTTCATGACAAAGCCTTGCGTTTACAATAGTTAATTTATGCCTTTTAATCTGTTATAATTCTATCTTGAAAGTCAATTTTTATTACATTGTTTAGTTTTGCTTTTCTGTTTTTCTTTTTATGGATTTTATATGGAAAATATATTTATTTTAAGGTGGATACAAATTTCAAGGGAAATGTTTGGTAAACAGTTGAACCATATGGATAGACAAATGAAGGACAGTGTATGAAACCCACAGATCAGAGCGAGCCTCAGGAAGCCTGGGGGATGAGTAGTGTTATTCAGTGGATTTATTGGTTGGACTGAGTTTTCTTACATCTAATTTTGTGACCCATTCTTCTTATTTGTACTGTGGTATTCTTTTTTAGGAAAATGCAGGTGTGTGTCCTTTGTCACTCCCTAGAATAACTATCTAGATCTCTGAATGTTCCTGGTCCTTTATCATTCTACTTTATATCCATGAACATATTCTGTAGTTGCTTTATATAGGCATGAGCCAAAGAAAACAGAATTGAATACTTGAGATCTGGTAAAGGGAAAAGAATGACATCCATCCATTGAGTCTTTGATTTAAAATGTTATACCCATAAATAGCTTGCTACATACAGTTTTCATAGGTGTGCTGGGGAAGACTTCTACACTGACTAAAAGTCATAACATGAAAACCTATTACTGATTATGTTTTATTCAAATTTTAAACTTTTATGGGATTCTAATATAGGAAGATAAAAATGCAGAAATAATTGAAAACAATCATTTAGTAAGATTAAACCTAGTAAATTGCCTTAAGTGCCTGAACACTTTTTGCAACTTCATATATGTTCAGAAGGACATACTGTATTCTCCTCAGTGCTCAGTGCCCCCCAGTTTGTAAAAGAATTTCTCAGGCAGAATTGAACCAAGCCAGATGAGTCATAATTATCTGCCCCGTATGCTTGTCTCTGCTTTATTGTAAGAAGACAGGAGGAAGCTGAGTTCTTCAAGCAGAAGTTAAAGGGTTAGAGTGATATTTATCTCAGTAGCACAGAACATACTGCAGGGGCACTAGAGGTGGGAGACAATCTGAACTGAGTGCAAGTCATAATTGGTCCATAAAATATAGTTTCATTCTCTTTTTTATTGAGACCTATTGGTCCAAATCTTATTACCTTGTCATTTTTTCGAGCTTCATAACTAAGAGAAAGTCGTGGTGGGCTGCTCTGTCCTACAAATTGAAGCCTCAATTTTTTCTCCCCTCTTCCTTCTGTGTTTTTCTGAATTGTAATTTCATTTCTCAGTCACCAAGAAATATTAGATTTCAATGTAGTTTAAAGTTTCAGTTTTGGAGGGCACATAAGCTATATACCAGCATATAAGTCTAGGAAGTTTTTTAGTAACCCAAGAATCATATAAGCCACTCAAAAGTCAGTTTTCTCATTATCTAGCACATCAGTACAAGCAAAGCTAATAAATAATAATGCATCTCTATTAAATAAGACTATCCTAGGCAACAGTCATAACAATAGATACCAATTACCAAGATGGGTATTAATTGTGCTTGTTTTTTTTTTTTTTTTTTTTTTCAGCTCATTTACCCAGTTGCTAGGTGCTTTTGGCAGGAATGGGATTGTATAGATACTAAGACTGAAAGCCTGCAGAAGAGAAGATTGCAACACAGCTCTCTGAATACTCCTGTCTTGTTTAGCTACGTACTGCTACATACTGCTTGTCACCCTAAGCATATAACACTTAGGTCTGCTAAGTCACTGATATGGTCATGGATATCAGAGATGACGATACTCAGTACTTCACCATGGAAAGAGTAAACAGAACATGAGTGCCTTATCCAGCATGGCATATTAGGTTGTAATAGATAAGGCTCAGATATTATTCAATTTTTGTAGCATTAGTTCTAGCTTTGTTCCCTTGTAGGTCTAAATGCTTAAAAGATAATGATTTCTGTAGCCAGGAAATACCTTTTCTCTACATAGGTCATGCTTTAGCATAGAGGTGGTTATGGCATATGGTGGCAGATATTGCTTTCGCTCTACCAGTGTTAGACAAAAACTAAGTTCATTTTTAAAAGCCAGTAATTTCACTTTTGGGCTCTAGTGACGAAGGTAGAATTTGCCTGTTTCCCCTGAAGTTGCTCCCACATTTGGAGGCACGTTTTCATTCCTGAAATTACCCTACTATTGATTGTATCAGCCAACTGTTAATGAACTTTGATGATATAGACCACCAGAAGGATCTCTGCCTGAACAGCTATGTTCAAAGGAATGACCCCTGTAGCATTCTTCAGGGTACTAATTTCTATTTATCATCAGAATCCGTGAATACCTGTCTACTAAGCATCTCCTGTGATTCCACATGTAGCTCTCCCAATGATGTAGGCTGTGATGGCCTCCCCCGAAATCTGTCTTTTGGTCTTTGATCTTCTTGTTACCATACAATCTTTACATCTTTATTTTTAATTTTATACATATACCTTAGTAATTCCTATAAGAAATATATATATATATATATGTATATATGTGTGTGTGTGTGTGTGTGTATATACATATATGTGTGTGTATATATATATATATATATATATATATATATATATATATATAGAGAGAGAGAGAGAGAGAGAGAGAGAGAGACTCATGGGTCAGACTCTGAGCTTTCAGGCTTTGAACAGTTAGCTATTAGTTGGAACACAGGACTCCCAAGGTAGGAGCTAGAGAAAGTACCCAAGGAGCGGAAGGGGTCTTCAACCCTCCAGGTGGAAGAATAACATGAACTAACTAGTTCCCCCTGCGCTCATGTCTCTAGCTGCATATATGGAGGAAGACGGCCTAGTTGGCCATCATTGGGAGGAGAGGCCCTTTGGTCATACAGACTCTATATGCCCCAGAACAGGGGAATGCCAGGGCCATTACGTGGGAGGGGGTGGGTAGGGGAGCAGGGCGGGGTCGCGGGAGGGTAAGGGAAAATTTCTGGATAACATGTGAAATGTAAATGAAGAAAATATCTAATAAAGAGAAAAAAAAAAGAATGATAACAAAAAAAAAAAAAAA